>ARYC01000109.1:0-253866 GCA_000711775.1 Oxytricha trifallax
CTAATAAGTTGCCAGAGAGAAACTTCTTCTTTGGTGTTCTTGCAACTCTGAAACCTGAGTACTTAAATGAAGTAATTTAAGAAGCTCATAAGAAACGCTACAGCATCTCTCCTGAAGAAAAAGAGAAGCAAGGTATAAAATCAGCGACACCTGTCTAGGAACTACAGAAGTATCCATTCATCTCTAGTAAGCTTAGTCTTCTAACTTTATAGAAAAACCTGGCACTGCTATTTACTTGATGAAAGAGCGTAGCAAATTAAACAGAGAGAGAAAGTCTCAAGTAAAACATGAATTGAGTAAGAGACTCTACAAAATTTTCTAAAAGCCAGACGAGATGAACATAGATGCAGAAGCTGGCACTAAGAGAAGAAACATGGGCCCAAGCAAGCTTTAAGAGGAAGAAAAGATAGAGAAGCCAAATCCCTTTACGGGCAAATTTAATATGTGAACTTATTCATTCGCTTAAATCTAAAACTTATTTATAAACACAAAATCTCCCTTCTCTTGCGCATACTGTAGCTTTATCATCGCTGACTCTCTTAGCAGCACTCTTAATAAAATCGACTGTATCTATCTTCAAATCGTGCATCAAGTGATAGAGCAAAAGTTTCTTGTAGTGGCCTTTCAATAACCCCCAATATAATTCAATTCCATTGAACTGAGGACTGTAAGAACATTAAATACAGGTGTTATGTTTAGCCTTTCATATTCCCTCCTAATATCTTTAGTTTTATGGACAGAGAAGTTATCTACAAACAGAATAATCTCTTAGTCGGCGTACTTATCTCAAAGCTATTACAAGAACTTAATGTATTATTCGGTCTTTAT
Source organism: Oxytricha trifallax (assembly GCA_000711775.1). Lineage (NCBI taxonomy): Eukaryota > Ciliophora > Spirotrichea > Sporadotrichida > Oxytrichidae > Oxytricha > Oxytricha trifallax. Next base: position 829 of record ARYC01000109.1, read on the forward strand.
TGAGCGAGGATGGATAACATAAGTCTAGAGACCACTATCTTCACATATTCCACCTAGAATAGCATGAGTTTAAACCATAACCTTTTAATCATATACTTCAATATTGCTGTACCTCTTATACCAAGACCTTGATATGAAGGTATTAAAAGTGAATACTGCCTCATCAGCGTGTAGGAACTTTATATTATGCTCTTAACCACTTTGCATTTAATCAAATATATAATTTAAATTATCCTTATAAAATAGAACATTAAAGTCAATCACTCTCTTAATGCGATTGACTGTCTTGTAAGATATTCATTCTTTTTATATATGTTCGCTATAGATTAAGAAGAGATATGAAGCTCAGAAAATTGGCGATGAAACATCACAGCCCTCTAGGCCAGAGAAAAGTGAGCCCAGTATTTAAGAGTCTTATCATTATAAGATAATCAATATGATGCTGCTAAAATTTTAAGGGTCTCTTAGGCTTAGAATTTAGATGCTTTCTCTTTAAATTCAATGCTAATAGACAGTGAGACCTCACAGTTGCAGGAGATTTATGGAGTAGCCTTGCTATAGACGTATAATTAAGAACAGGCTTGAGTTATTCACTATATTCATCACATCCATATCGCAACTTAACAATAAATCTATATACTCACTGTCATAAACTAACCCAAACCTCGCATATAATCACTTAAAATACTAATATTTAAACATTAAACCCCTACATAAACTATTAAAACCCTAATAAAGTATGCGCTAATAGTCTACTTTTATCAATCAAAAACTCAATCAAACTACTGAAAGGGTTTTGGGGTTTTGAGTGTAGGTGGGTCATTAATGGGTTCTTACTATGGTGTTTAGGAAGACTATGTTATGTTTTGAATTTGGTCAAAAAGTTTGTTTTGCATTAGTTGAGTCTCTTTGGTTTCCCTATTTAGTACCCTAAGTGCGTCATGACCTTAGCTTCTATTTTATTCCTATTTAGTATTAGAATTTTGGTTAAATAGGCTGAATTAGAAGATGGGGTTTTGTTGGAGGGGTCTCTGGGTTTTGTGAAAATTAAACTGTTAAGATAATGAAAAGTTTGATTTAAAAAGGTCACTCCATGTAGGTGGTGTTTAACTCGGTTGGATGACTGGTTTTCCCCAGATATCTAAGGTTGGTTGGTTGGTGTTTGAACTATTAAATAAATTTACTTAGTTTTTAGAGCTAGGTATATTATTAAATAAATTGCTACCTTAGGTACCCTTTTGTGAGTCTTAGTTGAAGAATTTGTTATTGAAGACACTATTAAATAGTGAGGTTTAACTTTAAGTATGGTCGACGTGGACGTGACTCTTTCTTGAACTTGCTAAGTCCGGTATCTGATGTGTGTGCAGACTCAATTGTGAAGTTTGGGGACTGCTGGCTCCTTATTCTTTGAGCTTTCTTTTTCTGATTTTTGCCTCTACCTCTTCTTTGAATCTCGTTGACAAGTAATCTGTTATACTTGGCTCGTCTATTGCTAGAGCTAGGAGATTGGCTTGGTGGTGGTTGAGGTCAATATTCAGGAGTCCCTGAATAGCAAAGTCTGCTAATCTTTCTTATTGCTTATCGTTGAAGTAAGCAATAAGGTCTGCTCCGTCATCTTATTCGATGTGTGGAGGAGAACAGGCTTTTTGGTCGACTAATTAAACTCCCTACTTTTGTGGTCTAAGTGGATCATGGGTGATCCTATTACTTGGCTTAGAGTTCCAAATTCGGAGAGGTGCGACCTATTTATTTACTTTTTAATTTAAAAGTAGGTTATAAAGTAATCTCTTATAGGAGGTGCAGCAAACTTCAAAGTTAGGTACTCAGCTGTGGTATATCCTTAGACAAGATAGAGATACGCAATAGACTTTTTGATCAGAATAAACAAACTGGAAAATTCAATGAAAAAAACAAAATATTGACTAGAAGAAAATTGATTAAGTCATTTCAGAGATGCCTATGACTTCAGAGGACTTTGAGAAAGACAATGGAATTTATGTCATTTGCAAAAATAATCCATCAACAGCAGGACTGGTTTTAATTAAAGATTTTCTCACAGATAAAATTATAGAACAAGATGTGCCATATAATGACTCAATTAGGACAAGTGCTATAGCAATTAATTGTGCAAGCTTAAGAGACAGAATAATTAGAAAGGATTATCAAATAGTGATAGAATTGAGAGCTCTACTAGTGATAAATAGAATAAGGTATAAATGAACAGATCAGAGGATGATTTTCAAATGTATCATGAAGAAGTTCAATTGATAATGGGTACAACAGATGGGCAAATCTTTTAATTTGATCAAGTCATTAGAGGCAAAATTTCAATTTAAAACTATCACTATGATCAAGACAAAAACAGGCTTGCAGTTGAGATAGTCAAATGGCTTGAAGTTAAGCCTAATTTAAACACAAAATACTAGAATAGGTTTCTAATTGTCTTTTCAGATCGGTCAATTTCATTCTAAAACCCCTTAAGTCAATTAAGAATGAAGATTGGGGATTTATAATAATAAAATTAAGAATAAATTATTATTGGCTTAAATTATTAAAGTTTTAGCTAATTATTAAAACCATTTGCTCGAATAATTGTCTCTATAAAATAAACCAATCATGGTGCGTATATTTGTTTTTAGCATAATTATAATTAATTTCAGCCAATTATAATTTAATTTTAATTTTATTTTTCTAAATCTCCAATCTTCATTCTTAATTGACTAACGGGGTTTTATCATAAAGAGAAAGATGTATCAATGAATTATGACTATGACAAGGATTTAATAAAACTATCAAGTGGTTAGTCCATTCCCAAAGGTTAGATTATGAAAAGAATGAAACACTACATTGGGAAGTTTAATTTTGACGAATTTTATAAAAAAAACCTCGAGCAAGAAATTTAAGAAGGAGAAAAATAATGATTAGTCTTCACACAGCATCTCTAAAAGTTAAAAGCAAGAATATGAAAATCTAAAGATGTAAGAAAAGATTAATTAAAAGCGCTAGTTCAATCATGTAGCATGCTTATACGACAGTAAAACAATTGAAATTAACCTCTATTTCAGCATGAAATACGATTGTAGGTCTATAAATGACATAGTTAGTACTTATTTAAACCCAGAGACTATGCATCTAATAGCTGCATGTAACGATTGCTTCATTAGAGTGCTCTCTTTTGTAGAGAAAGACTATAATCTAATTGAATGTTTGAAGGGAGTGTTCGGTGCTCCCTTATGTCTCGATTTAAGTCAAGATAAAACTCTATTGGCAGCTGGCTATGAGGATGATAGTTTCGTAATTTATAGCATTAAGCAAGATTTTGCTCCGATGTGTAGAGGTATAGGGCATCACTCTTTCGTTACTTAAATCAAATTTGATTAATATCTCATGAATTTTCTTAAGAACCCTGCTTCTCACACTTCTTCATCATTATCAAGAAAAGCTAGTTAAAGTATTGCAAATACTAAAATATCGAATAAATAAAATAACTTCGATCCAAATCTTCTGTAGAATCTGATGGATTCCAATCCAACCGATCCTGATTACATACCCTCCGAACTATCACCAAGACTGGACTAAAACAGGAAAAGTTCTGTTTACCATTAAATTTAGACTATCTAGAGAAAAACTTCATAAATTTAAGATCAAGGAACTTTTAGATTAGTTACTACAGGTGATGACTGTGCTTTATGTTTTTAGAGTTTTGAGCGAAAAGATAGCTTATCTCTTATGAACATTTTTTAATAAAAGCATTTATAATTCATAACTATTTTTTAAAAAAGTGAGCTTATTGAAGTTATATTATGATATGAACTTCCACCCTTCAGATATAAACCGAGAAGTGAAGCCTATGGCTAGTTTAGCCAAAAGAAAGCCCCTCTATATTTTCCCTATTCCAGGTGGTTAACTCCAGTCTCTGACCCTCTCTTAAGACCACACTTTCACTGTAAATTGTGATGGCCTGCTAACAATTAGAAAAATTTTGAATATTTAAGTACAAGCATCAAATAATCAACAATTAAGAATACTTATAATTATTTTTTAGAAATAATTTAAATTGACGAGCGAAGTCGAAATTTTTATTAGACTTAACTCGTATAAATAAATTATCTTTACTTTTTATTTATATTAACTTTCTTATATTAATACCTAAATATATTTTTTAAGAATAATAATTTTATCCAATAATCATAGTATAATTATACATTAACAGTTTTAATTTTTTACTTTATAGATTAGATTATATATGATTTTAGATCTTAAAAATGAATTTACTTTTTATTAAAAACATAGTTCATTATAGATTACTAATATAAATTTACTTATACTAATTTAACACATTGCTATTTTTAATATATTATGAATAATACAAATTTAATTTCACAATTTTTGATTATTTATCATTCTTTGGAAAATCAAAGTAATTTCTCTAAATAATATGATACACCTATAAATATAACAGAATGGCATAGAACGTAAATCCCTTTGAAGAATCTAAAACACTTTAATTTGCAAATAATAATACTTAAGTTAGAATTGCTTTGGGGTAAGAAGAGGATGAGGAATATGTTATTAAACCAGATTTGATACATTCGAACGACGAAGGGCTGATATTTCAATGATGACTATTCAGTAAACTCAGCTTGTAAAAAGTTGAAAATATGCGTTTTTATTAAATTTTAGCTTCTCATCTATTCAATATTTTTCTTTAAAATATGAAATTTTTAATTTAATATTTGAATCTAATATCCAAGTCTTCTATATAAATCCTTTCATATAAATTTAACAATCTTTTATTTGAAAATTCATACTTTTATCAGATTTTTCTTTTTAAAAACCCATCTTGAATTGCTTTCATAGATGAAAACTTGATATCAAAAGATAAAGCGAATTTCCTGATGAAATTAATTGAAAAAGACATGCTCATTGATTTAATTTAACTCACTTTAGAAGAATAGAAGTTATTTGGAAACTTCGTTAAAGATTAAAACAGCTTAATCAAGATAAAATTTAGTAAAAATGTAATAATCAATAAACTATGGAATTAATGCCATTTCATATATGCTTTTTATCAATTATTTTAAAGAGGAGGAAGTGATTCCATGGTGGGAGATTGAAAGCAGTGCAAAACCAACAAATATAGACATTTAAGAGTAAGACCAAGAAAATTAATAAGAATTAGTAATCAGAAATCTAAATGAATTCAATCTTTACTCAAAATAATTCTAAAATGAAGCTTCCTCATAAACTTCTTAATAAACTGAAGATATTTAAGATTCTGAAACTTCTTAGCAAGCAAAATAAAATTAAAATGATGATGACGAGGAATATGATGATTTTGAAATTATAGATTTAAATCAAGAAGAAAAATTTAATGAGGATTTGGTTTAAAAGTATCGCATAATATTGAGGAGTTATACTTAAATACCAAGTATTTAACATTTACTGAAAACCAAAGAGCCATCACCTACTGTCAAATACCTGGTGCTTATAAACATACTGCCTGTTATGTATTTTTACAGGAGGTATAATGGAGAGCTGCTTTAATCAGGGGATTTAGAATTATTATGTGAAGCCATGCTAGAATAGCTATTGTCTCAATCTTCTCAGGGTCTTGTTACAGACATATTTTTAAATCATAAATTTTAATTTTAATTTACCCAATTTCTGTCAAAATATCATTTGTTTTTTTTTACATAGAATCAGCATTTTCTTAGCCACTCAAGACAATAACTCACAAAACCCTGAACACATCACACTCCCAAAATCTCATGTCCATTGTGATAGATTATCTCCCAATTATGCTCTAAGATTTGCTTAATATTTCTCAATCCAAGCTAGACTTAATAGAGGAATTTTTAAGATTCTATGATCTCTTGCATCGTTATGAAAGCGATCTCAGAGATGAATTGGAGGATTTAACTTAATCTCAAAATGCTCGCTAGATTGATAAAGAGAGGAAATTTATAATTAAGAGATGTCTGAAATAGATTGGTTTAGTAAAGTAGAAACTTATATTCTTTAAGAGTTTTATCAAGAGCAGGTACTCTGAGGCTTTTGACGAGAAATTAATCAGGGAAATTAAGGGGTTTCAAGAGGCGTTTGTACAGGATAAGATCATTGAAAAGAAAGTGTATAAGGAAGTTAAGAAGTTTAAGAAGTGAGAGAATATTAGAATAGATAATTAGAGAATTTTCAATTAAAGTTGATAATTAATTAATGAGTCAAAATGAAAATATAAGCATTTAATTTTACATAAACCAAGCTTAACATTCTTTATGATAAATTAGCTGATAATAATTGAGAAAGGTTATAAAGATAATTGTCTAAATACAAATTACAAACATCTGCTAATTGTAATACTTTCTAAATGAATTATTTATTGATTTCATTCAAACCCAAAACCCTTTGGTCCCATATCCTCGTAGATACTAATATATGCAAAGGCCATGATTAACTCATTGATAAAGAATATGTGAACTCCTCTATATAGACTTGAGTACCCTTGTTGTTATAAATTATCAAATATAAGTAGTCTACTCCTTTTATTCACTATAATTTGGTAATTATTTTACTTGATAAATAATAGGGATAGCCTGGTCATTACATCTTGAACACCTTTATATAGTAAAAGTAAACCTTTGCCACCATTCATTTGCATGCAACGCTTCATGGTATCAAGAGGATATATATAATTGAAGAAATCAAAAGAGAGGAAATCATAGAAGGTCCTAATCTCTGCATGAATAAAATATGTTTATATGTATACTTTTTTTATAAAGAAATCCAAATTCATAAGCTATTTATGAATGTCTTGAAAAGTCCAACTTATTCATTTTCATCCTTGCTTCTCACTAATAAGTGTAAATAAATACTCTCATAGATTCTTGGATATAAAAATTAATTATAATATAAAATCTAATGATGATCTCTTGATCATTTCATAAACTGGTAATGTTAATACACCTCTAACAACGCTTTACATTAATGCAATTTAAAAGCCTTTTTACAATCTCTAAATTTATGCATTTTTAAACTGTGATTTAATATAAATGACTGTTTTATTTAGCATTAACAATAATTTATCCCCAAAAATACTTAAATACTATAATTATATTATAATTAAAAACAATATAAATGTTAATTATTAATCTCCATCTGCCTTCATCCAAGTTAGTACGATTGAAACAATCAAAGGTTGACTTAAACAGTCTATTCTAGCCGTTTTTAGTCATATCTGAGGCTATGCGTGTATTTATTCAATGATAAATAATTCTGAATAAAAACAGATAGTAATGATATAATTAATCAGGTCTATTAATTCACTAATGATTTCATTTATTGTCTCTTTATTAAGTGTATGAATGAGATCAAGAGGGTAAGTGGTCAATGTGATTATTGCGGTGCAAATAGTAGCTGCAGAGGCTGCACGCCAAAAGAAATCAAAACCCTTGGAGCGTTGTTAAGAATATGGCATGAAATTGACAGAAATTATTGTGATTTTCCATTTTATTAAAGAAGATTATATTCTTTACAAATAAAATAGTTCTTAACTTTGTCGTACATACAGATCTTAAGAAACATTTGAAGTGAATTTCTATAGATATTTGCCATGTTTCCTCTCCATAACTGTACAATTCCTTGCTCACTGGTAATCTCTAAACAAAAAAAGATAGTTTTAAAACATGCTTATACAATGAAAAGATTAGGGATTAATCATTGTGGATTTATCTCTATTTAAATGAATAATTTTTCATACTTACTTGAAATTATAGCTCCAGCATTTGCAATTGGCTTCTCAGTAGCCTTTATAATTGAAATTATATTAAATTCATTGAATTGCATAAATCAAGTCAAGGATAAATTAAAAGCTTAATATCGTCTGATCATTCCGTTATTTATTTAGATTATTATAGTATCTGCATATGCATAGTCTACATCAATATCCTAATTCTCTCAAGTGGAGCCCCAATAGTCTTAGATAATCCCAGTGATGTTCCGTAAAGAATAATGTATCCAAAAACATTTTTCTCTCTGGGTTTAATTGGGCCTAGACCCTTACGCTTTCTCTTATCCAAGATTCTGGATTGTGCCATTGATGATATGATGAAGATTTTACAATATTTTCATGAATAATCAGAATAAATTTATTATTTTACAATTGAATAATTACAATCATATATTATATTAAGAACCCTGAGGTTATGTAGCGATCCTCCCAGGTACTCCTCTGATCCAGTGAACTGGGCTTTTCAATGTTTGTTGATGAAGTTTAAGACATTTTAAAAGTTAAGGAATAAGATGGTTGTACACTTCAGATACGATACGCTTAACCATAACAAATTAATTGATTCCACTGGCAATATCTAAAGCTATAAGCAGGTAATTGCATATTTTCATGAAAATCTTCTATTTCTCAACTTTGAGCTCACTCTGATCAGCTCTCTTTTAAGTATCACTTTTGACCTCTTTAGATATTTTAGCCAAAATCAAGAAAGTTTCATCGATTTATTTAGCTTCGATGAAAGAGAGAAGTTACAGATATTCCTGATTAAGTTTGAAGGCTAATATTTGATTCACTCTGGTGTCTAGCATCTGGTACTTGAACTCATTCTTTTCTATGAATTAGGCACATAAATTCTCAGCTACTTACTTGGTTATAGTGTAGTGACCAAGTTTATAGGCTATCTCAGCTAAATAACCAGAGAGTTAATGTAGTGAGAGGGGTAGCAAAGTTATTATGTCTGATGATGTTTCACCGATGCAATTAACTCAGATATCATCTTGGGTATATCCACCAGCAGCAAACACATATTATTAATCAATCAACAGATCAGTAATTCCTTTTAGCTCTATAACTTAATTATATCTTTCATTAGGGATGAGTTGGGTCACTCTTACAACAGCTCTAGGCATTTTTATATCACCATTTCCTTCATATTCAGTGTTATTTAAACTTACACCGACTCCTGAGCCACTTGGTTTACCGAATAGAGACATTTCATCTATATTTCTCCAAGATTTATATTCAGTTACTGGTCTATAGAATGGCAATTTTATTGTCATGCTGGTACTATAAAGATAAAATAATTCAAAAATAAAAAGGCTCAATTTTTTTATCCTTCGTAAGAAAATTGCAATACTTGTTCTGCAAATCATGATTGGCTTTGCTGGTGTATGACTCTTTTTTATATATTGTTATTTGGCCATTAAGTTAAAGGGATGTACTTAATCAGCACTTCTCTCATAATAAGCGTGATAGTGCTATGCAGCTTTCAAATATATTGAGTTCTCAAGTGCTAGAGAGCTCAATGAGTCTTCTTGTTGTTTGGCTCTCTTCAAGCACTCAACAGATTCCAGCAATAGTGATTTCTATTCAACAATGTTTGATTAGGCAACTGCTTGACACATGTGAAGAAGTGCATTTTGATATGAATTCTGGTTGTTTTCCTTCTCTAAAATCTTCTCGTAGGATTAAATCTAGGGTTTTGGAAGAGGTAATTTGCCAGCTTCTTAGAGAGTTTATTTCAAGTTTTGCAAATCATTCTTTGATTTCCCCAGTGTTTTATTCTTATTCTAGTTCATTTTCTGATTCAAAGAAGCAGCAAGGTTCTTTGTTCCCTGGTGCATTTTTTGATAAATCAAGTCCTTCAGAAATCAAGAGTTTGTTAGTTTGATTTTTAGCCACATTCATTTCACGACCTAGTTTTATTTCACTTCGATAGAGATTGACAAGCAAGTTTACATGAAGAGAGTGAATGATTTGTTCCTACTTATTAAAATACTTGACACCTAGGACTTTATCCTTTTCTCTCATTATTTTCCTCCATTCTTCAATATTTATGGTTCTTTCAAATAAATCTTTTTTTTTTAGTTCATCGATACAGTCTTAGACTTCTAGTTGTTCTTCGTCGCCTTCCTCTTCATCCAGAGGAACTTCTTTATTAAATTGTATTAAATATGTAAATATCTTTAACTAAGTTAAAAAATTTATAAATCTGAAGCTTCTTCTTTTTCTCTTCTCTATCTGTCCCTCTCCTTTCTGAGAATCATTTGCTCCCAGGTTTCGTAAACAATGTTGATTTTATGTTCCAATTCTCCAATCTTCTTGTTATCAACTGTGATGCTCATTGAAGTTCTTATGTTTTCTTTAGAGTCTAGGAAGTAATTTATACTGTTTTGTTATTGTTTTATATTTCTATACTATTTTTTGCATTTGTTTATATATATATATATATATTTACATTTTTTTATAGGCATTACTTCAATCTTTCCTCTCTATACTCAACAATCTAATCAAGTGCACTTCTAAGAGTCTGCACTGAATTTCCGAACTCCCCAATTTCTTCTTGCAGAGTAGCCAGATATATCGAGAATTTGCAGTACATAATCATATCCTCAACAAACGACATGCGGGTTAGGATTATTTGGATCACGTTGAATGACTCGACAAAGTAGTTTTTTATTGTGATGACGAATTCATCCATTTATTCAACAAATTCTGTGAGGTATTCTCTCTGGTGTCACATTTCTGAGTAAACATCTATTCTTTGCAAAACTGGCAGCAAATACTATCATATGAAAAGCAATTCTATTGAAAATCCCAACTAATACCACCTTAATTAAACCCATAATTGAATTGAAAAAGATTTAACTTAAAATACTTAGCCCACAACATGCAAGTAATATCAAAGAGAATATCCTGGCGATGTTCTAAGAAGGGATCACCAAGTGGCCTCATAAGATTTTCTCTGATTGATCTGCTCAAATCAACAAGCATCTCCAGATTGTATTGTAAGTTCAAGAACAGTCTATAATAACATCATTTTATGATTATTTTCCATAAACATATAATGCTAATAAAACTTGAAATTTAATTAATCTTCCTTCTTCTAGTGCTTTGTACTCTGGTGTCGCTTTTTTCCATGAAAGACTTCTCTAAGTCAGCTAATCTTCTAAACACCAATAAATCTCTCTCTGTCAAGGCTAATTGCTTATTAGTTTTATAGCTTTTTATTAATTGTTATGCATTTAGGGCTTTAATCAATATTTCAATAGCAAAGGTAAACATAGTCTAGGTTTGGTACACGTTCAAGGTCTTTAGGAGTTTGTCTGAGATCAATGGGTATTTTATGATAGCCCAAAGGTGCTCTAATGTGTGGATCTTAACCCATTATAATTGTAATGTCTGTTACTACTGAGAGGCAATCTTCCTCATCTAACAGTGAGTTAGAAGTTCTTCTGAACACAATTTTATTGTCGATTAGAAATTTAATGTATCTATTTAGGTAGTATATATGTAAGGGATAAATTTGGTCTTCTCATAGACATCAGCATGTTGCCTGATTGGCACAGCAACGGCATAATGATTTTCTGGGAGTTCTGGCCCCACATTTTCATCAGCCAATACTACATCAACACCAACAATGGCGTTTTATGAGTTTTTAGTTCTTTGCAATAGCAAATTCACGTAGATATGCTTGATTTTTTCCAATTCAGCTTCTGAAGCTTAGATTTGATTTTCATCTTTCTCATCTTTTGGAATTTTTACTTGTTAATTTTATTGGGCTTTTGGGTCTGGCTTGCCGCCTGGTTTCGCACCTGGCTTCTATCCTGCTGGTGGTTGTTATAACTAATGCAATTATAAATTTCTATGAGCAATTTATACGGAGCTTTCTTGGCGTCTTTCTTCTTCTTTTCTTCCTCTTTCTTTCCATCACCTCCAGCTTATGGTCCTAACATCTTAGCTTGTGCTCTTAATCTCTTCAACTCAATTCTGAGGTTAGCTGAGTTAATATCTTTTGGGATTTTTTTCAAAGCCGTTTGGGATGTTAGCTTTCTTATTCAATAAATATAATCATTAGTAAATCATCTGTTGAGAGGGTTATTTTTAATATTGAGGTAATAAAATTTCAAAAATTAAATATAAAATACTAGCACTCATGAGTACATCAACTGTGGCTAGGTAAGGAACTTCATGTCTCCTGAATTTAAGTCTGACAAGTGTTGGATCCAGTAAAAGATCAAATTCAGCACATAGTTTGCACTCATAGCAGAATTTAAGCATTTCAACGTGCACTTCAATGGGAACATTATAAGAAGCATTTTTATATTTCATCTGTTTTAATGATAAATCTCGAGGTATTGATGATTTAGGAATGTCAGTTTTGCTAATAAAATTTCTTGAATAATATATAATCAAGAAAACTTCCAGTCTTTTTCTTTGATCATTTCCATATCAAGTGCCTTATATTTCTCAAGAAGTTCATCTACATTCAAGTCAGTGTCTCCTCGATTCATTAAGTGCTCTTTCTTTTCGCGATCACGCTTCTTCTTCTCATGGATTTGAATCAGGGCTTGTTTAAGCAAGAGTGCATCAGCTTTTATCAAGTCTATCGAAAGTTTCAATTCAATTAAAAACATTTATAGCAATGAAAACTATTAGCTGAGTATAATAGTACCACAATTTATAAATTTTAGATTGATTAAAGATTTAGGGATTGTGTCTTGATTTAGAGATTCTTGGCGTTTCTCTCGATGAGTCTGCGGGTCATTTGTAGATAACCACTCTACTATAGCAACACTTCTATGATACTTAAAGAAATAATTGTATTTAAATAATCTCCCTCAAAATAATCATATTTCCTTTATATCTATCTTAATTATATTTAAATAATGTTTAAGCTATAATTGCTAAAGTTATGATATTTTTACAATATATTTGCTTATATTATTCATTTAATGCTCTATTTCTAATATTTAAGAGAAATAAAACAAGTTTATTGAGAATACATTAAATTTTATTAATTCATTCAACAATATGTTCTTTCAATTATTTATAAAGGCAAATAATTATAAATTTATAATTTTATGATACTTATTTTAGCTGAAAGTCTCCCTCAATTTTCTTCTACCAAGCATCAGGAGTGAGAACTCCTGCCTGCAACTGATACTTCAACTCCTGAGTCCTGAGCATTCTCAGTGCCTCAACCAGCGTCTCTTTGGTTCCATCAGGCACTGGTGGGACTTAGTCTTCAATTTGCCTGAGATACAACACTTTCTAAATACCATAACTGACAACTCTGATTGCTGCCTTGTAGGCCATTTGATCGGCATAAGATTTCCCGAGTTCTATGTAGTTCATAATTCTCCAATCCAGGTAAACTTAAAATTTAAAATATTATTTTAAATTTAGCTGTGGTCAGAATCAAGTTGTTGTCCAGGCAAAGAATGTTAAGAAATGATGTAAATTATAAGTGAATAATTCAATAGATTTTAGAAATCTTAAAGGATTGCTAATAAATGAGTGGCTTCTTTTGAGTATTTAGCTTCTCTGAGTTGATGGCATATCTTATAAATAAGAATTTTCGAGTTGTAAGTCAAATAATACAATCTCTCTCGCATGTCTTTGGACTGTTTGTTAATCACCTCGGCTGCTCCCTTGATTCTGTTAAGGATATCGATAACCACTTCAACTGTGTCTTTTCTCTTGATGAGCTGGTCATTGTTCGTAAATTTAGAGAAATCTTGCTCTGCACTCTTGATTGTGTCTTGAAGTCTCATTTCTATGGCCAGTTCGAAGGCTGGTCCATACGTCCATCTAACAAAGTAACAAATAAAAGGTTTGTTAGATTATCTGGAGAGTTGGGGTTTTCCCCACCTCCTCCAGAGTTTATCTGATCTCCCGCTGTTTTCAACGGAGAGGTCACTCGTTAAGTATACTACATCTATAAACATAATTTTAGCTTATTTAACATAATGAAATAGAAAGAAAGGGAAAAGATGTTTGTTACATGCCTGATCTGTAAAATAATCAAAATTAAGTAACTCTTCCTCTTTATTCAAATTAATTTTAATTATAACTTTTATTCTATTAATCAACAAATATCATCCTCATAGTTATATGCTATATTATCTTATATCTTATGCATAAAAATCCATTTAAAAATTAAAAATCTAAGGGAGTGATTTTTCTAGCATCAAAGATTTTGTAAAGATAAAATAAATAAAAATCCTTTTTATTAAGATAATGAATTAAAATAAAATGTCATTATTTAATAGCTCTATGAATCACACTTCTCGATCTCCCATTAATAATTCTAAAGCCAAGGCACTTTTTAGTTTTCCCAATGCTCCCCGCTTTCCTAACTTGGGTTTGGAAATAGATCTGGAGATTAAATTAATAAATCAGAAGCCCCATCTCCAGAGAAATATAGAATTGATAGTTTGGATTTCACAAGTAAGTTAAAGGGATTTCATTTTGGCATGTCCAGAGAAAAGCTCACTAAAGTATGTTATATGCTCAAAATGTGTTTATAACTTTATAAATCATGAATACAGCCGCTCATTCAGTTAATATAGGTGTATATAAAAGTGCATCCTCCACTAGATGTGACCATCCCAGGTCCAGGTTCTTATGATGCTAAAAATTCTTTTATTGAAAAGAACACTAGCTTTTTTACTCTGAGACCCAAAACTAACTGTTAATCAAGTAATTAACTTCAACTTATTTTAATATTCTTACTTGCTTAAAATGCCAATCAATTATTCATAATATAATGTAGTATTCAATGATGCTACGAAGAATAATCCAGGTCCTGGAGCATACGATGGCAATAGAGCCATGGAAAGTATAAACGGGTGAATAGTATATTCTCTTTTTAAGTCTCCAGGAGGTGCAATAATTTCACGCACTGGCCAGAGATTTGACAATTCCTTAACTCGCAGATCAGCACTAGAACATGGGCCTGGTGCCTACCAATAAATTGAGAGTGTGAACAAGACATGTACTTTCTTTTTTAATAAGTATAAAAACACGGGGGCTATAGTCTTCGGAAAATCCCGTGGACTGGTGTAACTAGATAAAAGCGCTACTAGAAAGATCACTCCTGGACCTGGAACTTACAGTGTGTAAAGTGAATTTGGATTCTACAATCCAACTGAAATTAACAAGGAAACTTCGTTCTTTAATTAAAGTTAGAGGGTGAATTTTAATAAAAATGCAACATAAGGAGTCTCAGGTGGGCTGTTCAACAAAAGCATGATTGAAATTAGTAAAAATTAGTGCAACTGATCAATGGAATAACTGAGAAAATTGTAAGAGAATTAAAAATAAGAATTTTATTTGGTAGAATTAGGCATTTTCAGTATAGTACTAAAATTCAATTTTGCTAAGAAATTACAGGTTTTGATACATAATGTAACGCTTTATTTATAAATCATTAATCATATAAAAATTATTCTGTAAATCTGATAAAAAGTTAATGACTTTAACAAACAAACCAATTTTAAACTTTCTCTTTTTGATATCCTTCACCTATTAATCTTAATCTTAATGACTTTTTAATAAGATTTCCTAGAGGGAATACTTCCATAGTTTATGACGAACTCTAAGACAAATTGATAATATTTGGTGGTAGTAACTTACAAGGCTTTTGCACTAATCATTTATACATTCTAGAAATGAAACAATATACTATTGATATTTTGAGCTAAAGAGTCAATTAATGTCAAATTTACCTTTAAGATTTGGAAAAGCGCATTTTAAAGCCAATTGAAAACTCTCGATAAAGCAACTTGAATTGCATCAATAAGTCTGCATAATTGAAATAATCAAACGCTTTACTTAGTGCTCATAAGATAGGTGTCAAATTTTTCGATAATCGATCTGCATTTAAATTCAAGCAATAGAATGATGATTTTGATTAATTTCAGCATTAAACAGATGAAAGTAACTTTAATAATACACCAATTGGAAGGTAATTAAATGCAGATTTTTAGAATGATAATAATTAAAGACAAAGCTTAACCTAGCAATTTTTTTAGCTATATATAAAAATATTATTCTATCCTTTGTATTTATATTCTAATGCTATTTCTTTTTAGTTAAGTTACTATAAAATAAATAGCAATTGAGGACTGAAAGTTAAATAAATTTCCAAAAAGTAAAAGTAGGACTAAAATTAACTAGAACATGATGGATACTTTAAATCTATATGCTAAATCAATAACAAAGCCTATTTTTGAACTTGATCGATAATACTCTTATATCAATTAATTATTTATTTATTAACACTTAATTTATTTAGAACTTTTATTTAACTCAAATTCATTTGATTTAGCTTTAAAAATTTCAATCTTTTTTTGTAAATCTTTAATAATAGTTTTTAATTATTATCACATTCGTAAAAAAAACATGAGATGTAATTTATGATAGATAGTTAGATAATAATGAGAGATAGTCATTATTTAATAATTTGATTATTTATTATACAACAGAATGAGTGATTTTACAAACGATCCCAACCTCATCAATAACCTAGTAAATCTTAAAATATATAAAAGATACTCATCTTTATAATTTCTTCATTTATTTTTATCA
Organism: Oxytricha trifallax; assembly: GCA_000711775.1. Taxonomy (NCBI): domain Eukaryota; phylum Ciliophora; class Spirotrichea; order Sporadotrichida; family Oxytrichidae; genus Oxytricha; species Oxytricha trifallax. The sequence continues at coordinate 17,210 of ARYC01000109.1, forward strand.
AAAAATATTTACATTAAATGCCCTTGGCAGCAGTTTGAATCCAAATAAATTGATATAATATATATATATATATATATATATATATATCATATTTAAATCATAAAGTTGGGGCAACATTTTGATTTAATTCTAAAAAATCCAAACTCCTAGATTAGGCAGCAAGCAGAGCAGTTTATCAAACAAGTAAACATTAATATTTAAACTTTACCTATTTATCTAGTCTGAGAAAGTTACAGGATACGCATAAGCACTTTTACAAATCTCTTCAGATCCATAAGTAAGTGATTCAAAAGTTCAAAATGAAATAATATGACTTAAATATGGCATTTTTCTGCAATCATATGAAGCAAGCATTTAACTTTAAATGTTCAGAGTGATTTTAATAATAATCCGTTTATAGTTAAATAATGGTTAGCCAGTAGATGTCAATGCTGCTGCATCAGTCTAATTAGAGATTTTAGTAGATCATCACTGGAAATTCTATGATGTTGCTCAAGCTAAAAAAATCATAAATTATTACTATAAAGTATCACTCTTAAAAACGATATCTATCTCTTTAATAAAATGAATTAATATAAATCACAATTGAGGGCTTTGATTTCATAATTTTAGATCCCTAAGCAGCTAGTCCGAGACAATATTTTTTATACAATTTATATCAAGATTGATTATTGTAAATGTTCAAATATTTTAGTCAGATCTTGTTCGAGATTATGGAGCATTGATAAAAAATTTAAAATGTAATTAGTGAAATGTTATCAAGAATAAAACTTGTAAGAGGTTTAGTTTGATAGATTTTTATTTGAAAACCAGTGAGATAAAAATAAATAAACAACTGTATGAAATCTTTGAAAAGGAAATCAATTTAGAACAATCTACATTTTTACAATGAAAAATAATTTACATGAAACATTTTACAGTTTGCTTATTTTAATATAATTTGTTTTGATTCTTTCTTGCCACTTTAAGATTTAGAGAAGATAAATCATGAAACAGTATGCAAGATGCATCACTAAGATATGCAGATTGGATTTCCCAGTTTTGTGGGGTAATTTAGTAGGAGAAACAGTAAATTATTTGCAGAGTGGAGATGAAAAAGTATTTTAACTGGACTTATAGCACTTAAGTGCTTGGTCAAGAAGTCCAAATTTGAAATAAAAGAAGATAGAAAAGCACTCTATGAGATAATGAATGCTACATTTGGGATACTTGGGAATCTTATCAACAACTACATTATAATAAATTTTATGCTTTGGGACTTTAAATTTTATTCGTTCTATATTATGGGAATTCTATGTCATTATAATTTTAGATTTTACATCATGGTAGATAACTAGTAGTCATTTGAAGTGATTTTAATGATCCAGAAAATCTTCTACATCTCTAATTAACTTACAATGTGCCCATACCTAATGGAAGGAAATAACTTAGATCCCTGGATGCAATTCTTCAAAAGTTTGTTAGACAGACCGATGCCAGCAGAGCTTGAAAATTATGTTGTGGAGATGAGTGAGGTTGAAATGAGAGATAAACATTTTGTGGGAGATCAAGGGTGTCGGTGCCAGAATGACTTATAGAGTATTTTAGAAGTATGGCAATCCTTTTCATGTAGAAGAGGAACATCTTGATTTTACTAAATATGTCAGAGATACTTTTGCTGTACCATAAAAAAATTATTTAAATTCCCTAATAAACGCAATATGCTGTTCAAATTTGTTTAAACCACTCCTTGAATCTCATTTATAGCTTGTTTTTAAAAGGAAAACTAACTTTGTTGGATCAAAGACTCTAAACTTTGCAATAAAATATGTTTCAAAATCCTCGAAGCTTAATGCCACAATGAAGGTATTAAAGCCTTTCGTCGAGAATTTACTTTTCGAAACTATCATACCAATCATGCTGATTTCTCACAGAGATGTAGTTTTATTAATATTTTTTTTAACATATTTAACAGTAGTTCTCTTCAAAGAGGATAAAATTGAGTTCATAAGAAAGCTAAATGATTTCACAGAGTCTTTATTTAATCCCAAGTACTCAATTGTGGAATTACTTATCTACTTGTGCAAGTACAAATTAGCTAGGAAAAACAAAAAGCCAGATTATTTGCACAAATTTTTGGAATTCTGTGCCACTAATTAGAATTAATATCAATAATTATCCAACCGAGATTGTCGTATTAAGGAAGCAATACTTTTGCTATCGGATCACTTATTGATGAAATTTGAATGTTTAAGGATTTAAAGGCAATTATGGAACCTATGATGATTCAGCATGTAATGCCAGAGCTAACTAGCAATCAGCCATTTATGAGACTAAGAGCATGTTGGATGTATGGGGAGTTTGGCACTTTCAAGTTTAGAGATAGCCAATGTCTTAGTCAGGCAATTGACTTGATCTATAAAAATCTTCAAGACCCTGAATTGCCAGTCAGATTAGCTGATTTAAATTAATATATGACATATAATTAAAATCAATTGAGAATACAAGCATCTCTTTCAATTCATAAACTTTTAGGCAATGAGGAGACTTTCCAATTCTTGAAACCAGCCCTTAAGCAAATATTGGAGTAATATCTAATATTAATGAACGAAATTGATTCTGAAGATTTAGTATCAGCTTTAGAAAAAGTTGTTGCTTATTTTAAGGATGATATAGCTCCTTATGTTTAGTTATTATGAAGAAGTTATTAATTTAAATTATAAAGTCCACAGTTCCTTTTGAATTCAATAATTAGATAAATATTATGCTTTGTAACTTACTGAGTAATTAGTATAGTTTGAAATTAAAATAACAATTTAATTTTTTAAATGAATGCTTGTAAATAAAAATTTTTAACAATTAGAAAGTAACATAAATCTAGAAGATATATGAAGTTTATTTAGTTTTTAACATGAAGTAGTGCTGTGTGTCAATCTCTATATATTAATTTCGTAATTATTTAAATAATATATAAGAATGAAGTTACCTTATGGTATTTAAGGGAATGGTTCCCTGAATCCTTCCAATCACAGCCCACCCAAGAACTAGATTTAAAATAATTTAAATTTACGATCATAAAACGCCACTTCGCCTTATTCTGGAGAAAGGAAACCTGCCCCTCCAAAGCTTAAATCTATCGCACTAGGGAGACCCAGACTTGATTTTAAAATGATTATTAAATATTCATGTTTATTTGGAAATGAAATCTTAGAATTTTCAACTAAATTGATGGTAATCAGGGCAGTACAATTTAAATAATGGGTGAACCAGGTGGATAGCAAAATCAGTCAGTTGCTCTAAGAAGAGATATTGATAAGACTTTATCTAGGACTACCACGATGAAACGCGTCTCAGAAGCATTAAGTAGTCCAATGTCTAATAAAATCCTACCTCTTATTTAGTATATTTTAGGCATAATATATCATATAAATGGTCTTAATTTCCATTGGATTAATGATAAAAATGTATAAACAAAGCACATATAAATACAGAATTTTTAGTAGAACGGTAAATTAAACAGAGCAACGAATGGACCACCAAATAATAATAAAAGATAACTTAATAAATAATAATCTTCAGATAGTAATAGTTAAACTTAGTAAAATAATAAGGGAAAAAAGGGTGGTTTAGATGTTCAAGCACTTATTCAAGAAATTGTAAGTATTCCATCTAATGAAGACCAAATTAAGTTTTCTTTTTACATTTTGTAATTCAGAGATAATCCATAATCTCAATTAAAAAACCCTCTTTATAAAATTCATATTTTAATGGAAATTCGTTATAAACTTGATACTTAAAAAATACTATAGGAGGAAAGAAGGAAAAGGATTAATGCTATAAAAGGAAAATTAATCCAAATGGAGGTAATATCTAACTGAAAAAGTCCTCTATGGAAATACCTAATGATACCAAAATCAATTTTGCAAGTGCCTTAAAAAGTGGGAATATTGCTGTATTTTAATGTAATTTCTGTATTTAGCCTTGATTACTTTTGAAATTTTATTTATTTTTTACAATAAGCCTAGATAAGGTGAGCACTCTTCGTCCTAGTCGGACAGCGGATAAAAAGCTATGAAGAGCAAGAGATAATCAATTAACGATAAAGCTACAAAAAGCAATCTTCAAGCTTAAAATGAATTTTTGGAGGGATTTCAAGTATGAGACAAGCATAACTAGAAAAACAGCATATTAAACAGCCCTACTAAACCTCAACCAGGTTGCAAGCTCATGAAAATAAAGGTATTTATAGATGAGGCAAAGAATGAGAAAATTGACTTCGAAAAGAGTTCATTAGAGAGCGATATAATTAGTAATAAGTCATCTGGTAAAATGATATCAAGTAATGACAAACGTAAAGATGGTGGTGAATAGTCTCAAAAATTAAACTTAAAAGCTGTCAAGGATAGCGGAGAGAACAATGAAACCTATTTATTTATTTTTAAACTATTTAAATCTAGTTTAGTAAAAGATCTGATGTGAATGTGATTGGAGCTTCAAACAACGCAAGCTTTATAGGAGGCACTAACTACAATCCATCTGTGAATCACACTATAAATTTAGACTAGAATAATGATAACTCTCAATTGAACGAGGACGGGAATAGAAGCAAAGTCATGAAAGAAAAAGATGCCGTCATGTGTGATTAATCCCACTGCACTTTGGAAAACAGTTTGGAACGTGCTTGGACTCTTGCTTATTCTCTTTTAAGCAATAACCGTATCTTATAGAATTCCATTTGAAAATACAACTCCGGATGAATGGCTTTACCTCGATATTCTTATTGACTCAATTTTCTTAGTTGATGTGTGTTTTAACTTTTTTACTGCATTCGAAGTCGAAAATGGAGAGTTAATTACTGAAAGATAAAGAATTGTAAGGAACTACATGAAAACTTGGTTTTTAATCGATCTAATGTCGTCTATTCCTATTACACTTATTCAAAAATATACTTAATCTGGAAGTGATGACAACATCAAACTCCTTAAATTATCTAGATTACCAAGACTTTATAGACTTCTGAGACTTATTAAGCTAATGAGATTGTATAAATCAAACAAATTCGTAGATAAGCTCTTTGCTGCAGTTAATATTAGTGTGACAGCGAATAGAATGATAACTTCCTTAATTATGATGATCTTCTTGCTACATTTGATTGGATATCTCTGGGCAACTGTAGCTTCACTTACAAAGGATTCCTTCCCATCCATCTGGATGAACCCGATTAATTTAGTAGACTCTCAGAACATAGATCAATATGAGCATTTATTTATTGGGCGGCAGTTACGATTTATACAGTGGGATACTGTGATATCACACCTTAGAATGAAATAAAAATGATGTCTTGTGAACTAATTCTATTCACCAGTGTTTCACTTTATGCTTATATGTTCTCAAAATTATCAACTCTCTTCTCTAGTGAAAATGCAAATGACAATAATTAAAAGACTAGAGACGAAATTATCCATGAGCTTTCTATTAAGCATAGATTTACCAACGATTTAATGAATAAGATCCAATACTTTTTCCAGTAAAATTCGAACTTAATATCTTTGAGTAAAGAATACGGTATTGATGAATTACTTGAGATCCTTCCAGCTCATTTGAAATCTGAGATTTCTTACTTTTTCTACAGAGACGCAATTGAAACCATAAAAATTTTGCAAGATAAGGATCAGAGATTTTATGGTGACTACCTTTCAAAGTTTGAACCTATGAGAATTAAGAATGGAACTGTATTCGCAAAAGAAGGTACTTCACCTTAAGAGGTCTTCTTTTTAATGAAAGGATGTGTTCAATGTGAGAAGCAGGAAAAGTATTACTTAGAGGGAATCATATTTGGAGAGACAGACATTATTTTGAAAAGAAACAGATCGGAGTCTTATGTTGCTAAGAGTGACTGCTATATTCTTAAATTAGAGGCAAGTATCTTCGAGCAGATTTTAGATGAGTTTGTGAATATCAGAGAAGAAATCTAGCAAATTGTAGTTGAAAGAGAGAGAAAACGTATAGAAGACATGGATCAGCAAAAACTCAAGAAGGAAGACCCAAAAATTGAATTGTAAAGGTTATTGTCATAAATTAATCTGGAAGAGATGAAATATTTATCTTTTATTTTTTATGTAAGTACAAAGAAAACAATCCTATAGGAGACATGATACCAATAAAAGAATAAAAAGTGGGAAAAGCATTAAAAGTGAAAAAGAACTAAAACAAGATGACGATAACGATAATAACATAGATTTCGAGGCTGGAGAATAAAAATAGTTTAAGAACAAAGATCCTCAAACACAACAGTTCAACACTTTTGGAAATTAAGAATCATTGGAGAGTGGTCTTGAAATTCAAAGAAATGGAGCAGTATTTCTTGGAAGTAGTCCAAAATCTAAATTTGAATAGCATACCTAGGGAGGGTACTAACTTAAAGCTTCTAGTATAAGTCCACTTATTGAGAAATACACCTAAAATACTTAGTCACCAGAGTTTAACTACAACAAGCTTATGTTTGGAAAAGCTCCTTACAACAATAAGTAAATTTATTATTAAAATATGTATTTGACAACAAATATTTTGTTTGATTAATGCCAATCCAAAACTTAGCGTGCACATGAAGAACATCGAAAATATCAAAAACAACATAAGAGAGTCTATGCTACATGAGAATATAGATAAAAACATAATTGAGGAAAGAATTTAAGAAACTTAGCAACAAATTAGGATGGAAAATCAATTTAAAGAACTTAAGAAAATTGACAATATGGAATTTGGATATGATTCTAACAGACAGTCTTTCTGCCTGAAGACTTTATAATTATTAAGAATTTTGAATTAATTGATTTTATATGTGATATAATAATATTCAGTTGAGATCATCCTTAATGAAGATCTAGAAGACAAACGAGTAATAGAAAGTTCAGAGAAAAGTTAAACATTATCAATACTTATTTTTGTTATCAATCGTAATTAAAATTTGGTTTACCTAAAAGGATAAACCAGTAAATGCTGGAAACGACAATAAAATCTTCGATTAGCTTCCCGAAGAGCATGTAGATTCACAAAACTAAGAAATGATGCTGCCAGCACCTTCAGCACAAATACAGTCTCCCCATGTTGATAACGACCAGATTATATAAAGAAACAATGCTAACCAAAACATCATGAATTTAAACGACTCATTAAGCGCCTCTGCTATCCAGGGGTCAGTTGAGAACATGAACTTAAACATGCACCTGGCAACAAACTTCAATTAGTCACAGATGGATTCTGATGCATATCCTGCCTACTTAGGAGAATATCAACGCCACATTGGAGACTCATGAAAATTATCAGGAAAGCAATAAAACCATGAACAGCTTTTTATTGAGGAATTTGGAGTTAATGAAACCTTACAATCCAAATAATGATCCATTCAGTATATTTAAAATAGATTATAAATTCCTCTCTTAAAATTTTGCCCATAATTAATACTATACTTTAATTTTTTTCATACATTTTAGGATAGTATAAGTTATATTTAAATATATATTATTTACTCAATCAATTAATTAAGCATGATTACTGGAAAACGATGTTCAAAAGCTGTCTTAGCACATAATGTCCTTTCAATCTCTAATACAAGATTGCTTATTATCGAGTATTGCCAGCTTTTCCGCACTTCAACAGATCAAATGGGTGAGGATGCAAATGAAATAATTAGATAACACTACGTCAAAAAAGGAGCTAAATGCCTTGAAAGTTATCTCAGTATCATGAATCTAATCGATAAGTTTATTATTATTATTTATACTTAGTTTAGAGATAGTCTGGATAGATATAGAGCAAAATATTATCATATTTACATAATGCATTTTAAAGTTAATTCAAAGTATTGATCTTCAAGCAATTTCATCAATGATTTCTAGCATCTATATTTATTATAGAATATCTATTAATCACTTGAAATTTGATGATTTAGTTAAATCTAGATAAAAACAAATTAATCAGAAAAAAGGTCTACTTCCTTGAAAACAGAGTAAAGATTTGAATCTCATAAATTATGTTGATATATATATATATATATAGTTTATAATTAATAATTCAATCACTATTAAAGGTATTTTAAGATGCTTTAGGAAGTGCTTTCAAGAAAGATTAAGATGCTTGAGAAGCAAAGTGCCCGTATGCTGAGCAAAAAGTCATTAGTAATCATAAAAAGAAGCCCACTGCTTGACCCGAGAGACGACAAACATCACAGGTTCAATGAGAAATTAATGGGCAGTGATCCACTTTATGTTTGAGACTATGTATAATTAAATAATCAAAGATTTATGATGTAGTTAATGTTAATATATTCTCTTTATTTTTTATGGAAGAAAATTATTTAATATTTAAGCTTAATACTTATATTTATAATAAGCACAATTAATAATATAATTAACTAAGATATAAGTTAATTTTAGTTTTTTTTACTTTGATCTCATATTTAAAGTGAAATTAAAATAATATGTGCCTGACATTAGATTAATTTAAATTTATTAAATTTTATTGAGAATCTCTCATGTGAGGTCTTTCCAAGTACGAAATTCTTGGAGTGAATATACAGTAAAATTGTGCTTGGTACAAAGAAAACTGTGCTCACAACCAGGTAAAAGAAACCAAAAGCTCTTTGAACTGCTGGAACGTTGCAAATTCTTATAGATTTAATCATTATAGTACAAATTACATGTTTATTTATAATTCTAGCGAAGCAAAGGGGTCCAAATGGACTGTCTCTGGTGTCTTTAATGGGTCCAAGGCAATCTATAGCGATTCACACACCATGACTCTTAATGCCAACATAGTTGTTGATTTAGTAATACAATTGAGATCATATCTGATGATAACTGGTAAAAATTAAATTGTTGATCCAGGGGCAATGGTGGTCGTATCTCTCAACGCACACTTTACAGATAGCGCAATGTCTACTTCTTGGGGTTCTGATCACCTTACAGTCTGGGCAAAACTCATTAGGAGTGAATACTTTCATATAATTAATTAAAAACGTACTATAAATAGATTTTGGAAGAATCGTTTAAGTTTTGAGAGTATTTTGAACTAACTGAATTAAATAAAATAAAAAAATAAGAAAAATTCATTTAAATTTATATAAAAATCAATTTAAATAACGAGCCTTCTTATAAATAATTACAAATTTAATTCGCACATATACTCCTAATCTCAATTATTTAATAGTTTTTAATTTTTCTTAATATTTATTATTTTTTATGTATAAAAATGTATTGTTATATTTTTCAGTAATTCCATAAATTCAGTAGGGTGTTCATCTGTGTTCTTCAAGCTACCAGGGTCCTTTCTAGTAGAATAGATGTATAGAATGAAGACTTTCAATCCAATCATAGTAGATGAGACCGCATAGTACCACACTGGTAGATCTGGGTAGAAAATAAAGTACAGTGAGAAGCACATGATGGCACTTAGAGTCCAGAACAAAACTTGGCTCTTGTTGTTGGTTTCAAGGCAAACAAGGGGAGTCTTGATCATCATGCACTCGAGATACCTTGGCTTGGCTAGCATGTTCTTGAGGTCACGCTTAATGACGTCTGGTAAGTGCTCGCTGATGTAGTCAACTGGCTTTCTACCATCGTTGCCCTTGATCATTCTGTCAGCTCCCTTAATAAACAGGGCTCTAACTGGCCTGGTTGACTTAAGTTACTCAATACTCTTCAAAGCTAAATGAAGAGGTGTAAGACCTTTCTTGTCTCTGGCATCTAAGTTAGGGTTCAAACTAAGGATGTAGTTTAGAGCTACCTCAGCTTTGGAGTAGCAAGCCCAATGAAGAGGAGTACTAAACTTATTGTCTAAGATGTTAATGTCCATCTTCTTAACTTCAGCGAAATAGTAGATTGGCATAGCTTGGTCTCCTTGAGTAGCAATGTGAAGTATTGAGGATCCAAATTTACAAAATTAAGATCATATAAGATTTCTAAAAATAAATTTGTTCTTCTTGATATTGTTGACATCACAGTTTTCCATAAGGAATTAAATGATGGATTAGTTACCATGATAAGTGGCAAAATGTAAAGCTGTAAACTCATCATCAGTTGACGAATTGACCCATAAACTTAGGATCTTACTTTTCTTTTAACGGTCCATATTTTGTAGAGTATTTTCAACCACATAATTGTAAAGACCCATGAATTAATAAAATTATAGTTTTTAATTAAAGTATATAGAAGACATAGACTCTTTTGCTTTTATGCTATTATAATTATTTTAAATTTTTAAAGCAATCTTCAGAGTTTTTATAGGCACTGAATGACAAAACAGAGAATTTTCTAATATCAGTCATCTCAAGAAGATTTAAAGACAAATCTTTCTCCAAAAGATTCTTAAATTTTATAATTCAAATAATATAATTCTTCATATACATTAAGAGATGAGTTCATGAGTAAAGTTATAGAACACTAAGCAAAAGGAAGTTGAAGAGTAAGAGAAAAGAATCGAAGAAGAGAAAAAGGAAGTTCTTAAGAAGCACGCTCAATAACTCAGATCACAAATTCAAACAAATTATTATTAACTTAAGACAGACTTGACTAACTCGAAGAAGGCAGAAAAGTCATGCAAACTTTAATTTGTCAATATTCTAGAAGAAACTTGACATAATTTATAAAAATAAGATCTTGTGAGGAAATTGTAAATCAACTGAACATTATGAAGAGAAATGACAAAAATGTTCTTGGGCGTGATGTTCAACTTTATGATAATATACATATGAGACTCTGGATATGATTATAATAACGGAAGCAGTTGACTAGCGAATGCAAGTCTTGGGGTGAAGTTTCCTGCCCAGTATTATGATAAAAGAATCTTTATGGAAGTTTCCTGGCAAGTAAATTTTATATTTTTTCTTAAATTTATTTTTTCATTAATTATTCTTTCTAGCTCCAAGTAACAACTTTTAGTAATTTGACTGACATGAAATTTAAGATACACAGCCTATATTTTATGAAATTAAAAATATTAAATATTTGATTACTTTAAACCTCATTTTTTCGTCTTTAAGTACATCTAGTTATGGTAAAATTACTCATTTAAATAGATTACGATTAAAATTTATCTATAATCATTAAGAATAATATGTTAGACAACTACATTCCCTTAATTTTTTATGATAGCAACGGATGTATGATATATCACTAAACATTTATTAAGCTAAAAAATAAATTTCGATTTAATTTCATTTAAAATACATGAACTTATATACTAAAAATTTACTTTGCCAGGGAACTTCCCCCCCCCAAGTCTTCATCTAGAGACTTAGATTTCTGTGAAAAATTAAATTAATAAATAGAATTCTTTTTCAAAAAGTGTATTTAAAAGTAAGAATATAACTCAAATTTATAAATTGGAATAAAACTGTGAAAATGTGTGAGAATTCATCTGTCTTATTTTAATGTAAAACATATCTATATGTGAAATCAACTGCCAACTTAAATAATTATATTCTAGTAATGCCTTTTTATTTTAACAATATTTAAATCTAATCAATTCTAATTCTATAAAATCAAATTTTATTTCATATTAAAAAATATCCTAAACTATTACAATATATTAAATAAAAATATTCATTAGACCATTTACATTAGGTATTAATTATAGTAAATTTTTTATATAAATAAGATAATTTAATATGAAGATTTTTTAAAAACTATTTGAACATACATGGCAAATAAAAGATCTTTAATTTAAGGTTAAAATTAATCTAATATAACCTCAATTTCAGTAAATATTATTTGGATGATGGAAAGATTATTTCGATATATGCTTAAATAGAGCCATTCTTCAATATATCATCATAGCTGTGTTATTACTAGAATATATAATAAAAAGCTTTTTAGATGCTTAATTTATGATAAAAATTTAATTGAATAAATACCTGTGCGAACGAGTGATTAGGCTCTCTGCTTCTCGAGTCTCTTGAGTTGTCTCTCGTACATCTTTTTCTGAGTGGGGATCATGTCCTATCATATACTTGCAGCTCATCCAGCATCCCTTCTTGGCTTTCTTGCTGCCTCCAAGTGGCTTTGATAAGTTCTTCTTTTCGTTATCTGCGTCTAGGGCAATAGTACCAAAATATTAAATGCATTATGTTTTCTATTAATCCTCTTTATTTGAAGATTAAAGATTCATCGAGATATAAAATAGACTTTGAGTCGTTGAGAGGGGTTTGTTCATCTTCTTCGTCAATTTCATCAGCAACTTTGTTTTCAGTCTCTCCGAAGCTATTTAATAAATAAAATAAGTGATTTAATTAAGATTTTTCAATTTATTTTGTAATTGGCAGCTTTCTTTGAGAATCTCTTATGAACAATTGGAACATTAACAATAAACTTTATTCTATTACTGTATCAAAGAAAAAGAATAATAAATTAAAATAAACAATATAAATTTTAGAAATGTCTAACAGTTACTTATCAACGAATGACCTTCAGACAACGGCCCTTCCTATGGAGGAGGTGATTTTGGTGGTGGAGGTGGCGACTGGCCAAAAGCCTCAATTGGAAACTACAAGGGAGTTATGTTGTGCAACAGACCTAATGAGTTGGGACAGCAGTGCAAGCCAGACAGATCTGGAAGTGACATTCCCTTTAACTCCAGAGTCATGCCTGACTAGCAAGCGGGATGGAACCCAACAAAGAAACTCTTCCCAGAGACTTCCAAGAAAAAGATTGATCCTAATAACATTCTCATTAAGCATAGAAGATTCCTGAAAACACTATTAAGCAAGTATATTCGAAATGTGGAAGCTGTTTAAAATAAATTCAAAAAGCGAGATAATTAGATATATATCATATTACTGCTTAATAAAAGTGATTTATTTTTAACTTATTATTATTTCAATTACACATATATTTACAAGGAATAGCACTAGCTCGTCATGTTCATGAGTGATAGATAGTTTAATCAATCTGCACAGCTCAAAGAAGTATAAACAAACTCAAATACCTTAAAGTCTTTCATTTTGCGACAAAATGCTTTGAGAGTCAGCCGAGTCCCTTATAAGATCATCTCCAAATATTGTACTCGTGCTTTGAATGTATCAGGTTCTCCCTCTGATAGTGTCGAGACTAAGTTTATCAATAATCTCTGTGCAAGTAATAGCGTCTTGAAAATCTTTTTTGTTGACAAATACCAAAAATGCTGCTTCTATAATTCCTCATCAGCGATCATCTTGTGGAGCTCTTCTCTGTCTTCATCAGTTTAGTTTAGTCTCTATCATTTTAACAAACAACGGATCGAGTCCTTAGTTATTCAGGTAATAATGTTTCGAAGAGAGTCTGATTTTGTCTTGACCTCCTGTATCCCTCAAGATTGAAATGATATTTTTGCATTCATCTGTCTTGACGTTGAAGCCGAATATTGGAAGAAATTAAACGACTTTTCCAAGCTTTAGCTTGAAAATGAAATTGATATTACCGGCAGCATCGAGACCGATCATGAGAATTCTTATATCATTCTTGAAAATAAGACTGTGTCATTCATTGGAGAACTTAAAACCCATTTTTTCCTAAATAATTGTAATTAAATTAAATTCATTATTACTCTAATTATCTCGTTTTTTGAATTTATTTTAAACAGCTTCCACATTTCGAAAATACTTGCTTAATAGAGGATCAGAAAAATAAAGAAAAGAGGAAAATGATAAATTGGCATAAGAAAGGGAAGAAAAGAAGAAGAAGTTTGTTGAGGCATCAGCAAATTAGAGAAAGAAGATTAAGGATATGAAACATGGTGATAACGAGTTGGTCAGTAATGAAGTAAACAACGAATATCAGGAGCAATTGCCTCAAGCCAGATTAACAGAAGAAAATCTTAAAAAGAACGATATAATTTCACAAAAAGCAGCTGAAGAAAAGCGTAAATCATCAGCAGTATAAAAATCATAGGCAAGTAAAAAGAATCTATCATATGCATGACATTTAAAAAAATTTCAAAATCTTCAAACTTAGAACTTAAAATTTAAGCATTGAACAACTTTAAACCATTTAATTTAAATATTGAGTATATTTCCTTCAACCGTCGCCACTTTTTTTAAAAGTGGGGACGCTTGGAAGAGTTTTTGTAAATATATTAAATTAAGCATATAGTGTCTTATATATTAACAATTAAAATTAATTAAACTTATGATTAATTCATTATAAAACATAGAAATATATTAGCTATATACTTTAGTTCAGGATTCAAAAATCATAAACATTAATAGAGATCCTAATAGATCTATATAATTCCAAAAAGAATTATAGAAACTTAAGTAAGTATATATTTAAGTATAATAATCCGTAAAAATATAACTAAATATCTATAAATAGAAACTATTCATATTCCATTTAGAATATACTAAGTCCAATAGGATTTCTTTTAGTTCTTTTCAGATTTGAATCATGAATTGTGAGAGACAAAAAGTAGATTTTAACATTAAACAATTCTAAATAATGTTTATGATAGACTAGTTTTAACAATATATTAATTAAATATAACATACATAATACATGATTGTTAAAAATCCTCCAAGCGTCCCCACTTTTTTAAAAAGTGGCGACTGTCGGATTATAAAATGTAATATTACTCATAAATAAGGAAGTTTAAAATGAATGATTAGCTTTAAAGTACTTAATTTATATAATTAAAATAATTTTAATCAGCATGACTATAATAAAATAAACAAAACCAGCATGGGCAAAGACAGTCCAAGAACTTGAAGATGAGAAAGAAAAGGAAATTGACGATTTGTTAGAATTCGCATACGAGCTAGACTATGAAAAATTTATGAATAATTTTGAGGTTAGATAGGCACTAGCAATTATTAAAGATAGAGTCAAAGAGATAAAGATGGATGAAGACTGGAAAGCAAACATTGCGAAAGAATGGAACGAGGCTTGGAACGATAAAACTGGTGATAATTAGAACGCATATAATCCAAGCGGAGCTAAGCAGGATAGAGATGAGACTAGAAGCATGGGTTAAACCTCATTTAAGAGTGCTAAGACTGGTCTTTCTAAAGGCAGTATGATCTCAAGTTGAGAAAGCTGTTTAAGATCAAGAGCAAAACAAACCAGAGTGGAATGGCTCAGTTAAGTCTTACAACAAAATGTCTACCGAGGAGCGTGTTACCAATCGTCTAGCTAATGAAGTGCTCAGAGACAATGCCAAACTTAGAGGTACTCACTCTGGACAGTCTCTGCAAAAGATATTGATGAAAGAAGCAAAGAAGCAGTTGATGCAGGATGATTATAAGGGACCAGTCCTTCAATTAATAAGAGAGAAGGAACTTAAGGAACCTGGTCAAGATTATAGCAATCTTCCATACTTGCATAAAAATCCTGCTGTCTGAATGTCTCTCAAAATATGCAAAATTATAATCATATATTTCTATTGTTTATTTTAAGTTTTTCAATTATCAAAAATAAAACAAATCATTATGAAATTAGAGATTATAAAATAATTAATTAACTCAAATAAAAATTTTATCTCATCTACTGTCAAGACTGCTACTTCTATCTGAATGTGGACTTCTTGAATCTTTTCTTTTCGCATCAGCTTTCCTCTCATTTTTCTAACTTTAAATCTTGATCTTCGACTCTCTTTTTTATGGTCTTTTCTCTTTCTATCTCAGCTTGTTGATTTATTTCTTCTGCGATCTCTTTCGCTATCATCACTATAGTCTCTTCTGTGTCTCTTTGAACTTTCATGTTTATGATGTTTGCTCCTTTTATGTCTATCATCACGATCCTTGTAGTCGCAATCTTTATAATCACGATCTCTGTCTCTATGGTGTCTATCTCTATCATAGTCTCTATGTCTTCTTCTGTCATAAATATCATCTCTTCTCCTATCTCTAGATGACTTATCAACTACTGGTCTTTAATCTTTGTCATTCTTTCAATGGAGATCTCTTGAATCTTCTTTGATGTCTTATATTACTGATTAATTTCTATCACCAGCATTTTTATTTAGCTAGTTAATCTCATTTTCCTTCATTTCTTAATCATGAGTATCTTACTATTCTTAACCTGAACCCCTGACAGGTGGCGTCCATTTAGTTTACTTATCATATCTGCCCTCTTCTTTAAATTTCTTAATATGCTATTCTTTAGCTGCTTTTTGTTATTCTAACACACCTTTAAAACTACACCTTCTACATATTAAGCAGTAATTGACAATTATTG
The DNA here is from genome assembly GCA_000711775.1 of Oxytricha trifallax. Classification (NCBI taxonomy): domain Eukaryota; phylum Ciliophora; class Spirotrichea; order Sporadotrichida; family Oxytrichidae; genus Oxytricha; species Oxytricha trifallax. The sequence goes on from ARYC01000109.1 coordinate 33,391, forward strand.
ATTATCAGTGGTGCTACAAATATTGTAAAGTTCTAAAATATAAGCTGATACATACTCTATATCCTCAAACTTAACTCCAAATATCTTCCACCACTCGATACCCTTTGGAAATGGATAATTCATGATTTTAGATGCCAAGTTAATGGAACTGCATGCAGCAACATTAGGTGGAAAGTAAACTACTACGGTGGTCGTATAAGCATCATTAACGTAGTTCCAAGCTTTCTGAGCAAATTGTTTTGTACCATTCAGAACTCTCAAGTAGAAGTAAATGAATTTGTGAACGTTCAAAGTACTCAATTGATATGTTGAAAAGCCCAACTCTTTTAAAATGAATCTCTCAGCATCAACAATTTCGATCTTGAGATCTGGGAATTAAAAGGAACTTATATCTAGTAGAGGAACTGGTCTTTAATTGTTAGCTTTATTAAGCTTAAAGACATAGTCAAAAACTGAAATTACATCTTTCAATTTACGAGGATTTTCTTCGATTTTAGCAGCCAAGAATAACGAAGCTGTAGCAACTGTTAGGATCTCACATTTCATGAACGACTTTATATAGTAAAATCTATGCAATATAGCTTATGCTGTAGCCATTGTAATTATTGGTAATTTTAGTAAAATTCCTGATTCTTAAATAAGCATGCAGCCATATATTCTGAATTTACGTTCATCCTCGAGACTTAAAGTTCACTCGGGGTGAATGTATTAATGGGTAGATTTATAGCAATAGCTCCTTCATCTGTACTGTCATTTGTGGAATTTTCTAATTAATTGTTACTATCAAAGCTATCGCATATGTAATCTAAGTAGTTTTTGACAGTGAGTACTCGTTCGGAGGGTTCTAAACTTAACACCTTTTCTTAGAGTGTCAGTGGGATGTCGTTAACATCTTCTTAGACTACTTATAGATCCTTTTCTCTTGCAGCTTCGAATTCACTCTTTAAGTTCGTCTTATATACTTCTGGTATATTCTCCTTTAATTTTCTTTTAAAGATAATAATTATTAAATCTAATGATTCCTGCTTTATTGTTTCGTAAAGTCTAGTCTAATTCAATTTATAATTATGAATTTATAAATACTAATTAAAACAACTAAAAATGAATAACTCTTCAAATGATCAATAACCAAGCACTCTTAAATTTCATTGAGACCCATACCTCAGGAAAATTGTAACTCAAATATAATTTATATATAAAGGCTGACGGCATTGACTCCTTTATTCATTCACGATTGTTGAATAATAATCCTTCATCAGCTTTTTAATTTCAATAAAGTACAACTTAAGTGAGATCAAACATGATTCCAGGGCATCTGAACTCAAAAATGGCTGGTAACAGAGGTAAAGCAAAATATTATTCAATATTTTAAATGTGATATAGGAAGCACAGGTATGAGCTTAAATTTTGGAGTAAATAGTGATATGGTGCCCATTCACATCTAAACTCATTAGTAGTAGCAGTAACAGCAATAGCAAAGTTAACAACAATTTCAAACATCAAGTAGTGAGTTTATCAGAAATTATCAAGCATAAAATGCATTCGCATCGCCCAGTAGTAATACACAGTAGCAACAACAGCAATCATAGTTTAAAAAAATCCATTTTTGAATAATTAGCAATAGACAGCCTAATAGCAATAAAAGCATTTGAATTAGCCAATGCCTTAGCCAAGTTTTAGTGGATTTTAGCAGAGTTTAAATGTAAATTAATGAGTTGATTTATAATTTTAGTTATTCAAATAATTAGCATAGAATCCCAGTTGCTACAAGTTCAATGATTGATAGTGCTGAAAGCAGTTGGGGTCCTCAACCTGGAAGAGCCTAATTTCCCCAGTTTTCTAATTAATAGCCTGCTCCCTCCCAATATATGCAGACCTCAATGATCCCACCATCCCAATTTTAACAATAACCCCCTACTTATTAATTCTCAGTTCCCTAGAACAACCACCAGCCAAATTAACAGCAGCAAATGTTCTCCCAGAACCCTTCAAGTGTCATGCTTTCTTTCAATCACAACCCTTCTTAGAACGATATGACTGCAGCTTTAAGGGAGCAATAACGACAGAAACAGAAACTTTTAGAGTTAGAGAAAGAATTCAAAATCAGGATGGGAGAGCTGAAGAAGCAACTGACATATATTGACAAAAGTAACTGGCTCTTTGCAAATGACACTGTGGATTTTACTTAGTATATGCCCTTTGAAATTGAGAAACAGTATGAAAGAAGTCATACCTTCAGTGTGGGAACTGCTGTGGCAGGAGGAAGCAAGAATTATGAATAAATATGTGACTTAATTAAACTTAATTTACTATAATTATATGAACACCCTTTTTATTAATTCTTAAAAATAAATTATGTTCAAGTTAAGGATTTAATGTTAAGTGAATTAGCTTAAGTTTAATCTTTTTAATTTATTAATTAAGCATGCTTTTAATAAAAACTAGTTAATATAATTTACTACGATATTTTTAATTCATATAAAATCCTAGACCATAAAATACTACAGAACTCCAAAGATTGAAATAGATGACATCAGATTGAAGTAACTTAGTGATTTAGTTGGGGGTGGCTTTGTGGGGGGGGGATAACTGGTGGAGGTGTAGAGGGAGGATTTTTACATACAAAAGTTGCTCTAGGATCTTTCAAACCATTAACTGTAGTACCTAGCGTTATTACTTTTACACTTTCTATTGGGGTGATCGTGAAATTCAAATAAATTAAGTACTAAAAAATTATAGTAAAACTGAAGAAAAAGCTTAATTCTTTTTCTTATTTTAATGAAGAAATTCTTCTTATTAGTTTCATTTGACATACTATTCATTGGGAGACTAAAAGTTAAGATTTGTGAAGACACATTTGTTCCATTTATTATGAAAGATAAGTTTTTATGTTCTGAATTTATAATGGCTAAGTAACATGTAGTATTTATAGGCAAATTTATTGTAAAATTTCCATCATTAGTTGTGTTTAAGAAAGTTTAGTCTTTAAAATTAATAACATAACTTTAAGTTATATTTAGTCCCCATAGGTTTCGATGTTGTATTTGTTTAATTTTTACTCTATGTTGCATTGTAATCCGGGTCATTTTACAAAAAAAGCACTCCCTTTTCGAGCCTGCTGTATGATTACAATATTACATAACAGAACATCCAGTTTTCATGTTATAATAAAGGTTTCCTGGGCATGTAATTTTAAAGCCTAAAGTGCAAATCCCATTAGATGCACAAAAGGAATTATTATTTATAATGCATGCGAAGCAATTATTATTATACAAAAGTGAGGAAATGTCCTGTCCCAGGGTTTGCTAAAGTTGAAGGTTTATTGATACTAGATAGATTAATAAAGTTAAAAGTGCCTTATTCAATTTGAGATGCTTCATTGATTGTTAAATACCAAAAAGGGATTTGCTATGTTAATTGATTTATCTAGAAGAAAAAGGTTACTCCATAAGTTAAACGAATATATGTAATAAAATATTTTACAAAAAATAAATAGTCAACTGTATTTGCATTTCAATGATACCTAATTTTTATGATTTTCCTTTTTTATTATTTATTATTTTTTGAAAATAGTCATTTATAATTAAAGAAATTTTAACATTTTAAGAATTGATTCTTGAAAGCAATTTACAAACATAAAACCACATAATGAAAAGCTTGAAACAAAAGTATCCATCAGAATTGTATATCTCATCTCACATTTCACTCCCGACAGGGTAATTTTAAGTTCTTTTTGAAGGTATGAAGCCAGTCTTTATGACCAAGGCCTTACAGTTAAACAGACAAAAAGTTATTGAGTATTTTGCGAAGGAAGGTATTGATATTGAGAGTTTTCTTAATCCAAACCTCTCCAAGAAAGCTAGAACTAGTTTGTCCAAAAAGAAAACCAATCTACAAGATATGTAGCAAGAACCTGTAGCTTCAGTAGATCTTGAGAGATAGATTCACTAGATAGGAATCATCAAACTCAAAACGCCCAAAATTTTTTTGAAGCGTTCAAACTTTAAACATCAAGTCTTAGCGATTGTGAATTATCTAAATAAATTTTAAGAATAAATATAAATTTAGAAGAAATATATTTTGAAGGCCATTCGTGGCAGATGCTATTATCTCTGTCCTATTTTTAATTAATTTTCTTAAAAAATCTTATTTTTAAATCACATTTTTTTATCTCTACTTACCTTAATTCATGAATCTCAAAAATCCATTTTGATTATCATAGATCTATAAGGATTTAACACTAATCTTATTTGCTTTTTTTGGGTGCCTTTTTTTGATTCCTTAGTTAATTTTTATAGGAAAAAATCTTTTTTTTAAAAAAAAAGCATGTATTATTCTGAATCCTCCAAGAATATACCTAAATCTATCAAGAATTATTAAAAGTCAATTAGGAATGTTTCTATCAAATTGCTAAAAAATACATGAATATAGTCAGAAAAAATTATCCACGTACATACTTAAAAATAATTGTCCCGCGAGATTATCATCAAAAGAATTGTCTATTATAGAAAAAAAATTATAAATTAAATTAAAATATAAAAAATAAAATAAATGGAGACTTACTCTCAAGATCCTTCAAACTAGAAGACCAGCCTCCAAGAATGAAAAATTTCTTGGAGGAAAAAAGTTTTATGAATAGCTCCGATTGCCCATACATCCCACTAAACAGAGCCATTAGTCCATTCTCTCTGATTGGAAGTATCCACGTGTCCCAAGAACCTTTGCTAAGGTTACTATCTCTTAACTTAATGCTCTATTAAAATCAATAACGACTACTTCTATAGGGCAGAGGTTTATCATAACATTTTCAGGCTTCAAATCTCTATGAACATATCCAAGTTCATGTAACTCCTTTATACCCTATTTCATATATGATAGCACATCATTCAAATCATCTGGGTATCTGTTATGATTTAGATCATCTCTCAGAGTCATTTCATATTTATCAAGCCTTCATGCGATATAACCATAGCATAAAATGACACCATTTAGCTTAAGCAAGTTCTTTCTCTTCTATAAGCCTCTCTAAGAATCGTGTATTCGTTAGCAAACTCATTATATTACTGCTCATTTTTAAGTAGATAGCTGTAAGGAAACACCTTGTAGGCATAATCATCAATTACAATGAGTTTTGGTTTTGCAGGAACGCTAATTTGCAAATAGTTATCAATACAACTGCTAATATCAATTGCATTTAATGCATGTATTTTCATAGCTTTGGGTTAGAAGGATGCTAATATATGTTGCCTACCGGTTGATTCATCAATTCATGCAGTTTCTATCTCTTGAGTCTCTCCTGTTACTCTCTCAATGATTCAATAGTATTTTACTTTCTCTTAGGTATAAGCTTTTAAGTTTCTTTATCTTGAATCAAGAACTCGCTTAAGTGATGCTTTTGCATATGTTTCTTCACTTTTGCTGAATGGATATAGCATTTCATACAAGTTGTGCATTTATACCTGCCATCGATCTTATCATGCTTGAAATAGATCTTAGCTCTACCAGAGTGTATTTCTTTGATGTGCCTTTTCAAGCTAGAATCAGTTGAGAATAAATTTTAGCAGTCTTCACATTAAAATGTTTTATTTTTTTCTTTTGGTTGCTGTTCCTTCTCTTCTTCAATCAATTTAACTTATGTTTAAACTCCCATCTCTGCACTTTATTTCTTGTTTTAAACTTCAATTTTAAAGAATTCTGCTTCAAGTTCTAGAGCTCTTAGCTCAACCTCCCTTTCAATATAGATTACTTCTGGTTTCTTGGAGGACCCAAAGTTGAGCTATGATTATCCTGCTCCAAGAGAAACTGCCTTACGATTTAAGTTAGCCGCCATGTTTAAATTCAAATTTAAATTTCTATTATTAATAAGTAAAAACCTCACTGGCTATACTAACTTTGTATAGGAGCTGGCACTGCAACAACAATGGTTGATTCTTAGGCGTTAGACATCATATATATGCTAAGATTGTTAGTATAATTTTTTCTTAATTTCATGGCTAATATTTTTAATTTAGGTACCATCTTAGAAAAAATTCAGGTTTGTACTGGTACAAATTAGGTTTTGAACCATTTTGGAACTTTTCCATTAAAACCTCATTCGTTTAAAAGTAGTTACTAATTAAGTTTTTGTACTATTAAATTGGTACCAATTAAAATTAAACCGAATTAGTACCAGTACTAATTAAATTTAAACAAATTTAGTACGAATTTAATGGAACTAAATTGATAAAAATGGAGCTCCATCTCTACAGTTTGTTACAGCATCTGCCAGCTTTCTCCACGTATCTTTGCAGAGTTGACCTCCTATAAGATGTCCATATTTAATATTAAGTTTTTTAATAATAGGATCCAGAAGTCTATAAATTATAATTTGAAATTCATTTATAAGAAGAGGAACAAAGATGGAATCATTCAATGATCAAATGAAAAGAGTCGAGGCTCAAGAAATGATATCAAGATTCAGAAGTAAGGAAGATCTCCATCGATACCTAACTTTACATGGTAAGATAACTTGATGACTATTAACAAATTATACAGTTGGTTTAATCCTTCCAACAATGTAAGGTACCAATATTTCATTCTTGAAAGCAATACTTTGTGAGGAGAAGAAAGCTTTTAAAAATAAAGACATTAAACTAAACGAAATTCCCAACTACCCTGAGATTTCAGTCACTAATCTTTATGAGAATGCCATTTAAGATGAGGAAGTGGTAGTCTACCTTCCTAACAAGAAACATTTCTCTAATAAACTCCCAGAGAGGAACTTTTTCTTTGGTGTTCTTGGTACAATAAAAGAGGAATATCTCAGAGAAATAATTGAATAAGCACATAAGAAAAGATATTCTATATCTCCTGAAGACTAGAAGAAGCAAGGCATTCTAATAAGCTCAGCTTGGCTAGAGGAACTTAAGAAGCATCCTTATTTTTCAAGTAAGCTTAGAAATATAACTTTGTAGGAAAATCTGGCACTGGTATATGTCTTATGAAAGAGCATGCTAAGGTTCATAGAGATAGAAGACAGCAGACAGTTCATTAAGTTAGCAAGAGACTTTATAAAGATGTTTAAAAGCCAGAAGATATGAACATAGATGCAGGAGATAGCAGTAAGAGAAGAAACTTAGAGCCTGTCAAGCCTTAAGAAGAAGAAAAAAAAGAGAAGCTTAATCCTTTTAAGGGTTCACTTAATATGTGAACTATTTCATTCATTTAAGTCTAAAACTTATTAATAAATATTTATTCTCCCCTTCTTTGCACATATCGTAGTCTTATCTTGATTCACTCTCTTGCAACTACTTTGTATTAAGTCTACTGTATCTATTGGTAAATCATGAATTAGATGATACAGCAGTAGCTTCTTGTATTAAGTCTTGATTTAACTCCAGTAAAATTCAATTCCATTAAATTATGGGCTATAAGGAACGTTGTATACAGGAGTTATGTTTAACTCCTCATAAGCTTTCTTAGAATCCTTAGTCTTATGAACTGATAAGTTATCAACAAAACAAGATGATTTTTTAGTTGCTATACTTCTCTCTGAGCTTATGCAAAAACTCAATATACTGCTCTCGCTTAATAGAGCGAGGATGAATGACATAAGCTCCTAGACCTTAATCTTCACTAATACCAGCTAAAATTGCGTGAGTGACAACCTTTACTATTTACTCATATACTTCTATATTATCGTACTTTTTATGCCAGAACTTATTAATAAAAGTGTTGAATGTAAAAACTGCTGCATCAGCGTTTATGAATTTGATGTTATTAGTAATAGCTCTCTGCATTTAATCATATATAAAGTTTAAATTATTACTATAAAATGGCTCTGTAAAATCAATTACTATTCACTCTGTTGACAGTATTGAAAGTAATGCCATTTCTATTATAAATATTAGCTATAGTCTAAGGAGATATTCGCATGTCAGGAAACTTGCTATGAAACATCACAGCTCGCTAGTCAAGAGGAAAGTGAGCCCAATACCTTAAAGTCTTAGAGTCACAGAGGCAGTCAATATAGGTCTGAGAGAACTTTTATGTTTTTACTGGATGTTTTCAAGTACCATAATTAAAATGCTAAACAGCTAACATGCAGTGATACCTAAAGTTGAGGCATTCTTGCGTATAAGTCTTGCTATAGCTGCATAATTTAATACAGGCTTGGCTTAGTCTATATAAATACACGTACCATACCTAAGCTTAAGAAATAAAAACTAAATATTACTCATCATAAATAGACCCTCAATTTCGCTAATTTCTATTTCTCATTTTGTAAATTGGCCTAATTTCTCTACTAACCCCAATAGACCCCAACTATACCCTACGAATTAAAGCACTTATAAACCTCACTAAGGGATTTTGGGGTTTTGAATGATATAAAATTTATTTATTCATAAATAATCAAAACTTATTAATTATTAAAAGAGTGTATGTGAATAGAAATTAATTATCATAAATGAAATATGCATATAAGAAAAAGTTTTTGAAATTTTCAACACTAACTAATATTTAAATTGAAATATAAAGGTACCAATCAAAAATAATTTTCACATAGTAAAGTATATATAATTGGGTGAAATATTAATTATCAAAAGATAAGATAAGGTATAAAAATATGAAAGAAATTATAGCTATAAAATCAAGTTAAATTATTTATACGAGTTAAGCCAAAAATATAAATTTCGACTAAGCTCGTCAATTTGTTTAGTTTTAAAAATATATTTTTGTAATTTATCTATGTTTTTGATTATTCATAATTGACAACTTAAATATTCGAAATTTATCTAAATAATATAGAAACAACCATTTATTAATTGAGTCATTAGACAGAAAAGATCTATAGACTTTAAAGAAAGTCTCTTAGCTTTTTAAATTATTCATAATGAATTTATTGAAGCTTTTAGCAATCAACCCTTTCAAGTCAATTAATTATCTTGTTAACTTATACTTTTGTTATACTTCTTGATTGGCTAACTTCTAGAGAGAGGTAAAAACTGAAAGATCTCACTAAAATGATGAGTGAATATGACAAAAAAATACTGATACTGAAGACTAAACCTTAAAATTGAAGAAGAATTTCAAAAGACTGTTAAGAAATCTTGTAAGTTAAGACTTTTGAAGAGTTTTTTTGAAGAGAATTAATTGTACAACCAATTCTCTTAAAAACTCAATTAAGTTTCTTCAGGTCTCAATGAGAACTCTTAGAGAAAGAATTATCACGGAGGAATGGAATATGTTTTCCCTCCTGAAGATCCTCAATCAAGAATTACTGAAATTATTAAGGAAGATAAGAAATTTTAAAGAGCTAGAAGAAACAAAAGAATCAAATTAGACTCACTAAATTTAGAATTTTAGTTTAAACTAAAATTATTATAAAATGTTTGATTATCTAGCTATTAATATGATCGAATCCGCTTCTAACGGAGCTGCAGATATTATTTTATTAGATGAGTACTTATCCTCAACTTAATATTTGCTGGAATATAAAATAATAAAGAAAGGTTAGGGTTTCCTTTGACATAATAACTAAATATTTCTACTGTTATTGATTAATTAAAATATTGCAATAACTTATGTAAAAATCTATAATTATTAAATAATGTCAAATGATTGAAATATATTTAGTCGTAGAAGGATTTAAAGGCAAGATAAGACACTTAACAATTTCTTTTTCCGAATAAATCTTATGCAGAAAAGCAACCATATTTAAAAAGGTTTTTTAATGATTAAGGAATCTGAAATTGAATACTTAAATGTAAGTATCAAAGTCGCTCATCATAACAAAAATTTTCTAAGAGAATAAAAATCATTGATATCAATCACAATTAATATAAACGCAAAACCCGAATTAGATTGCCAATTTTTGGAAAATTTATCATAAGAGAATTGTATAAAGAACTATTCCGATTAAGAGGCATTGACTCTGATCAATGCTAAATTGCACTAATTGCTTATTTAATTGAGTTTATTCATAAGAATTATTTTTGAAAGAATTTGGGAAATTATAAATATCATAAACTATTAATATTGTAGGAATACATTCGGAATTTGGAAAATATAATTAATTAAATTTATAATAAATCAAAATCGTGGCAGTTAAAGTTGGCCAATTTAAACGATCTTGGGCTCATTCGATAGAGAATTCAAAATTAGCTGGACTTTACTATTGGCGGTACTATTTTATCGCATTCCTGGAGCGAGATAATTCGACTTTAATGTGAGGGTATAATTTAATGAATTTAAATGAGTTTAATTAAAGTCGAATTATCTCGCTCCAGGAATGCGATAAAATAGTACCGCCAATAGTAAAGTCCAGCTAATTTTGAATTCTCTATCGAATGAGCCCAAGATTATTCAAATTGGCCAACTTTAACTGCTACGATTTTGATTTATTATAAATTAAATTAATTATATTTTCCAAATTTCGAATGTATTCCTACAATAATATATTTTTCTAAAATGTTTGTGATTTCGTTTGCAGTTGAATTAAGTTGGTTGCACCAATTGACAGTATTTCAAAAATGACATTCAAATTTTCCATTTCTCCTAATAATAAAAGCTATTTTGCTAGCACTTATACAGAATTTTAATTTTCAATGACGCTTTGAAATTTCCCTCCAGCTAATTAATGTAAGACTATTATAAGTAGAGAATAGTTATCTCTCCATGGCTCAGCAATGATTTATTGCAAGTAGTTTGAGCCATATATATAGGGACATAAATTTGAGTCACAATCAATTGTAACATCCCCTTAAATTTGAGTTCTTGAAAAGTTGCTCAGAGTACTGTAAGAGCTATCGTCAAGATTAATTTTAATGTTTTCTGGTTTTAAATAAAGATGAACTACTTTATCATTGTGCAGTTGGCTGACTGCACTTATAATGCTCCTCCACGTTACTAGTCTTCTATGTCGAAGATTAAATAAATCTCCTAAAGTAAAGTCGTACCCACTAAGCCAAATGAGTAAATATGTGGGACTAAAATAAACGTTTGTTATTTAGTCAAGCTGTTTTTTTTTGTTTAATTCAAATATGAGAAACCATTAGATGTCTCACTGTATTCTTTCTCGATATAGTCCATCTTGCTTTAAGCTTATAATTTGATGTCTGGCTAAATAAAAATAACTAAGAGATGTTCTCCTCTCAACCAATTCTTCAATTGAGCCAATTAGCACATTATTTAGTGAGGTCGTTTGTTTTATTATTTATTCAAAACTTATGTAGTTTCTAGAGAGTTGATTAGGTCCTAGTCCATTTATAGCTTCTTCAGCATTTTGATTTCTTATAGTGGATTACTAAGATAAATTTATTTGGTCCTCAATTAGAATTTAGTTTTTAAATTTTAGTCCATTTTAATAATGTCCCTCTTTCATTTTGTGTACATCACTTTCATCAAAGTCAAGCTCTTATATTTCGAGGGATTTCTTTTTTTTAGTCTTAAATCCTTTAATTGCTTAATAACCTAAATATGTATTATAAATAAGAAATAAGTAAGTTATTACCAACGGAGCATAACCGACTTTGAGAATCTCAGCATCAGAGTGAGTAATTAAGTGCATTTTCAATTGTGTAATCGGGTACCGACCCTCAAAATTTTAATAAAAAAATTGCACGCGTAACCATTTTTGATTTCAAAAGAACAAAACTTCCTTATTTTCTAGAATGTGTTTTATATTTCTTGTGTATTATTTCTTAGTTAAGACTTTATCACAAATAGTGCAAGTGTGACTTTAAGCTGATTGATGTTTGAATGAATTTTTCTCACTTTACACAATTTAAACACCTTCTTTTTAAGATTGTTCAAGTCTCTCTATTAAGTAATTAATATAAATTAGGTTATTACCATTTTCATTAGAGAAATTAGAAAATTTAACGATGATTCGCACTCATCCCTTGAATTGATACTACTTAATGATGAACAACTATACAACTATATATGATTTCTTAAATTTTGCGTTCCATTTACTATTTAATAACTTAAATTATACAAATTTTAAAAGTCACAATTTTAATATATTCTTAGTATTTAATGTTAATATCATTTTTACTATATAATAGGATAAAAATAGTCAGGGAACTTAAATTTGAGTAATTAGATAAAAACTAAATTTCAATAACATTATAATATCTTGAAATCCCACAAACCCAGAGAACCATAATTTGAAACCCCAAAACTCCTCTCAAAATGTCTCTGGGTGGGGACTCCCTAGGGACATTTATATTTGTTGGGGAAAATTATTATCAAAAATTGCGTTCCTAATATAAACGTCATTAAAAAAAATTAGAAATGCTTAATTAACTAACTTTTGCAACTAAAATAATATACTTAGAAAATTTAAGCAAACGCTTTTTGAAGATTAATCGAATTTATAGCCAATAAAAAAAGCTCAAATATGAAGAATTAGACTTTTTGAGAGAAATGTGAAAGTTAGACCCTTATTAATAATTAATAAAAGTACTTAATCAATAAAAATGGAAGTTACTTAAAATAATCAAAACATCACCTAAATTAACACACAAATTCCATCACGATAATTAGAAGGTCAATTAAGCAGCAAATCTGACTGGTTTAATTATCTAAAGTTCTAGTGTAAGCTTTAACTCTTAAACACTAATAGGCAATATGTCCATGCCTCCATATAAGCAATGTACGATGAGTTTTCTCAGGGATGTTTTGAAGGGTACCAAAATGTTAATAAAATCGAATGAAGTGATTTGGATTAATGTTCCCTTTTTCCCTGAACTTAGTCTATATCGAGTATGGGATGAAGTAAAAGAGGACGAGGATCTTAAAAAGTTCCTAAATAAATATGATGATGCCAACGAACTACCTGATCGAAACTTTTTCTTTGGAATCTTAGGCACTCTTTGACACGACTATTTATAGAGGATGATCTAAGATTGATAAAAATAAGGGTTTGTGGAACACAATTAACAGGGGACCAAAATAAAATTTTAATCAGCAATGAGTTCTTGGAATAGCTGTAAAAAACCCAACTATCTCAAGCAAGAAATTATTATTCGATTAAAATTAATAAAGAGCGTAAAGGTCGAGCTCTCTCTCTACTAAGGCAAGGATCATCATGCAGAAGGGTAACTAAAAAACGAAAATTGAACTAGATGACATTTTCTTATTCAGATTATGTAAACAGCACAAATTAAAAATTAGAGGAACAAAAAGAGGGAAAATAGATAAGGAACATAAATTTAACTCCTTAAAAGCAAAAGTTTTTTAATATATGATATTTTACTTAAATTAATTAAAAAATAATTTTAATTTAATCAATCCTCTTATAATAACGTAATTTAATTATTCATTTTATTTATGTAACTCTTTTCTGTTTTATAGCAATCTTCTTACTTAATGTTTAAAATTGCGTTCCTTACAATTTAATAGTGTTCCTTATTGGAAAAGTTAAAATTCTTTTCAATTACGTTCCTCTTATACGTTAATTTTACTCTTAAAAAAATTTCTTCAATGCAGTTAAACTATGAAGATTATGGAGCATTAAAGATAAATTTCCACTCATTATCAATTATTTTTTGTTTGAAAATTCTATTGTGATGGGCACGCAAATTATCCATGAATATTATAAATTTTTAACCCCTAAATTATGGTTCTATTATTTCTAGCCCAAGCATCAAATCTTAAATTTTTATTGATTTTTCTTTTATAACAAATCCTAAGAGTCCTTATTGACCTGAAATAAATACCAACGAAGCCAAAGTTGAAATATTTATACCTTCTTTTTAAACATCTTGATTAGAGTATGGACCTGCCCAAGATCTCATTGAAATAGCATGTGGTTTAAAAATAGTCTCATCTAAATAATTAGAATTTCTTGTTGCTGATAAGCTTAAATCATCAAAGGGTATTGATGAATTTACTAAACTTTTATTTAAGTAATTTATGAATTTGAAAGTTTATATGTTGACTTCGCTTATTTATATTTTACACCATTGAAGAGATACAGCTTTCTTAAACTTGATGTAGAAATTTTTTTATCTGGAAATTAATGATAAAAAATTTTTGCGCGATCAGCTATTGAATATTATTTTAAATCAGTTAAAGTAGTCTTATGTACCAAATAGTTTAAATGATCAAGTGTTAAATTTAGAGTTCTCTTTTTATTATTTTGACTTTGATCGGGTTTTTTGTTATAATTAATACACACTTTTCGAATCAAATTTTAGCTAAGGCCAAATATTTCCCCAATTTATTTATAAGCAAAGCAAGTAAACTAAGCATTTTAAGTATCTTAATTAATGTATCAGAGTTAAAGTATTAAGGCTATATATTTTTCACTAATACTATTATGTTAAGTCATTTCATTTTAATTAAATTTATTATAAATTTATAATTCTTAAATTCTTTAATAAATAATTCCAATGATTCAAAATTAGTCAGCGTCTATAAGAGATTTGACAATAGATAACTTCAGTGTATATGCTACTTAAACTTTGGAACATTTTAATGCTAAATTTGGAAGTTTAGAAGGTTTTTCACTGCATAAATTTAATATTCAAACGCATGGTGCTAAATCAATTGACAAAACATTAAAAACAATTTTAAAACACATTAAGAGGAATTAAAATTCCAACTAATCACTTTAATCAGAACTCCAAATGTTTGATTAATTTTTTTTTTCTTCTAATTATTAATAAAAATCACCGCTCTAGCAGAGAGAACTTTCTTAAATCTTTTGAACTTATTAAAGGTTAATCTTTCAGAATTTTAAGTTAATTAATCTATAAGCTTCAGCATTATAAAATCAATACACAATTCAAAAACATTAAAATGCATCCACTTATTGTATACTATAAACTATAATGGATAAGTATCAGCAAAACGGCTAATGAATACGGAGAGAGCTGCATCTAAGAATCCAATTTTGTTGTTGGAAGTATCAGAGAAACAAACTCAAAATTATGTAAGCCAACTAGCATTTAATCTTGATTCTCCTTAAGAGAATTCAAAGGTTTAAGAGAGATTTGTTAGATTATAAGTATTTTACTTGAGCTTCAAAAAGGTTTGTTGATACAACACTTTTTTCGAACTACACCACATTCCAGTACCCTCATTCTAGTACTAGCCTCCATACCTCCTCTAAAATACCTAAATTTATATGAAAAATTTTGTCCCCAGGGCTGAATCGACGTCCTTCATGACATATTAATTTTTTGACCGACCCTTTTTCATGTACAAAATTACATTTAATTTTTAATTTTTTTCTAATCCTGTATATTATGAATATGATATAATATCTATGTTTTGATAAGTTACTTTATGTCCTTCTACTTTTTATGATATATTCTTTAATAGGAAAAATAATTTACAATCTAATTCCATTTGACTATCATTAATTTTTTTAAATAAATCTACTAAATGAAGATAATCAAATTTCTCTTATAATAAAAATTATTCATTATTACTTTTATTAATCACTATTTAAATAAGAAGCCTGATTTTTATAATTACTTTTGAAATTCATTTTTCATATAATTATTTAATAAATTTTATTAGTTTCAATTTATTTCAATGAAACACTTTTCTTAAATTTATAATAGCTAACACAATATCTTCTAATAATTTATGTTTTTAGTTTTAATATAAGTATTGCCAAAATAATGGTTATAAGAGAATACTGGTCTGATTAAGCAAATACTTTAAGGTTTAGGTACATAATTATTATGTAATATTGTTAAAGAAATAGTAGATTTTGTTGTATTTTGAATAATATTAAAAAATTACAAATAATTAAAGGACAAAGAGATTACTAAACAAAACTGATGTTTAAAATAAATAATATCAGAGTTATTTTAATCCATTTTTAAAGATAAATAATTATATTCATTTTAAAAATAAATGTTTAAATTTAATTTTTAAAAATAGAAATAAGTTCTAATGAAGCATACATTTTTTTTTATTAATTGAATAATTTTCTATAAAATGTAATATAAAATAAAGTTTATATAAAAATTAAAACTTGGAATAGTGTTTTCATTCAAAAGTTATTATGATTATCAGGATGCTTATTTAAATATTGGATTATGAAAGTAATAACGAATAATTTCTATTATAAAAGAAACTTATTTATCTTCAATATCAAAACATAGAAATTTTATCTAATTAATAAGTATCAGGATTATAAAAAAATTGAAATTTTTAGTTAATTTTTTATATAAAATAGGGTCGGTCATAAGGTCGAGATGTCATGAAGGATATCAATTCAGACTATGGGGACAAAATCTTTCAAATGAAATAGGGTATTTTAGGGGGTTCAAGGGTACTACCAAAAAGGGGGCAATTACCATGAAAGGAGATATGGGGGGAATTCGGTGTCTTTCGGAGCACTTAAGATGAGTTAATTCATCTTGGACATATTATGGGAACTATCGAAATTGATTGCAATTCTTTCAGGTTCTATCATTAGTTTACTAATATTAGTTAAGAAATATTAGGATTTCATTAAAATCAAGATAACTAAATCCAACAAAATCTTTTTTAAAAAAATATAGTTGATTTGTTCATATTCATTTAAAGCTCAGTAATTATAATTTTATATCAAGATTCATTGAGAATCTGCGAAGAGTAACTGAACCTTGAACATTTGGACCCATCAAATCGTAAGCTTGGGGTTAAGGAAGGCTCACTTCATAAGAAATTTGTTAGTAAATTCCCATGAATAAAAAACAATCGTTTTTTCCTCTAATTAATTTGGAGTTGAAGGAGTGAAGGTATGTAAGACTCTTCAGTTCTTAAACCTTTCGACAAATAGAATTAGAGATAAAACAATTAGTTTTATTGTAAAGTCAATTTTGATTAAACAGCATGTCAAAATTGAGAATACTTAATCTCAAGAATAATTTCAAATCAGATTAGAGCTTCAAGTATTATACAAGTTGATATTATAAAAGTGTTACTTATATAAAATAGCATCAGTGATATGCTGCAAATTACCTATTTAAATTGATAAATAATGCAAAAATGTGGGCCACTCTAGAACATTTCCTAATTTCATCTCAGATCCCTTCATTTAACTGGTAATAACATTTCACTATTAGAGTAGAAACATTCAAGAAATCTCGGACAGAGGGAAAAAATTGAATTTCCTGTTGGATAGTTTTGAAAGAATTTAAAACAACAAAGATGAAGTTCTTTTCCTCTCAGAAGTTTATATTAAGAGTGCCAACATCGAAATGGCTATCTCAGAGTTAAATTAAAACATAAAAAAATTAAAACCAAAAAATGAATAATTTTAAAGTTAAAGAGGAAATAATAATTAAAGTGTGAATTAAGATTGACCAAATAAAAGGGCAATTAAAAAGAAATATTCTGTAGTTGTATAATGATATAATAAATTAAGCCTAAACGCTCGTTTAATTAATATGATAAACTTAATAATAGATGAAAATATTTTTATTTTTATTGCACTTTTACTATTTATTTTAATTTAAAAGCTTAGACTCTACATTAAATTGAAATAATTAAGTTATTATAACATTTTTGGGATTACAATGTAATATTATAAAATATCAAGATTGGCTAAGCCAAGAAACTATCAAGACTAAGGCAGGGTAGAAGAACAGCTACATGTTCATTAATTTTGATCATCTAAATTGCAATTCCACAAGCTCTCAGAAACGACAGACAGCTCATTCTATGATTTTGGAGACAATCCAGAGCTAAATTTATATTAAAGTAAGGTTTACTAAAGAATGATATTTGTTTAGTATACTATATAATTTCATTTAAAATCATTTTAATATGTTGGTTTATATATATCATAAATAAATAATTGAATTATTGTTTATTATATTAAAGATTAAGGAAGTTATGTATTATCATATTGGATGAATAGAAAATTAAAAAATTTAAAATTATTTAATTCATTCTCATTTACTTTTTTTATTAATAAATAATAATTTTGAAAAATAAGGCCTCAATTCATAATACTTGATTCTTATTTGACAAAGTCCAGCCATATTTTAGCGAAATTGGTAATCCAAGAACACAGCTATTTCTCATTGGCGCTCATGTTAATGTCCTATTCTTTAATAATATTTGCAATCTAATAGATGTTTTAGCAGGTTAAAATGCAGCCACTCCAAAAGTATGCCATAAATAAAGCATATACTTAATCAATAAAGTCATAATTATTTCTTACTAATTCACGTTTTATATCAACATTCATTCGTTTTTATTCAAATCAGTCACGATTTATAAAATTATAAACTTACCTAATTTTCCAGAGGCTAAAGATATAACTTGTCAACGCTCTCCTATCATATCTCAATCTTCTATAGCATATAATAAATAGATTTACTCTCTTCTTTGTATATTTGATATATTATTATGAGTGTTTATATAATTTAAATTCTGTAACATCTCTTTTTACTATATCTTCTGAATCTCTAAAAGTTATTTAAAAATTAAGCTCCTACATTTTTTTCTCAATGTTTAAAGACATCACTTGTATTTAAATTCCCACCGATCCTTTGATTTTAATACTTCTTTTGTGACTAAATAATTATAAATATTATTTAAAAAATGGTGTAAAATGTTTTGGTCTTTATATTCTTTATAATATAACAACGTTAGTGAAGTTCAATAGATTTATTTTAATTTCATTCATACATCTTATTAAAAATTTTAATTGCAAACAGGAAAAATGGGTATTGACGTCAGGAGGTAACAGAGGACGTATGGAGGTCACAGGTGACGTCATGAAGTCACAGATGACGTCCCTAGTCACAGATGACGTCAGGAGGTCTCATTATAATAAATATGGAAATTTATATGAAATAAATGTGCGAAGCACTATAAAAGATTATTCTATAATCTTTTCCGGCAATTCCCTTGAGGTGCGGGGCAGCAATGTGTGGAACCTCTTATTCGCAACTAATTTGATACAAATAATAGCAGGGGTCGAGGGGTTGGCAACCCTTTCGAGTTTAGAATGCAAATCCTCTGAAAAAGTTTTATATTAATAAATACGAAATGAAATGTAATCTTTAAAACTTAATCGTTAATAATTAAATATCAATTATTATTATTTCGCATATATGAATATGAATTGAATATTTATTCATGAAAAGCTTGATTATTTCTTATTTTTTTAAGATTTTTTTGAAGCAATGTTTCATATAAAAATCATCAATTATGTCTGAGTAGCTGGGCAGAATGTTGTGCACATGCTTGACTCAATATTTAAGTAAGGCAAAAACTCCTTCAATTTGATTCGATTGTGTCATTCCTTGTACCATATTTGCATTAATATTGTGAACTTCTCTGACATGATTCATGAAAAATTTCCCAATTTATCCAAAAATACGATAACAAGCATTAGGAATGTATAGTACAGTTTTATGCGACATATTAGCTAACTAGTCTTTCTATAGTTTTTCTTATTCTGTTTTAAACTGTAAAAATCTTGCAACTTTACGTACCTTCTTCGATTAACCCAACTACCCATACCTGTATAATAAATATTTTTTCTTAAAGTTAAGAATAATTTAAAGATGAGTGGGTTTACAAGGTTTAGTCCATCTAAATAAAAAAATATTTTTTATTATAAAAATCTTTTCTGAGCTTTGTCTCCAAATCTCCAAAGGGTCTACCACTCTATTGAACTCTGCTGTTATTTGTTTCGCATTGGTAGCGAACTAGGGTTTCCACCCCGTGACCCTGGTTAACTAGGGGTTGCACCCCTAGGACTCTGTTTGAAAAGATTCTAGAAGAATCTTTTATAGTGCTTCGCACTTTTAGTATATATAATTTTCCATATTTATCATATTGTGACCTCCTGACGTCATCTGTGACATCCAAACGTCATCTGTGACCTCCTTACGTCAATACCCGGAAAAAATATCTATTCATTTGTATCGCGCACATGTAAAATTAATTTGAAGCATGCAAAATAGCATCTTGTAATTTATTTTCGACTTACTTACAAATGTTCGTTAATTAACATAGAAATGATTCTTACCAAATACCAAGCAATTCTCAATAGGCATACAATAATTTAATAAATAAAATAACGAATGGAATGAGCATGATTAGAACTGACCTTTGAAAGAATTAACCTACTTAAAATGTCAAGCAGGTTCAGGGTCTGCACATGGAGGGTTCTCTTGAGACTCCACTCAAATACAAAAAATTAATAATTATAGTTATTGATAAAAAACTTGGGTATTGACGTCACCAAGACACAGATGACGTCATCCAGTCACAAGTGACGTCAGGAAGAAACACTGACGTCCTGAAGTAACATATGTTTTCATTATGTATACCACAATACTTTATAGTAATAAAGTTTCTTTATTTTTCTGCCCATTTAAAAAATACATGTATATTTATCATAATGAGAAAAGCTCTATTGCTTTAAACATCATTAACAAGTATTAAATTATAAATTATCTTATGAATAATAATTTAAAAGTTAACACAATTCTAATAAGATCTATTAGTTCACATTTTAAGTTCTTAAAAAAATGTTATTCTTATGAAGAATTATACAATTTCAAATCATACACACAATTATGAGGAAGTGCAAAAAATTAATGGTTATAATTTTTTTAAAAATTCATTTTCTTTAAGAATGTTTTTATTATTGGTAAAAATATTTAAGTACCTTTAAGAATAACTTTATTACCTTTGCATAAAATATGCTAATCTTAATATATAATAATAATGAGATATTTTATTTGTTTCATCAATAAATTTACAAACGTTATTTTTGATAATGTTAATAATTAAAGGTTATGTTTAAAGAATCAAAGATTAGCAACCTTATATAGAAAATAGAAATATATAAATTGAATATAAAAATTGAATTTTATATTTTTTTACTGTTTCTTAAATATTTTGATGAACGTAAGCCTTAATTAATCATATTAATTATGATTTATAAAAAGTTGATTAATTATGAAATGGTTATATGGTTAATTATTTATAAAAAATAATGATGAATAAATATTAAAATTTCTTAAATATTCTTTACAAATTATAGTAATCAATGCATTAAAGCTAATATGTGAATAATAATTTTATATTAGATTTTTCAAATGAATTATGAAAAATATTTAAATTCAATATAAGTAATAAAAATACTAAGTCTATCATAAAGATAGAAGACACAAAAGCTGTAAATTAAAATTTATAAGTTTAAGAATGTAATATTATCACACAATATAAACTGTGTAAGAATTATGATATTTGTGTGAAAATTTTTTTAAATAAAATAATATACCTTAAAGAATGCATTTAAAAAACAGAGTAATTATCTACCATGAATACTAAAAAAATTATTTATTATGATTATATGTAATAAGAATGAGAAAATAAGATGCATTATTATAAAATGAAGTTAGAATTAATAAGTTACTGTAAAAATCTACCAAAGAGTGATCTGTATCCTCAAAATAGTCCTTAAAATTTTCGATAAGCTTTGATAAAAAGATATGAAAAATTAATACTTTTGGATAATATCTATATTTCATATCTATAGCAGTCATATAAGTAAAAATTTAAAAGTCCATCAGAAATTTATTGATAGTATTCTTATATGACTTCCAGACGTCACCGGTGACCTCAAGACGCTATGTGTGACTGGAAGACGTCATCTGTGACAGTGAAACGTCACCTGTTTCTTCCTGACATCATCTTTTTCTTCCTGACGTCACCTGCGACTCGTCATCTATGACCTCCTGAAATCAATAACCAAAACCTTGGCCAAATTATTTTAAATTTTTATAGTACTAGGGTGGCCTGGTCCTAATCTCCCCACATCATCTTGTTCATGATTTTCAATCCCTAAACAAGTCATCCTTTTGTTTATTCTTACAGCCAACCCCCACTTTACCATCCACCGTTAGCCCTAATGGTCGCTCATCAAGGCCACTTAGTGGCTCTATCGTTTTTTCTTGTTAGTCAAGCGGTGATAGAGAGATAGTGAAACGTAAGTGACCACCCTTCATTTAGTCCTCCAAGAATGACATGACGTCATACTTTCGAGCTTAACCCTCTAAGATTCTCCACTTACTTTTCTCTCCCTCTCTCTCTTTACTACGAGCTCAAGATAGCCGAGGTATAGGAATCCATCCCTTTGACAGACCTATTTCAAGGCTGATATAGTTATTAACCAATACTGCGTTCATCACACCTAAAGCATGCTTTTAAGTAATAAATTCCTGACTGTCATACGATTTAATGGATGCATATCGTTGCCAAGCTTGGACCCACCAAGTCTTGCCACTTTTGATTGCATCAAACAGCATTGCCTGGAACTAGGTGTAGGTTGATTCATAGAAGCAACTCCTCTCCCCATCATCTGGAACAAATGCAACAGATGGTCCGTACAAATGGAATTCTGGTCCATGAAAGACTGTCTATCTTCTAAATTAGAGCGCTGATTTTTCAAGATTGCATCTTAATTTGCCTTTTCTACATTGTTGTAGTCCTTCTTCCTTTGTTTGCTGGCTTTTGGATGTATATTCCCGTCGCACACATTTTTTAAAAAATTATATTTATAAATGAAATATCTTTTTATATCTCTGTCAAAATTTCCCTAATATTATATTTAAAGGGTAAGTGTCCTATTTTAGTATTTTTGAATAAAATCTGCTATATCTTTTAGAGTTATAAAAATGCTAAAGAAACATCCATAGTGAGCCTGGGATGCAACTTCCTCTTCATCATCATCAGTCCCCTTCTATTCTGGAACTCCTGCAAAGGAGGAACGACGGGAAAAATGACATATAGTATATTCTTAGTAAATATAATTAGTTAAATCTCATTTTATTAAAGATTTTTTATGCCACGATTTATATAAAGATAATTTTTATCTATAAGAAAATAAAATTGGAAGACTGAAAGTAAATTATTATTATTATAAAATTTATAATATAAAGTAACAATATACTTGGGTAGAATTCCTTTTTATTTTCTTAACTTTTATTTATGATTTAAAAAAATATCAATAAATTTTGAAGAATAAATTAATTCAATGATTATTATATATTATTCTTTAATTTAAGAAATCTTAGCTTTATTCGATAAAAATAAATTAAATAGTAAAATTATAAATTAAAATTTTTAGGCATCTTTTACAAGTCTGGAAATCGTATTAAGAGAGTAATTGATTTTACTCAACCAATTTAAAACATCTTTAAAATTATATTTATGATTAAATGCAGAGGGCTAAATCGAATAATATTAAGTTCAAATGAGTTTAACTTGAATATTTTTATATAGAAGTCTTGGTTCACGAGAAATTGTAATAAAGAAGTATAAAGCTAGAAATTTTAGGTAAAACCAAATGCAATTCTTGCAGGTATCAGCGAGGATGCTGGTATAGAGAGCTATGTTATTCATCATTGATACAATATATTAATTCTTAGATCAACTAAGAGAGAAGTACCTTGAATAAGAAATTATACTCTTAGTTGATAAACTTTCAGTACATAAGGCAAAAAGAAACAAAAATGAATTATGGGCTAACGTGATAAACACTCATCCTCCTATGGAGTACTTTTAAAAGTGTATTCTGATAGAACTTGACCTCCTGAACAAACCTTTCTAAATAACTGCTTATGGCCAGCTATTAGTTTTTGAGATAACCCAATGTATATGTTAAAAATTCATATATAAAATCATAAAATTTGGCATTGGAAATTCATCAATTATTTTTTTCTTAAAACATATTAATTGTCATATCTGATAAAATTTTGGATGCTGAGAAATTTTTAAAGCGTAAATATATTCAGAAAATTTTCTAAAAAATTGATAATAACTTATATTTTGCAATATTTTGTTTTTATATTATAAATTGGTTTAAAATTTATTATGAATATAAATGGTGATTTTATTGGCTCTTAAGAACTGTCATTAGATATTGATTTTTAAAATTGCTTCGCATAAAAATTTTATCATACTATGCTAATTAACATGTTTTTAAGAAATAAAGGTGATAAATTTTCAATGCCAAATTTTTAATTTTATATATGAAGTTTTGACTTATAGATTGGGTTATCTCAAAACTAAAGCCTGCCAGAATTAGTTATTTTGGAAAGTTTATTCAGGAGGTCAAGTTTTATATCAGAATACATTTTCAAACGTACAGTGATAAGTGCTTGTCACGCTAGCCTGGTTTATGAAAAGCTTCGAATAGCACCTTTGTTCAACGTACCTTAAAGCCCATAGTTTAATGATATTGAATTCTACAGGGGTATATTTAAAAGAGATTATAAGAAACTATTTCTTTCACACTTAATGCATGACTTACCTATCGATACAGTCGACTTTATTAAAAGTTCAGCGAAGAGAGTAGATGACCAGCTCATTTAAAAATGTGCAAAAGAATGGAGAGTGAATGAATAAAAATAATTATAAAAATTAAGATAATGTATATTTTAGTCAAATTTAAATTATTTAGTAGAGGTGCGTTATCCTTCTTTTCTTATTCTTAAAACTTTCCTACTCCTAGCTTTCTTCTCTTGGTACCATCTTCAGCATTATTATCATTTGCTCTGGAAGCTGAATATTTAAATAAAGTCTCTTGCTGATTTCATACTTTGTTAATGACTTTCGCTCTCTTTGAAGTTTGATCTATTCCTTCATTAATAAAAGCTAGCATCAGTTAAGCTTCAAATCTTATATGAAATATAAGAGTGATTTTGGAACTCTGAAAGCCAGATTTAACATATAATGATGTCTTGTTTGCTCTTGTCTTCTGAAGAGATGCTGTTCCTCTTTTTATGAGATTCTTTACCTTTGATTTTTGCAGTATACCAAAGAAATAGTTACTTTCCTGCAATTTATTTGACAACTGATTCTTAATAGGCAGGTACTGTGAAACATCTGGGTCATTCAAAGCATCATCAAATAAATTAGTCACTGAGATTTTTTGGATAGTTTGGAATATCAGAAAACTTTACAGCTTTAGTTTTTAATGCTTTCTTTTCTTCACTGAGTATCACTTTTAGAAATAAAATTTTAGTACCTTCCATTGTTGGCAAGAATAAACCAATTTCAGAATAAAAAATATTAGCATAATGTATTTAGCTTTCTATACAAGATAGGTATAAATTATCTTGCTTTTTAATTTTTGAATAAATTCTTGACTAGCACTCTTTTCATTACAAAATTTATTGACTCCATCTTGTATACAGATCTAAGAAATGATATCCAAATTTAAGTTTATTGATTTTAATTTTATATCTCTGTAAAAATTACTATTAAATATGGGTTACTATCGGAGGTCAACCTCTAAGAAGGATATGGAGAAGGTTTTGAGAACTGTTTCAAACTTGAGAGATTGATATCAATTTCTCATTTTATAGTTCCATATTTTTAAATTTAAATTGGTACGTACTTAATTAGGAGCAGCTCCTAAAATGCTAGTACTTAATTAGGAGTACTCTGATTTTAATCGAAAAATCATAAAATACCTCCTTATTCAGTACGTGCTTTAATCAACTTATTAATTGTAAGAATGGGTGTTTTTCTCAACTGTATTAGGGCAGGAACTTCACTTGGCTCTAGTATTTCTACTCTCATAATCTAAAATCTTCCTTAGAAACATTTAAATTTTCAAAGCCCTCATTTCATGTTATTCAGACAGATTTATAATTTTAAATTCGAATTAAAATATGAGCGATAACATTTTAAGAAAGGCAACTGCACTCCAATCAAAATAAATGAAACTTTCCTTTTGTAATTCAATTAAATGTGATAACTGTGAGTAAAACAATCACAAAGAACTATTACAACTCTCTTTCTTGATCTCTTGAGCTCTCTTTTATTTATCTAGTATTATCAAAATAAGAAAACTGTTAAAATCAAACAAAAAATGCAAGTAAATAGAATCATGTTCAAATAAAAAAACATTAGTAAAGATTGAATAGTCTGTAATTTGAATTAAGATTAAATATTTGCTTATATAATTTTAATTAATATGGCAAACATGGAAATATTAAATTTAATGAACTTTTCCAACACTTTTCTTTTTTAAGGCACGTCTCTATTCTCTCTTCTGATTACTTCATAGCAACCATTTCTTGAGATTTTTTACAAAAATTTTAGATATTTTCAGGAATCATTTTTTAGTTATCTTTAGAAAATCTTGCTTAAAAAAGTAAAAAATTTGAAATTTACAATAGTAATAACAGTAATAGCAATAGCAACAATAATAACTTCAGTAATAATAGCAATAATAGCAATAACATAAATATCAATAAATTCAGAAATAATTATTTAGGTGCTAAAGTTCTTGAGAATTTCAAAAAAAACAACAACACATATTTGCTATTTTCATTATTATCATCACTATCTTCATCTTCTTGATCATTAGTTCATAAAACTATCTTACTATCAAGATAATCCTTTTTTTTTATCATTCCTTCAATCAAATTTCCTTCATAGTATGTTTAGTTTGGCTATATTTTATTTCCCTGTCCATTAGAATTGCCATTTTTAACCAATCCCTTTTATATTTGGTATCATATGGCATTACTTTTACACCTTAACCATATGGCTGACAATCTTTCCAGTACCCATATATCTACTATAGTCTGGATACTTGCAAGTTCCCATGCCTTAGGGCATTCCAACAATCGATTCTCCATCGAAAACAGTTCCACTTGGTAAAGTTTTAACACCTTTACCTTGATACTTTCCATTTCTACAGTCTCCTTCGTACTTTTCACCATCATTCAATATATACAACCATTAATAAATATAAATACTTAGAGGTACTTAAAAAGCCAAAGCTGAAATTCATAACATTTGCACATTAATTTGGTATATCAACGTAAATTACCCTTTCAATTTCTCTAACCAAATTTGAATTGGCCATTGCAGTAATCTCCATTTTAGCCAAATTATTTTCGCTTTCCCATGACGCAGACCACGCATAAGTATCCCCATATTTTAAGCCACCATCTAGAATAAATAAATTTGATGAATTCTATTCTGACATTTTTTTTTATTTCTATAACATCGAACAAATTATATAAATAAATGTAGATTCTTATGCAATTATTTTAATATAGTTAGCCACTTTTAAATTCAATTAAATTTCAAAATTAGAATTACAAATAAAAAATATTTATATTTTTATTATATTCATATATGAAAAATTTAGACTTAAAAATAAATGATAATTTATTAAAATTATTGCTTTTATTATGATTTTAATATTCGATTGTTTAATCACTTTGTGAATACATCTGATAAGTTATTAAAGGATGATATATTGACCTTAGCGTGAAAATCGTCACTTCCTATTTATTTTCTGGTAATATCATAAATAAATTGTATTTGCTGCTAAGAAAATTCTAAATTGTTTTCATCAGTATTTTATTAAATATATCCTTGAAGTTCCTTTAAAAAAATCGCTTTTCTAGTGAATTATTTTTATATTTGTAGCACATTTGACTTAATTTTCTAATATAAAGGCATTATTTTTTTCAATGTTTTAGTGAGTAGTTGAACTAATTCAATTTTAGTTTTGCGTATTCTGTTTATGAAGGGAAGTTTTATGATTTAAAAAAGATCGCAATAGTATTTTAGACATTATTAGCAAATAAATATAGAATTAATACATTACATAGGAGGATTGAGATTAACAAAAGCTGCTACTTTCTTAATTAGATTAAGTTAATCATAAACTTTTTATTATAAATCTTCTCCCTTAAATGAGCGTTTCCCAAATAGTTCATTGGTTGCTTATTGGATAAATAATTCTACACTTATAGAAATACTAGAATTTTCTAAATAGAAATTAGTTTTAATTATAATCTTAACGAAGGAGGAAATTGAAGATACCACATGTAATTAAAAGAACTATTCAAGTTTCAAGAAATTAAGTTTTACCACAAATTTCTTATATTTTGTGATAAATTTCATGCTTGCTGACTAACTCATTTTCAGTGAACAAACTTATATAAAATCCAACAGAAAAAATGAGTGAAATAAAAACACGGAGGAGTGAAAAGTTTCCTGCATTATTTATTTTGAAATGTAAAATTTAATAAATTTTACATAAACTCCAAAATTGTATATTTTCATGACCCAATAAATATTAAGAGGATATTCAGGTATGATAGGAAGATTAGTACCTTAAGTTTAGATAATAACTAATATAATTGAGATCAAGTGGAATTATCTAAAATACTTAAGAAATAAATATAGTGGATAAATTCCAAACTAAAATGCCAACGAGTTCTTAGATGACTGGTATTCATTATAAGTGAGATAGTGCTTGGAGAGTGCTTAGAATTAATGCTAATAGAGATATTGACAAATTTAACAATAAATTAAATATAATTATAACAATGATAGGTTGGTTGATAGTTGTTATAAAGATTAATATAATAAAAAATATTTAAAAAAATTAAGAGCAGGAAAATTTCCTAAGAAAATATTTTATCATAAACCAGTGCAGGAAAATTTCCCCCCAAAAACGCAAGTAAACTAATCAAGAATTCGAGAAATTCATTATGATTGCCTGATCCTACACAATTTTTTAATCAACGGCAGTGGTGATCAAATCTTTCTTCACATTTGTTATAAAATGTATAATGCCTAGAACGTGAGGTTTTTATGATCTCGCAATCGCCGTAGAGATAGATTGGATCATTAAATTGTAATATACTGCTCTTTTCCTCTGTAAAATATAATTTAAAGATATTACTATGAATTATTTAGAATAAAGTGACAATATAACCAGGGTCTATTAAAATAAATGCTGCAAGAATGCTTTTTGTGATAATTTAAAATGGAAATTTCAAAAAAGCAGTTCATCTTTCAAATTGCGTTAATATATGATACCATTTGCATGAGTCAGTTTTCCCAGTCCTTAACTTTGAGCTTATCTGCTACTCATCAGTTCTCCGCCATCACTGCTATTGTACTCTGTAAAATAAAGTTTTCAGATAAGTTTTTTTATAACTTACATATTTTATGAGTGAACATACTCCACCCGAGTAAACATCTATAGGTTTTTATATTTTAATTATTAATTTCAAATATTTTTATGAATTACCGTTAACTTTCTATAAATAATCAATATCTACAATATTTAGAATTGATAGAATTAAATAACTTGGGAAAATGAATAGCATAAGCTCAAGAATTTTCATAATTATTATTATACATGTCAAACACACTTTTATTAGCATGATTTACTTATATAATCAATAGTACTTAAAAAAATTTGCTAAATTAAACATTTTTATACAATTGCTCAAGCCCATTTAAAAGGTTGAAGCTTGGACATTAGTTTAGTATTATATTAATACAGATTAAAAGACATGTATAAACAATAAATTTATTTTTTAAGCTTTTAAGTATTATTTCCTTATAAAGTATTAAGATTTTTAAGGAACTATATATAAATCCAAATAGATTTTGAGGGTGCTTTTTATTGAATCATTAATCAAAATTAATGGATATAAAATAGTTAAAGTGCCATTATAGAACATTATTCTAAATCAAATTAGATTAATTTTAATTCAATTTGGAATTAAAGAGTATATATAAATAACATTTAATCATTACAAATGTTGAAGCTTGATGATTAATACAATGATCTATAATGATGATCTTAAAATTAAAATTTAATATTTATTTCTTAATATTTAAATAAATTTATAAATGGAGAGGTGAAGATGTTTTAGCTTTATCTTCGCCTTCTCCTTCAGCTAGAAATCTATCTGTTTTAGCTTTTTATAATTAGTGATTGTAATGAACCGTATTGCCGTAGTCCAATTTTTTAATTTTCTTTGATTCTTTAATGGTACACTTGACATTAAGCAACCACAAATTTTTCTAGGTATTTTAAGGATTAAAATAATTTATTCCCTAAGTTCTTCAATCTTAATATTTTAGAGTGTTCTTTAGGGTTATTCCTTTTCTTATCTTATATTAATATAATTTCTCCTTTAATCTAAAAACCTTTTATGAATTGCGTTGTCTTGTTAGAATTTACGCTTTTTACACTTAAATGTAAAGAAGAATACCCTGCGAAATCTTAATTATCCAGTTATTCAATCCATGCTAATAAATATAAAATTGAATCAATCTATTTGTAAATAATTTAATAATTTAATAGCACAATTTTAATTTTTATCAAGCCCAATATATGGCTGTGTTAATTCTATTATCCTAACTTTTCATGCTAATACCCCTCTATTTTAAGTAATACAGGGCAATTGGTTGATCTATTTAACTAAAAAATGTAGAATATTGATACCAAATTTATTACAAGCATTCATATTTGTTCAATGATCCAACTACATACACATAATTTGCAAATAAATGAAGCAAAATGTAAACATGCAAATTCCTCCACTTTTGCCTGTAAATTTATCCAGTATCTTATTCTATCCTGATTTTAAATTTTATTCATATAATTAATAAATTGATTTCCAAAATAAAATCATTTAAAAACAAATCTGAATATTCTCAATTATCTGCTATCTCTATTAATGAAATTGCCTATTAACTTTGATTTAGGGTTTTAAATCAGCTATCAATGACAAAAGTTTTAACAGCCTTGAAATCTTTTTTTTTTAAAAATATTTATTAGTTTTTTAAATCAATATTTTCTTAGTTTTTTATGTTCCCTGCTTTTATCCGATGGGCAAATTATTAAGAGTTAAATTACTGTTATCGATTTTAGTGTCGTACTTTATTATTCTCTTGAAACAGAATTTGTTAGAGGGGAAAGTCCTTATTATAAGTACCGAAATTTATTGATGAAATTTTTGAGCTGTCATAAAGATTATTAAAAGACAATGAATTTCTATGCTTTTTATAGATCTATATCTATCATTTTTTTAATATCTTTTTATAAAAAGCTTCATGCTACTTTTCTTATTTATTATTCTAAAATAAAATTGTTTCAGTTTATTTTATTTATCAGATTAGAGCTTTGACTGTCATCATTCATTTTATGAATATTTATTGTAGAATTTAATAAAATGCTCATATTTAAGTACTCATAAGAATTTCAATATATCTTAAGAATGAACTCTAAAATTCAAACAATTTTTTAATTCAAGGAAAAGAAATATGGAAAGCCAATTCAGAACGGTTGTGGAAAATACACCTAAACCATCTACTCTTAAGTAAAACTAGAAATATCAAGAAGTAAGCATTTATGAATTCATTTAATGAATTCTACAGGTCATCAATCTTCTGACATATGAACTCTAGTTCAATCCAAGAAACAGAGCAACTCTCTCATTGTTGTATTATTGCTATTTCTATATTTAAGATTTTCAAACTCTTATGATTTGTGCGATCAGCTCACTAAGTTCTACTCCAAATGCGACTCATTCAAACTGTGTCACGCATATAATTTTACTAGACTGGTATGTTCGTGGAGGCACAAAAAGTTGCTCAGTATATTGAGGATCAAGAATATCAAGAAGAGATTTTTTAACTAAAAATTACAATTCAATAGAATTGGAAAAAATTTCACATGATAAATCTATAATATCATAACTTCCATCTGATAGTGCTGAATATATTATATCTTAGGGAAGTGTGTTGTAAAGCCTTTGGGTCAAAATTAATAGTTAATTAGAGTATTTACTTTTTTATTAAATTAAGTGATATTATGAATTGTAAAATATACTTATAATTTTTTCATATCAACAATATATAAATTTATTGTTGGATGTTAATACCAGAACATTTTTAGAATTATAAATGCAATCATTTTTTTAGTCTGCAATAGTTTTTTATTAAATAATAATAAACTTTTTAATGTATTTTAACTTAATATATTATTTATACCATAATTTTAAAGTAATTTAATCTCTGAGAGTTTACCAGGAAGATAAATATGACGAGACAAGAGCTTAATTCCAGAAGGTGCTTAACATGATTGGCTACTATCAATGCGATGTTGCCAATAATATCACTCTCAGTTACTACAAAATGAAACAACTTGCTCCATCACTGAAACATATTGCTGATATTATTGAAAAAGGTGTTAGAGAGTACCCTGAACTCGGAGTTGGACCAAACTCTGAAAGAGTGCAAGTTAAGAGTGTTGGTAATACTTAAACTCTAAAAGAAACAGCTCTGATTGTAGCTATCAATCTTATGGCTACTACTGAATTCTAAATGAATAAGAAAGCTGTTTCAAGAGAATCTTTGCTTAAAAATCCACTTAGAAATGAAGATGAGCTAGATCCAGCAACTCTTCATAATCAGGCATTTATGAATATAGAGTAGGCTGCTGCTGGTGGATTTAAAAAGTTAAACTTCATTCTTTGCAATCCTCCATTCCCACCTGAATCATTTCCAAATCTTTTCCCATTTTACAGCAAATATCATCATTACGATTTAGCTGCTGATATTCTTGCTAAAAATATAGATCTCCCTTTTAAATGCCTTTCTCAAGAAGATTTTGACTTTTTAAAAGACAAATAATGAGGAAGTTTACAGGAAGTTTGAAGATCATGCATATAAGCACATTGATAACTTAAGAAAGAAGAATAAACCTATTAGAGATGCAAGTATTGCAAGAGACTCTAATTTAGTAAATTATGATAATTAGTTATAAAATAATTTATATATTATAATACTCTAAGTCAATAAATTAAGCACTTCAAGAATATGATGTAAGCCAGAGCTTACTGGGATATTGGCAACTATACCATGGTTAAAAGATCTTCAGATAAAGTTCTGCATTCTGCAGCTAGCATGAAACTTAGAAATTGAATGTTAGTTACAAATTCTTCCTACAAGAAGGAAAATACAAAGATGCAATCAGTTTCTATGAGCCTTTCGTTAAAAAAGAAAATAAATGACTATTTGAATAATTAATTTAAAAACATATTACACATGTTTTTATAGGCTATATATAATGCTTTTTTATAATTACAAACATTTATAAAGAATATGTTTAAAAATCCTAAATGTTTTATTCTTTGATTACATTTTAATTGCTGAAATAACTATCCTATATAGATTTTATAAAGTAAATTTATAAGTATAAAAATAATCTACTACTTATTCATAAATAATAAACTAAAAAACATGGATTAACTCTTGATCGTTTAGCTAAAAATTTCTTACTATTTAATATGCTTTATTTTTCGTTTTTAAGTTATGATTATTATTATCATATAAATAGCTTATATTTCAAACATCTCTCTTTAAATTATAGTGATTCATAATAAAATAAGTTTAATAAATTTAAAGCGATAAACTTTAAAATTTTATGTTGAAATATATTAACATTTACTCTTATATGAAATTGTAAATAATAAGATTTAAAAAAATAAGGAATACTTTATTAATATATATGATAAAAACTTATCAAGCATATAAGCTGGTTAAGTAAATGTGAGGCAATCGAGAAAAGTTTAGCAATCCTTCTCGATTACCCTTGCATCATAAAAATAAAGTTATTTATTATTGATAACTTATATTAAATAATATTAATGATCAAACTAATTCACTGTATCATTTCTTAAAATTGCCTGAATACTTAAAGTTCTTACCAATTATTCAAAGGATAACTATACTTTTGGTGAATCAAGAGTAATTAAGAGTCTTGAGCTATACTCAAAGAAGTCAAGTACTGATACACTTAGTTCAACGTAAAGAGATCCTTCCTTAATCTTAAAGAAACTTTAGCACAGGATATGTTAGTTCTACCAGACTCTTTATTTAATGAAATGCTTAACTTCCTTGATGCAGTAGAAGCTCATGGAAAGAATATTAAGACAGTTATCAATCCTCTAGAAGAACACAACGATAAAAAGACTGTCGCCTATAAATCATAACTCCTCAAAAGAATGTTCATTAAACTAAGATAATGATAAAGTGAAACTGATACCTGCTATAAATATTTATATATATATATATATATATATATATATATATATTTAGATTGCTAACTTAAGTGTTTATAAATTTCCTACGATTTAAAAGATTATTAGGATCAATAGCTAAAGAAATATAATTGTCAAATTAAAGATTTAAATAAACAAATCTTAAACAGTTGCTTTTTAATATCCATTTTCTTATCTTGCTTTAATAATTTTTCCATGTAAATTTTCTCATTAGAAGAAATGTCACTCGAAAGCCCATTTAATTGAAACTCTTTTACTCTGACAGTTTTTTATAGAATTCCATAGTTATACCTACCTTTGGCCTTATTAAGTTGAATAATTGCTTTGTTGGTTGTTATTAAAAAGACTTTGATTAGATACGCTATTTCTCAAACTCAATCTATGAGGTTATTTATCAGAAAATACTTGAACCTTTTACTATGATTACATAAAAAAATTGCCACTGAACCACTCAGTATTTTCTAAATTTTAGGTATTAGGAGTTTAATATTTCCTTTTATAAATTGCTAAGAGTTCATCAATTTTTAAGTGAATTTATTGCATTTTTAATCTTGGCATTTTAAAAGCATGATCTCTTAGAACTCTTTAAGAAGATAGTACTTCATTCTAGTCTTTGTCAATCAATTTGTTTACTTCTTTAAGTATCTCAAATTGATTTAAAATGTCAACCTGAACTGTTTATTAAACGTTGTTAATTTTCCTCTTTTCAAGAAGCTCTTTCAAACTTAATTGCTAATAATATTATTGAGATTATTTTGATATTCATTATTGTATACCGTTGATAAACTTAGACAGTTATCCCATAGATAAGTCTTTCTATATTATGATTGCTAATGGTCTTATTCTATCATTTTAGCTCGTAAAATAATTATCATTATTTAATGTCTATTTTTATAGGGAATTATATCTCTCAATAAGTAACTACTAACTTTGATTTCTCGCTCTTGCTGATTAAAAGTTGCTAAACTTTATTTGCATTTAATTCTTCTTGCCCTTTTTATTATTTGAGTATTTTAGGGTCAAAATGGCTGGAAGAATTGTACTTAAGGTAAAAATTCGTTTTTAAATCATCAACTTTATTTTGCTTTTTTAGTTCTTTTTTCACCGTTCTTCTATGTTTAAAAAATAAAAGGGTAGTCATAATAGATATAAATTTAACACAATATTATATTAAAATTTCTTTTATTTTTAAATTGTTTCATTTCATTCTTGGTTTGATTACTTTAAAGACTTTGACGAACATTTTTCTATGACATAATTTTAGGTATTCTCAGGAGAATCTCTTTTTTTATTGTTTCATAGATATATTTATCCAACTGAGTTTCAAGAATTTTATGGATTCTTTCTATATAAAATTTCCTTAAGTTTTTTAATTGATTTTTCATTTATATAAGGGGGAAAAATTAAATCAATTTTTATTCATACAAAAATCTGATTTATTTACTTCCATACTTTCATTAATTAAGTTGGTTAAATGTTGAGAATAATATCAAAATCCTACTTATGAAGTAGTCTTAGATGAATAACCTCTGTGTAATAATTCAGTGGCTTATAAAGTGTTTCAATCGGTCTTTAAAGCATTTAAGATTATTGTAAACGATTAGTGATCAAAGCAAGGTGATACTGTTGATCTCGAGTTTCCATTATAATATTAAATTAAGTTTATTTTTAATAATTGGGAGTAATTATGAACTTAACAATAGTTAATGCTATAAAAATAATTAATTAATTCTTCAAACACTTTGGCATAATAGTAATTTAGGTAAATTTGAAATTAAATTTATATCATTCCTTAATCACTTGGTTAATTTGTACATTAGTCCAAGTATCGTAAAGAAAAACATGATGGTACAGCAGAACACGTTCCCATTCGCAGAAGTCAGCATTTAATCTATCCTGCCCATATTCTTTTTTAATAAATTTTGATTTTTAATCAGCAACGAAACTCTCATCATCCACCATTCAATAATTTATGTTTATAGTTACTTTTTAATTATTCCTACTTATGAAGCAAGAATCTGTCTAATTTTTCCATAGAATAAGAATGAAAATAAATGTTTTTTAGTAAAAAGTTAAGTATTCTACTTTTTTTAAATGATTTCAGAAGAGAAACTTACATTTATTCATGTGTTCTTCCATTATTTAATCATCTTCATTAGTCTAAGAATCGTTAGTTGATTATTAAGCAGAAAATTGAATATATAATAGTCTTCTACTTTATATAATTATCAGAAAGTTATTATTTAATTAAATTCTATATTTTTAATTAAAGCCACAATCAGATTAAATAATTCATTGACTAATTGTAAATTATTATTCAATATTAAACAAAACTTTATCTGTATTTTTAATTAAAAGCTGCATTTATTGATAAATCTAATTCTCTAATTGTTGTAATATCCAAAGAATCACCCATCAACTTTATCTGTGTTTGCAAAATGCAATGTGCTAAACCCCCTGGATCATAGTTCTAAAAAGCATATGCCAAATCTTCATTTGAATCTTCTGTGTCTTCAATATTTCCATGAATACTCAAGCATTTTTGGATATTCTTGGTATAAGTTAATCTTGCTACCGCATGAGTGGTTTACATTTTAAGAATATCCTACGTTCCTGTTTCACAATTTTTTGCACACATTTGTGCAGATAATCCAAAATTGATTGTGGGTTAAAAGATTCATCAAAGTCTTCTTTAGTATATTGACTAAGAAATTACTTTACCAAACAGTTTTTCTCTAATTACTATAATAAATAGGAATAGAAGAATATAAGAGTAAAATACATTAAATTACCAATATCTCAGTGAATGTTTAATTCTCCTCACTGTTAATCTAAGCTTAGTATTCGAGATTAAGTTTTCTGTTTCAAATCTGACTATAAGTGATTAGTTTTTGATATTCCATAATTCATGAGTTTGACAAATCTCAAATATTTTCAGCCATTAAAAAAGTGATTAAACATAAGTTTATTAAATTAAATGCTAAATTAAAATTAATCATTTTTATATATATATATATCACTATAATTAGTCACCTATTTAATGATTGAACCATTTTTTCATTTTCAGCATTTACCACAAAAATATCTGCCATGTCTTAACCATTTGAATTCATTTAATGGTGTGCCATTGTGCCATCCTTAGTTCCTTTACTGCTCACCCAACTGTTTTCTGATTGAATTTATTTACCAAAATCTTTCTTTAAAAATATCTCTATATTCACAAAGGAGCCTCCTAACCCACTATTTTATGTTAAAAAGGCTCACTTTTAACAACAATGCAAAATTATTTTGCATTGTCATACGAGTTCACTGTATATTTAACTTTCTATATTAATTTTCTCGAAGCTATGACAACTATGACTTCTTATTAAGATTTTGTTTTTATAATAAAGCTGATTTTAATTGGTGAAGTAGCTACTTTGACGAAAATAGTCCATTTTTCATTTTTGTTTGGACCATGGTGATATTAATTTTCATACTATGTTTTAGCTTTCATCCATCGATCAATTTCTTTAGCTTCTTCATTTATACGGTAATTATAAACCTTAAATTGTTCTTTAAACTGTATTCTTAATTATTGTTACATTTATTATATCAATAGAATAAGTGAAATCTTATCTAAACAAAGTGCATTTTACCTTTTAAGCAATATTTAAAGTATACAGGAATTAGAAATTATATGATGGCATGGATCAGTGAGGCCAGGTTCAAGCATTAAAGTATAGAATACAAAACACTCCACAGTTAATTATTAGTTTATAGTATCAGTGTTCTAAATATACTTCTATTATTATTTAAATTATAGTAAAGTTTCTATTAAAATGCTTATCTTATAATTATCAACTTTATATCACCATAATTATAAATATATCTTGCACAAAATAAATGCTTAAATCGATTAATTAATTATACGATATACTCTTACGTCTTGAAAACGAACTTGAAAGCTAAGATTCTTATGCTAGATTATAAAATATCTGCCAAAAATAATTTAGTTTGGCATATGGTTTAGTAGCTAACTTTATTGATAATATTGAGGATTCAATGTGTGCTATTAAACTTCTAAAAGTCCTTTAGTAAAGCTCATATGTGTTACATGGATAATATAATTGCCTAATTTCCATAACTATAAATTAAAATTACTATAGGAAGTTAAATGAGCATCTGCCTGAGCTTGTAGCATCTCATTTCATATAAAATTATAAATTGTTGGAGCTATGTGAAATATTTAGAAAATACAGATTTAAAGATATGGTGATGCATTTATATTTTTAGTAAAGATTTTAACGACAGCCCAATAAATCTTGTGAATGAAAATTTTTTGTAGAAACTATTTGATTCCCTAGAATTTATAACAGATAATAATACTGAAAACGCCTTAGTAAGTATTCTTATTATTATTTGTGCTAGCTTTGAGATAAAACTTCAAAAGTTAAAAGATAATGGACAGCAGGAATAGTTTTAAAAAATACTTTTTAATCCATACATTTCTTTCAAGAATTCTTGAAAAATGAGGCATTTTGTTGAGAGAAACTGCTTTATCTCACTAACAACGGCAACAAATTTAAATTCGATAAATGTTTGGAACCCGTGTTTTAATTTTAATAAAGGATATCTCTAAGAATTTCTTCAAAATAAACGATATGAATTTCATAATCGATATTTGCTTGAGAGAAATACAGAGAAAGAAGAATTCAGCTACAAGAATTTAAATACTAGAAATGGTTGAGACTATTGTGAAAAATAATACTTACAAGGAATATCCTTATAAGCCAGAAGATATCAAAGAGATGATAAATAAAATGATCTAGTATGAGGATGACACCACTACTTGCTGATGGTATAGCATGAATGAGAGAGAATTAGTTGCTATACTTAAATAATGTTTTAAGTGATTGATGTTTATGAATGAAAAACTTTAATTCAATAGATTCTAATACATATCTTTATATAATCTAAGTTTTATAATTGAGATTTTGAAGAGCTGTATATTATATATTATTATCAGAAATTACTAAATTTAATGGAAAATCGAAATTAAAATTTTGAACAGGGGCTTATAGTACATTTTTGTTAAGATCTTACAAATTCTTATAGTGTCCTTAAATTTTATTATTTCTTGTGTAAATTATGTAAAATAATCTTCTTTGATAATAGACTGGATAAAAGTGACAATCAAGGTTTTGGAGTTGATTTATTTTAAATTAACTTTTTAAAATACACTGAATTTAGATGATTTTACTTTACTTTGCCTAAATCTCAGTCTTTTAATTGAAACTAGCTCTTTAATTTAAATTAGCATCTAGAATATCTAAATCCAACAAAATGGCTTTTTTGACGATTAATTTAGGATGCTTGAAAGCTTGCACAAAAGTTCATACTTTAGAGAAATACTTAATCATACTGAATCTTTCTTGAAATAAGTGATTAAAAACAATATGAATAATAATTATACAAATATGAGTAAATTTTAATAAAAGTTTATCTTAAAAACGTTTAATTGTCATATAAATTCTCCCATGTATAATCTTCCATCTTTCCATTTGTAAATTTTGAAATCAATTCTTTGAGCTGCTCTATGTAATCTTTATACTTCCCCTTCACAGCTCTCCCCGAGTTGGTCCACTAAAAAAATTAGAATTGATATATGTTTTTTGGAACTTATAATTTTTGTGATTGACACAGTATCTTCTGCTCAGACATTTTTATATTCTTTAATAAATAATAAAATTGTTATCAATCACTAATATTGAAAATTTCAGCATGAATGGGTTGACAAACATAAACAAACACTTAAGAACTGAAATAAGTCAATATGCAAAAGATATCGTTTCTCATAAAACTTATGCTGAAAAAGTCAAAATTACTAATATGAAGCTTAGCAAAAACTAATTCAGTTTACAGCATCTATAAAATAGTTAGTTCAATTGATTAAATAAATTTTAAGTTTTATGCTTTCTCTCATTGATTAAATCTAATAGAATAAGTGAAATGATAGAGTTTACTTAGATAATTAATCTTTTTTAATAATTAAAGATGCAATAACAACAATATTACTACCAGAATAATTGGAACCATTAAAACTACGAATCTAAAAGCCAAAAGTAGTATCAGCAGTAGGATTAATAAATATAAAAACATTAAGCCCACTCAAATAACCTAACTTCTGAGGGAATGGGGTCTTAAATTCGTTTTACAATTAAATTCAACCTTACGAAGGTGCTGTAGATTACTACACAAAATACCAGCAAAATTACGCTAAGTCCATTAACCAAAAACTTAAACATAAACCTTTCCCACAACTACAAATAGAAATTTACAAATAGAGGCATGATGCTCTGGTGAAAAATGTGGAGAAGTTGCACAATATACTTAAATTTATTAGTTTCAATATCGACAAAGTTATCTAAAGCAAAGATATTGTTCAACTATGCTAGCATGCTATTAATTTTCAAAAATTTACAGTTCTAATAATTTCTAGTAATTTAAATGATCAAATAATCTTATGATCTTAAGAGAGCTCATAGTTTGAATGAATAAGAGTACCAATAATAGCAATAAAGAAAATTAACTTGGTAAGAAAACTCACCAATAATCTTAATCCTGGTATCCTAAGCAGCATTAAATCATATACTCTAAAAGCTAAGGGTATTACAACCAGCATCAACAATTACAATAAAACATGTCTTGAAGAAATTATTGAGATGTAAGTCCATACTAATACTATTAGCAGCAGTAATAGAACGAACTGCAGAAAAGACGGAGAATCACTCATAACAATGATCAATTTACTGTTTAGTCGCAAAATAAAGGGCAAACAAGCCTATATTCAAGGTCGGATGCAAATTTACAGCAGCAGCCTTGAAATTAAAATATAGTAGCACCTCTCAATAATAGAGAGAATATTAATATTGCTAAGATACAAATGATTTGGAAAGATTTGATAAGAAAAATTATTAATCAATCTGATTTAAGACACCTTATATTATTATTCAATGAATTAAATTTTAAATTGCCAAATAATTTGTATTAAGCACTAGATATACTCATAACAATTATAGTAAAGAGCCTTGTTATTGTAGTTAAGCTAACAGTAACTAAGTAACGAAAGAACAACAAACTAGATAAGTAAACATAGTTTGAACAGACATAATGGCGAAGGAGATGAACAAAATTGGTATTAATGCACAAACTTATCTAGCTCAACTGCAATGCAACATAACCCATCATTTGCTGTCATGCTGTCATAAATAAAATATTATGCTAACAATTTTAGTGGGTAAACAGTATATGGAGGGTCTAAGAATGTAACAAAAATGGATGGTAATTAGCAATTTATTATCATCATGATATGTAGCAGCATAATTCAGTTTAAGCGTAGCGTCAAATAACCATGAATACACTTCCTTACAAGTTAAAAAAATACATGAAAAATGTCAAACCACCTCAGGTAGTATTTATTAAAAATAAGTGGAAAGTATTATTTTAAAATGAAAATGAATTAATTAGACAAGTATTTGGAGAGTATTCATTAAAAGCCATATCTTAGCACAGCTACCTTGTTCTTCCAGTATCCTTCATATCTTGAACTATCTCTCCAAAATATTAAAGTCGTCCTCAATCGTAATAGTTGTCTTCTGAAGTCTCTGTCTAATGCTTCCTTGTCTCTTGCTGACGACTATTGCTAAAATATAAAAATTTTAGATATGTTTTTGTAACTTACAAATTTTGTTGAACAATCAGCTGCCTGATGTCTGCCATGATATTGATTCAATTCTAATTTATAATTATTATTTAATTCTTAAATTCTACTAGTTATTTTTCATAATTAAATAAATTTTCATATCAAAATTTAATTCAAAATTTTAGTATTAATAATAGAACTAAGAGAATTGAAATCATAGAAACTTCTGCCACACCTTGAAATTTACCAAAAAACCAAATATCAAAGAGATAGAATGGATGCATTTTTCTCTTAAGATTTTGAAAATACAAGCTGTAAATTCTTCAAAAGTGCAGATCAACATCACTTAGCTGTTGCTAGAAATGTAAGTGAAATCCTCTATAGTATTTTATTTAACAATTTTAAAATTTGATGTGGTAAGTTATAAAAGAGAGTCGAGACTGAATTATAGAGAAAATCATAAGCTAGGGAAACTGAAGAATAGTAGCAGCCTGATTTTTTTAAGGTTATTAATGTGGCACAGTAGAGAATGGATTATATTTGATTAAATTTAAATAAACCTATATTTAATCTAAATTATTTCACATATTTGTAATAAGAAGAATTTGAGAACAGTGTGAAAGAAATGATGTTAGACATTAAAGATTATATCAAAGAAAACAATAATTTCATTATTTCAGTCCAAAAGAATAAGCTTAAAATATTTGAATTGATTAACTCTCATTATAGACAAATGCAATACATTGTTCAAAACTGTCATTTTATGCATAGACTAAGTAAACAGAAAGGCTTATGTTCTAGAATTAAAAAGGCAAAATTAACTTATTGGGCTAAATGAAACTTCAGGCAAAATCAGAAAAGAAATTGACATTATTGCAAGAAGAAAACATTATCTATATAATTAATTGCAACTAAGTCTGCTATGATTATTTCAAATCTCTTATGAAAATAACGATTTAACTATCTTTTGAAGATTTTACATTTACAAAGTACATTCAAAAAAAGCATAAGAATGGGCAATAGCCATCTATTGCAATCGCCTCACAGCAACAATAAAAGCAAGCATTACAGTCTAAACATCAACAACAGCACTACAGAAGAGGCACTCATTAGCAGAAGCAAAAATACAATCAGTAGCAGCAACCAGCTCATTCACAATACTCTCAGTAGTTTTGGTAAGGCATTGAGAATACCCTTAAAATAGGTACTAGTAACAGCATTATTATAGAGACAGCAAAGAATGATATTAAAGGCAATAATAAAATGGGCACTAATCTTATAACTATGATCAAATTGCTGTGAGTAGACAGGAAGATATGCATTAGCAATTACACTTGATTTATAGTAATAAAGAGTCTAGAGATAACAGAAACCCACCAAGAGCACCCTCACATAGTGTGACACTTGCTCAACATCACTTACCTCCTTACTCCAACTAAACTTATTTATTAATTAAATTTAATTATAAATAATATATTCATATCAATAGCAATATATTCAAAAGAAACTATTAATTCCAAATCAATAACAACAAAAATATAAACCCACTCATTACTAAAATTTAGATTGACACAAGTTTTTTCATTAATTAATAATTATTAAAATAATAAAAGTCAAATGCAGTGTAGAATTTATTAATATAGATTAATTATAAATTCAAGAGAGATTATTAATATTTGTGAATAACGAATTGCTTACAAATTTTGTTAATTATGATTCTTAAGTAGAATTCTTAGAGTATATTTTAAATTGTTTCATTTTGTAAAGCACTGAGTGACCTATTGTAAAGCCTTAATCAAGACTCTCATTATTTCTTATGACTTAACTGCAGCAATAATTTTCTTCTTAATTTTGGTTGGCAATACCAAATTAATTTAAATATTTGAGTTTTGCTGATCGGTTATGTTAGTAATATTGATCTAGGCTCTTCTAACGAAATGTACAGCATTTTAATATTTGGATTTAGTAAGTCTATTAATTAAGTGCATCGCCTTGTTACTTCATTAATCAACCAACCACATGTCAGACCGGGATCTTCAATACAAATTTGTAGGTATGACAAGCCATTTTAAAGTTTTACAGTAATTTTCTTATTAAATTCAAAACTAAGAAGATAAATATACAACAATTTTGTTTGAGCAAAACAATGGAAATAAATTATATATAAAATTAAGATTAAAGATGGAAATTGGTAACTGTTGGAGATAAATTCTTAAATGCTATTAATGATGTGAATTATTTGGACCAGCTTTTAACTGCTTATACTACTATTTACTGATTTTTATCCTCTACTGATCGCATGTCCTTGTTAAATTGCTGAACATCAAATGAACTTGAAAAATTTAAAGTTAGATTGAAATCTTGTGATTTTTCCGTTTAAATTCAAATACAAAATACAAGATAAAAATTTTCTAAAACAAAATCTCTCCTCAAAATTGTGATTTCGGGATGAAATTAGTTGAAATATCTTGGTGAAAGATAGATTAGTTGTAGTTGATTGATGACTACATGTAAGCAGCATCTATCATTATATTTTCATGATAACTGCCTTGATTTATTATAGAAATATTTCCTCTTTGTATATTGCGTCCTAATCATCTCGTGATTTTTCCTCCACCATTGGCTCTTCCTGCTTTGCCAAAAGTATTTAATAATAACAAGGTTGGTAGTTTATATATAATATATAAAAGCCTAAATTATTGCTTTAAATTACTCATTTAAGGTGTAGACTAGGGATGGAATACTGCTTGTAAATTTCATTTGTTTGTTAGTTTTTCCCATATTTTAGTCTTATTTATTAGTAGTATAATTGTTTGTCAAAGAGAATATAGAATTGTAAAGTAGTTGAATTATTCTCACTGTTTTTTTTAATTTAAATATATTCTAAGCATTAATTCAATAATATATATTTATCAACATAGTTACCAAAACGATATCGTAAGAAGAGAAATAGAATAATCATTAGAATTTGTTAATCAATTATATAATATACAATTATAGAGTATTGTTTAAATTGTTATCAAACTATGAATAGCAAAAATATAGTTGATAAATTTTAATATTCAGTAAAAATTGTTACTACAAAATTGTAGCATCGTGTTTTTTTTATTAAGTTAATATTTATCTAGGCAAACAATGCAAATTTCCGAAACAAACAATCAATCCAACTTAAGAGTCTTTTTCGAGATAGAA
The DNA here is from genome assembly GCA_000711775.1 of Oxytricha trifallax. Taxonomy (NCBI): domain Eukaryota; phylum Ciliophora; class Spirotrichea; order Sporadotrichida; family Oxytrichidae; genus Oxytricha; species Oxytricha trifallax. Next base: position 78,133 of record ARYC01000109.1, read on the forward strand.
ATAGGTGGCAAGAACCAAGTCAAGATTCTAATGGGCTCTTCAAAAACGTAACACCCCAAACAGCAGAGAATATTAGATAGCTTTGCAATAGAGAATCAGGAAAAAGCAGCTTTAATGGCAAAGTGTTAAGCTTTAATATTGTAGGAATATATTTGATTTGGAAAAATAAATCTAAAATTAAAATTAATTATTTACCTTCAGTTATGCTTTTGAAAAATGCCTTCAAACCTTGGCTTCATTGTACTCTCTAAATAGCGCACAAAAATGAAACGGTCGTTAATGTTATAATAAATTTATCTTATCGCCCAAGCTAGAAAAACTATTTTTACTATTTTTGAAAGTTAGCTCAAAATAAAAATTTCATGTTTCCCGAGATGATTCAGGAATCAAAACCCCAAAACCCCTTCAGTAGTTTGATTGAGTTTTTGATTGATAAAAGTAGACTATTAGTGCATACTTTATTAGGGTTTTAATAGGGTTTATGTAGGGGTTTAATGTTTAAGTAATAGTAATTTAAGTTAGTATATGCGTGGTTTGGGGTCAGTTTATGACAGTGAGTATATAGATTTATTGTTTAAGTTGCGATATGGATATGATGTATATAGTGAATAACTCAAGCCTGCTCTGAATTATACCTCTATACGTCTATAGCAAGGCTGCTCAATATATCTCCTGCTAATGTTAGGTCTTATTGTCTATTAGCATTGAATTTAAAGAGATAGCATCTTAATTCTAAGCCTAAAAGACCCTTAAATTTTAGCAGCATCATATTGACTATCTTATTAATGATTAGACTCTTAAATACTGGGTTCATTTCTCTCTAGCCTACAGGGCTGTGATGTTTCATCGCCAATTTCCTGAGCTACACATTTCTGCTTAATCGATAGCTAACACATATAAAAAGAATGGAAAATCTTACAAGACAGTCAATCGCATTATGAGAGTGGTTGACTTTAATGTTCCATTTTATAAGACTAATTTAAATTATATACTCGATTAAATGCAGAGGTCTTAAGAATATAATATAAAGTTCATACACGCTGATGAAGCTGTATTTACATTCAATACCTTTATATCAAGGTCTTGGTACAAAAGGTATAGTAATATAGAAGCTTATGATTAAAAAGTTAAAGTGTAAACTCATGCTATTCTTGGTGGAATAAGTGAAGATAGTGGCCTTGAGACGTATGATATTCACCCTCGTTCTATAAATACTGAATAATATATTAAGTTCTTGCAATAACTCAGAAATAAGTACGCTAACTAAGAGATTATTCTATTCATTGATAACTTGTCAGTTCATAAAACTAAAGACTCAAGGAAGGAATATGAAAGGCGAAACATAACACCTAAGCATGATTTAAAGATAGACGCAGTAGATTTTATTAAGAGTGCTGCTAAGAGAGTCAGCGATGATAAAGCAAAAGTATGAGCAAGAGAAGGGAGATTTTGTGTTTATAAATATGTTTTAGATTTAAACGAATGAATAAGTTCACATATTAAACTAACCCGTCAAGGGATTTGGCTTCCCTTTCTTTTCTTCTTCTTAAGGCTTGCTTGGGCCTATGTTCCTTCTCTTAGTGCCAGCTCCTGCATCTATGTTTATCTCGTCTGGCTTTTATAAATCTTTGTAGAGTCTCTTACTCAATTCATGCCTTACTTGAGACTTTCTCTCTCTGTTTAATTTGCTGCGCTCTTTCATCAAATATATAGCAGTACCAGGTTTTTCTATAAAGTAAGACTAAGCTTACTTGAGAAGAAAGGATGCTTTTGAAGTTCCTACAGTCAGGTGTCACTTATTTTAATACCTTGCTTCTCTTTTTCTTCAGGAGAGATTAGCGTTTCTTATGAGCTTCTTAAATAACTTCATTTAAGTACTCAGGTTTCAGAGTTGCAAGAACACCAAAGAAGAAATTTCTCTCTGGCAACTTATTCGAGAGCTGTAGCTTTGAGGGAAGGTAGAAAGCAACATCTGGATCACTCATAGCATCATCATAAAGATTTGTTACAGAGATTTCAGGGTAGTTAGGTATCTCTATCATCCTTATTTCATTAGACTTAAAAGCTTTTTTCTCTTCACTTAATAAGGCTTTTAAGAATGTGATTTTTGTGCCTTCCTAAGTTGGCAAGAAGAGTCCAACTATAACAATCGTATTGATTATATATGAAAACTTACCTTGCTATACCAAGTATCTGTAGAGGTCCTCTTTACTTCGAAATTTTTCTATTAAATTTTGAGATTAAATCCTTTTCATTGCATCATTAATAGACTCCATCTTACTTCCAGTTTCTATAAATGTTTATGAAGTTTAAAATTATGGATATCCATTCTAAACTTAATAAATTTTAGTACAAAATAGAGAGATCCAACTGGAGGTCAACCTGAATCACATATATAGAGAAAAATGGAGGAACTTTCTCCATGTTTCAGAGTTTGACTTCCATTTTTATCAAACTTTCTCCATTAAATTGGTCCTAATAATAATTATCGATCATTTATCTTTGAAGATTAAAAATTATTAGAAATTAATACATAACGTAATAAATAAAGAAAATCATTAAATTTAATTAAAATGGAATTAAAACACAAATAAGAAAATGGTGTCCACTCTGGATTCTCAAGCGTATTTTGCATAATAAAACCATAGTAAGTAAAATTTATTCTTAAATTATAAATAAAATATGGTAGATAGAGATTTTCTCGCTCAATTAAGATAATAAAACTTTATATTTTAAATTATTTTATGAATGAGGTTGCACAATCTGCGCTATCAATATTCACTTTATTAGTTCATATCAGAAGTATATTGATTTTTTTTGTTGAAATCAAATAATTTTAGAATTATACTCATCACTGCGCTAAACAACAAACAATTTTGAAAATAAAAAAAGAATCTATTATTAAATCTAGTAATTAAAAAACTTAGTTTTATTCACTTATGGTTTATAATACATAAGTCTATATTTATTTCATTTTTCTCACTCTGTAATAGAAATTAATTAACATAATTATTTTTATAGGCAGTTATGTATTTTTAAAAAATATATTTCCCCTAATGTTTTATATTTTATCAATAATTTAATTAGGTGGTGCTCCTAATTTATTTTAAGCTTAATTAGGAGGTTAAATTAAAGTTAAAAACCGTATTAATTAGGTGGTACATTAAAAATTTAAATTGTTAAACTTCCCCTCCTAATTTTGCGAGAACAAATTTAGGATGACCACCTAACTTTACAAAACACATTTAGGTGCATTTTAATGTATAAAATGTATGAATTAGTATATAAATTATCTCAAAATTAAACAAAATTGAAACTAATTTCAAACACTCTGTTCTTATCAAACCTCTCTAAATCTTTGAAGATATGCTTTTACTCCAATATAAAGGTATAATTTATTCAGCTTATATAATTATTGATAGTATTTATAAAATGAGCGGTAACTTAATTAGAAAAGCGGCATTACTAGGCATTAGCCAGCAAAAACTTTCTTTCATGAATCAAAATAAAATTGAGACTTGTAATGCCAAACTTTTTGTTTAAGAATTATATTTTTTAATAAAAAAAGATAAGTTTCGCGTTCAACTGGAGACATAAAATCAAGTATGCCTCTACATAATATTAACCGGTCTCAGACTTTGAATAGCAATTCAATGAGCTAAGAAATATAATGTGAGGTACTAATAAAAATGGTTGAAGAGGAGGAAGAGATAAAAGAAATAAAGATAGATCATTTTTTTGAAGAGTGTTAGAAGAGCTTTACTTATAAATATGCTCTCAAACGTCATATTTTAGAGCAGCATTCTAACAAACCCAAGCTCTATCTTAAGCATGATAAGATAGATGGAAAATATTTCTGCCCTTACTGTAATAAGTAATACAATCATTCAAGGGATCTAAAAGTTCACCTCGAAAAACAACATGGTAAGAAGTTTGAGGTCATAGATCCTGAGACTGGTGAAGTATTTCTTCAGAAAAGAAAGCCAAGAGACCCTTTAGAATATTTGGAGCAAAGAGTTAAGAAAGAGAATAAACTCATTATAGCAGTGAGAAACCTCCCTGCCTCTAAGATAGTAAAAATTACTCTCAAGATGCATGCACTCAAGCTTCCAATATTAAATATAATTGGCCTAACTAAGTGCAAAGAAAGTTACCTTATTCTTGAGGATATATTTGAGAAAAAAGTCATAACTGATAAGCAGTTTGCTTACAAAATATATTCATTCAATTACTTTAAATGTGATGAAAAGTATCAAATGGAGTTTTTCAATGAGTTTCAAGCTCTTACGAAAGCAAGGGATAGTCAGAGCAGATTCATAATTAAACTTGAAGCAATTCTCCTTGCTTAAAATCATGTAGCTTTTCGCCTACCTTTATACTAAATGACATTAAGAGACTATATCCAAGACTAAAGGTGTCCAAAGTAACTACCTCTTATTCTAACAAATGTCTGCAAAGGTATTGAGGAGCTGCATACTTTAGGATACGTGCACAGAGATTTAAAGCCTGAAAACATTATGCTTGACTTTTCACCACTCAGAGTGGTAATAATAGACTTCAATAGCTCGTAGAGAGTTGAGGCTTCAGGACTGGCCAACGTTCGTGGTACTCCTGGATATTTTCTAGAAAGAGAAGACTGGAGGGATGGAGATATAAGGTGGGATATCTGGTCTATAGCAGCAATAATAATAGAGTGGGATATGTAAAAAAATGACTACTAGAGTTGTAGAAGGGAAAAAGATTCAAAGCAAAGAATCCAGCAGTATTTAGAGCAAAATAAGATAAAAGGTAAATGAAAGATATGACTGAGCAAATTATACTGAAGCCTTACAAGAGAGCAGATCATAAAATCGACTAGATAATTAGTTGGTTTGGAGAAATTAAGTTTATAAAGTTGCCTCATAATGCCAAGGTACTGTTTGAGTGAATATTTATAATAAAACACCTAAAATACACACAAATTTATATTACATTTAAACCCTAATCCCCAACATAAACCCTATTAAAACCCTAATATAGTATGCACTAATAGTCTACTTTTATCAATCAAAAACTCAATCAAACTACTGAAGGGGTTTTGAATATTGGCAATATCAAAGTTCAGCTAAAATTGCGGGATTTACCGTAGAATCTATTTATATTTAATTTAGAGTTAATTTAGTATTGATAACTGCCATGATTTTAATATTTATTTGATTTAATTTGAATTCATTCTCCAAAAACGAATGTATTCCTACAATTATAGTATTTTCGATAGAGTCAAGAGGAAATTTATAATGCAAAGTAGTGATTTCACAGCTGAGAGCATATACGATCGCACTTTACTAGATGAGATCTTCAAACTCAAGCATACTCGAAAGTGACTCTTATAAATGGCAAATGCGGTAAAAAATACTATTGGCTTTTATTTTTTTCGTTACTTACGCAGCTACTCCACATCTCAAAGGCAAACATTGCGTTTTTTGGAAAGATTGAAAGTGGCTATGACATCTGCCAAAATATTGAGAGATTAAGATGCGATAAAAACGACAAGCCACAAGAAAAAATTGTTATTGTTATTTGAGGTGTAGTTAAGAAACAAGTTGAGCGAAAACATAAATAACAGAGAAAGTTGAGGTCAAACAAGTCCTAAAGCTTGACAAATAAAAAGAAAAGCAACATTCCTTTCAACAAAAAGGCAGTAGACTTTGAGGACAAGGAGAAAGTTTGCAAGGTAGAACGCAGTCGCAGCAGAGAGTAAACTGTTAATATTAAGAAAGTTAGACAGCATAATAAAGAAAGTAAGGATTAACAGAAGCGTCATAAAAGAGACAATCAACATGAAAAGAAGAAGAAAGCAGTGAGCACAAATCAACTTCAAGAAACAAAGTTTAAAGTGAGTTAAACAAAGTTTAAAGTGAGTTGAGATCAGAGAATACAAAATTATATCAATAATATAATGTAATGGTGATAAAACATTAAGTTGTTTGATATAAAATTTAAGATATATAAGCACTTAGTAATTAATTAATTAATATAGAAGAAAATAAGAGAAATAAACTATTGTTAAATCGAACGAAGATCACCCTTATAATCTGACACCCAAATATGAAAGTTTCATATTGACATTGAGATAAAAGCGGAAAGAAATAGAAAAAGTTGACCACAACATAAAAAGGAGGATCTTAGACTAATTTATAGTATTTGAATTTATTAGAAATTATCATAAGTTGCTCTCATCGGTTTTGAGGCATGAATGTAAGCAGCATATATTTTCTTAAATATTAAATGCTTATTATTCTTGATCATATAATAATAAGTAAAATTCATAGCCTACAAATAGATTAACTCGCTTAGTGGCAATATTTGCTCTTTTACTCTCGATCATATGCTTAATTGCTCTACGTCTGTTTCTTAGGAACTTTAGGTAAACTCGGGTGAGAGATGAGTATCTTTGTCTCTTTGGCTTTTGGATGCTGTTATTATAAGCCTTTTTATCTCATCGTAGTTTGTATGGTTCTTACTCTTTGCCATGACATTTAATATTGTAGGAATATATAGATTTGGGAATATAACTAAAATTATTTAATTATTAATTACCCTCAGGTATGTTTTTAAAAGATATCTCCTTACTCTAGATTCATTATAGTCTCTGGATAGCGCATTAAAAACTGGGAGGTAGTTGTTATTACTATAATAATTTTATCGCATAACCCAAGCGAGAAAAACCAATTGTACTATTTTTGGGATCTTGCTAAAAATCAAAAAAAATATCTCGATCCCTGGGATGATTCAGGTAAATTACCAACATCAACGTTCAGCTTATATTGCTAAATCTACAGCAGAAAAATTAATTTTGATTTGAAATTGGGATAACTTTGGAATCGATAACTACCATGATTTATATAATTAATTAGTTTGATTATAATCATTCTCCAAATTAGAATGTATTCCTACAATAGTGCAAATTTTAATTAATAATTGATTTATTTTTTCTCTCTTTATTAATATTGCTTAACTCCTTACTCTGAGAACCTCTCTAATCTTCTTAAAAAACAGAATTTTCGAATACTGTATAAATAGATAAATGTCATAATTGTGATTACTATTTTGTGTTGTATGTCACATTGTCATAATCATAATTATATTTTCGTTGTATTTGAAATTTGGTAATTTAAACTGAGTCGTTCTTACTTGATGAGTTAACTTTTAACTCCTTTAACGAGTTGTGCTATTGCCTGTTCACCCCATGTTACCAGGTCTTCTAGCACTATTATGCTCACTACTGCCTCTATAGTACATTTGTGAAGTTGCTGCTTGTGTATTGAGATAAGAATTCGAATTAGTTGTAGTCAAAATACATGCTTGTGATTGTGACCCCTATGTTTAAGAAATAATTTGATATACTCGTTTCTAGTTTAGTAGTTTAAAAAAGTTTCTTGATACTTTATGACATTTACATCAATCTCTTTGAAAAACTTGTTTTACACAGATGAATATGAAGTAGCTGTACGTGATTATTGCTTATATCCTGGTATATTCTTAACCTCATAGTCTGTGTTAAGTCCTAAGCATTAAGGATTATTCAATAATTAATAATCTAAAGCTAATTCTGGAGTAGTAAGTTTCAATATTGATTAATAATTGGTTGAATAATTGCTGAGATACAGAAGCTAAATTGAAATTTATTGAAATTTCCACTAATATAAGAGACCATTTTATCTGATTACTGAGCATTAAGCATCGTTTTAATATGGTATTATATTTAATTAATGAATACTCTGTCCAAACCAGAAACTTATGTCAATATTTAGAAAAAGGTAATTTAAAGTTTTTTTTGGATATCTAATTGAGATGATGTTGTTAGGAGTGGCATGTTAACAGGTAATATAATTAATGAAAGTTAGCTACCATTATTCTGATTGTCTGATTGTTTCCTCTAGAGTGAAGTATGATTTGTGTAAGTTTTGGCAGAAAGTGTAGCTTTTGATCTTTAGTAGATTGTAAGAGATGTAGCTGTATAGACTTAATTTTAACAACCATATTTATTGATTGCTGTCTACAAAGTTAGCCAGAAAATGGAGGATTTTAATTTAATTTATATATCAAGGAGACTTTTGTTAGAAAGATTATTGAACAAAGCCTTTAATAGATGAGGGCCTCTAATTTAAATTATCAATAACAGGGAAGAATATAAGATTCAATTAATGATTGGTCTTCCTTTTAACTTTAGTAGATGAGGACGTCAAACCTTATAAAGTGCTTACTAGATATCTTACTAGGCTTGCTCTAATATTTGTCATAAAACCCCTTAGTTATAATAAGAATGAAAATAAGGCGTTATAAATAAACAGATTAAGTTTACTTTTTAAAATATAAATATTATAGAATAATATATTAATGTGAAATTAATAACTATTCTAGCAATATCAAAAGCATTAGTAGGATCATTTAACTTTAAATCGAAAATCATTTCGACCAATTAAAATTAATTTTTGACAATCTCAAAAATTTGTAGCCAGCAAGATAACAAAGATTCCTCAACCTACCACTAGTAAGTATCTTTATCTGCAATTTCTTCATTTTCATCTATTTCAAACCCTTTTGTTAATCTTATTTGAATCAAGAAGTTTTATTTGAGTTTGAGTTTCTTGATTTTGATTACCTAATGATGAGTGATTGAATATGATTATGTTCCTTGTAGTTTGGTTAAATCATGATATCACTACCTTCACATACTTCAACAATGACTGAAGCAATTGAATTCCTAATTATCAAACTATCTACTGCTCTATTGAGATATCCAGCAATCCTTCCTCTATTTTTCCTACTGAAGGAGTCTTAACCCTTTGATAAGTTGCTTTGCTATTGAGGATTAATAAGTAATCCTTAGTATCCACTAAAATCACTTATAAATGTATTTCTATCGCAAGTCTTTGGTTTATTTTGGGAGTACCACTATGAACTGAAAATTTTGCCTTCATTTAAAAATTTAATATCTTGCATCAAGTTTTTCTTATGAGCGTCTATACCTGTTAAGAAGTAGTGAACTTTTATAAGAACTTTTGTTTTTGGGTTGAATTATTTGGGTTATGAACTTATAAACCCACAATCTAATTATTCTCTGTAACATAATTCCTTCTAAAAATGTTGAATAGAGTATTATCATTTGATTTGGTATTTGATCTTGTCAAGTCATAATAATTTTTTGATATTATTTGATTGTTTGCACGATTTTACGATGTGGATCGGTTTTATGCAGCATAAGTTAAAATAGTTTTTTAATTTTCTCATCAGCTCTTGTTATACTATTCTTTTGTATGATTGATTTTTACTTTATTTATTTAGCAGTAAACCTTTTTGGTTGTTCATCGATATCCTCATCTTCATCCATTCTACTAAATTCCTAAGCTATACTAATCTTCTCTTTTAAGGCTGTTTTTTTGTTCTACCTCCATTTTTCAAATAAGTATTCATATCAGTATTAAATATTTTATTATAGTCATCTATTTTCCTTTATATTTATAATATTTGTTGCATAAACATCATGATTTGCTCTGACTATCATATTATAAGGTTTCATTAGTGATATTATTTGCAATAATTATAAAACTTCTCATGATTTTTATTGATGCTCTTATGCTGTGGACAAACATTGTATTGCTTGAGCTGCTGATTTCATGATGCTCTTTAGTTTTAAATTTTATTGCAAATAGTAAGTTTTAAAAGAAACAACAAAAATATGCGATGATTAAACGAATAGTCTAATTAAATGAAATTCTATTTTATTGCAAATAATCTTTTATTTAAGCCCTTGCAGAAATGATACCTCTTACTTATTACTTTAATTCTTCAAAGTTGGATGCCTTGATCATATTCTATTGAATTTTTCTTTTCATTTATTTTATTATTTTAAGGTATTCTTTGGTTTATTTTTAAACTTATTTTTCTTCGATTGGTTCGCAGTAGAATGAAAACCTTTTGGACATTTGTTCTAGAGCTTTGAAGAAAATAAATAAATGCTTTAACTTTATCAAGATCTTGAGTCTTAGGAATCCTATATATAAGAGATTGATTAAAACTCATTTCAAGCAGCTTATTTCTTGATGAATAGATATTCAAATATTGGTTAGTCTAATTTCCGTTTCAATATATTATATAAATTGAAGAGAAATCTATCTCTAAAAATAGAAGGGATATGATCGAAATTTATAATATACGCTACGATAATCTTGCAAGAAGCTATAATTTTCAGCAATTGGAGTATTATCATAAAATGATGTCATAGCTGAGTTATTAATACAACAGTAAATACTTCTCTGAGCCTACTCTTCTACCTTATTTAAGTGCTTAATTATATCTTATGGTGTCTCTGTGATTTCAAATAAACTCGAAGATTTGTTCAGTCAGGATCAAATTTACTCTTTGTTATATGGAGCTATAAAAGTGGCTCAATTTATTTTTCAATCATTGCCTACACTTAATATCTTTATACAAAGCATGTGCTTAATCTTGTGCAAGCTATAAAAAAAGTACCTTTAAGATTAGTTTTTACATAATAATCGCTTTAAAAAATTTATAACCACTAGGTTTAAATAATAAGGGTAAATCAATTCAGCTTTCACAATATTGAAGTACATTTGATTTCTATCAGTATCAAAATGGGGGGGGGCAATCCTGTAAGCATTTCAAAAAGCATAGCACTAAACAATAATAATCAATGGAAAATTAATGACCTTAATCATAAAAATTTCAGGAATAATGTATTATTGGGAACCACAGAATGAATTGGTAAAGTCATTAACAGATTGTAAATTTATTGAAAATCCAAAGTCTGCAATTTTGATGTGTCCATCTATATCTAATAAGACATTTTCATGTTTCATATCTCTTTATACAATCCTTTTAGAATAAATATATTTTAACCCAATTTAAATTTTTGCAAAAAATATAACTTTGCCTAAGCTTCACTTAATTTACCTCTTGATTAAAAAGATAAATAAACTTACCACCATTACAAAGTCTAGCTTTTCTTTCTATTTATAATTTAAAAATTGTGAGAACTTACAGATTAGAAAGCCCCGTGTAGTTTTACAAAAAAGAAACAAAGGACTCCAATAATGTTTCTTTCGCTCATTACTTATCTTAATTTTGCATCCTACATAACAAAACTTTCTTTTCATAACTTTCATAGCAATTAGCAAGCCAGAGTCTTTTATTCTTATAAAAAAGAATTTTGAAAAGACTATATTTCTTATAACTTTTAACAATTAGAAATCTTTCATGCTAACTGCCACTCGGTTGTGTAATATGTTTTTTAATAAAGGCTATTAAGAAAAGTTATTGGCTTAATTTTAAAGCGGAAATCAATCAAAATACAATCTTATAAAGCAATTGGAATTGAAGTCAATTGATGTATTTTAGAATTCAGGGAAGTAAGTTTAATTAAGTAGAAATTAATATTTTTAAATACTAGAAATTAAATGAACATAAATTAAAATACTTATTACATTTATCAAAAATGGATATCTCCATTTAGAATTTCATAATTGTCTTCATCATCCTGGTCTTCATGACATCTCTCTGTATCACCTTGTAGAGCAACTGTCTTATGACATCTATGGTCATACCAAGTTGGGCCACTAAAAAATAAATTAAAAATATACTTTTTGTAACTTAATTTTAAGTAAGTGCACAGTATCCATCAGCGTCTGATAATTAAGAATACTTATTAATATATTATGCTTAAGTTTAATCATATAATTTCCTATCATAAATTACAATTATTTGTATTGGTCTTTTAATACAAACTCATTAATTTTCTCAAGAGTACTATTTATTGAATCTTACTGATCCTTTAGACTGCTTACATCTTCCATTAATTTTTCTATTATTTTTGCATAATTTCCACATCAGTGCCAGCTATGTGCAAACTTCTAACTTCCTTGCAGCTTATTAAAAATCTATCATGCAACTTCTAAAGTTTCGCAAACTAGACAATATTTTTTCTTCATTATATGTCTACTATTGCTATATATTTTTCTGTCTGAAGGCACTAGAGAGCACTTGAGTAGCCTTAAATCTTAATTAATCCTTATAGTATAGTCTTAATTAAGGATTCTTAAACTTCTCTTAATTAGTTGAGAAATTAAGCATGTTGTTAAGAATTACAACGAAATATGAAATGTAATAAGAATGTTCCACATTGAATTTATTATAAAACCCCTTGATTGAAATAAGATAGAATTTTTGAATAAGATTAAATTAATCAAATTAAGAATTTATTAAGAAATTTAAATATATTAAAAAAAGTAAATTTGTGTTTAAAGTGTAGTGATTAATAGTGAATATTTAATTCACTGTTTTTGAACCTTTGAAGGCTATCCATTAAGGAAATAAATTGCTTCATTGCCTATAGTAGTCGAATAAGGCATATGATTGTGAGGTCTTCCAAAGATCTCAGCATATTTTCGATTAGGAAGGAGCTGCTCAATATAGTCATATAATTAATCTGGTTTTTGGCTGACTAATCGAACTGGTGATAGTATGATATTGGGTACATTATGAGTAAATCTAATCTTTTTGAGTTCAGAAAATTTGTTCTCAGGTCTAGCTACAACACAGAATTCAGTTACATGTCATAGGTCAAATCCTATGCCAGAGTGTAAAGTTTTATCATCATTAAATTTAACCCATGTTAATATTTCTGCTTTATATCCAATAGATTTCATTTACTCTAAGCATGATTCTAGTTTAGAGTTGGTAATCCAAATGAAAAAGTACCCGTTTTTTATAGTTTTAGGATAGGAATGTTTTTGAAAATTTCAATATCTTTAAGAATTTAATATCCGAGCTTACAAGCTGTATCATTCCAGGGAAGATCCATTACTATTGCATCAAGCAAATTTCATAATTCATTCACTTAATGACCTGAGAATATCTGGTTCCACATATTCTGATCTTTTATACATCCTTAGTATTAATGACTGTTCTTATTTGATCTTCGCATTCCCCACTTAAACTTTGATATGTTATACTAGCCATTGTTTATCCTGTCTATATATCTAATGGAATCTCTCCTAATCTTTTCTGATATTATTTTGATGACTATTTTTTAAGAAGTTTAGCTTCTCTTTTATTGGGGTCTTCAATCTTTACCTGTGTAAATTTTTAATTCTCCAAATTCGTTTATTTAAGCTTTTCGTTTTCTTCTCTTAGAATTTTAATTTACTCATTAAATAATCTTTAAACTTCATGTTATACTTATTATAAATTAAGTTTTTCTTGATTAAAAAAGTTAGTTTTTATAGAAAGTTACAATTGAAGCGATGAGATTTTATTTAACAAATCTTTGATTGTTTTATTTTTTTCCTTTAATTGTTTTTTGAAATTTTTTTATCTTTTCTTTCCTGCTAATTACTTATTTTTGGTTTTCATTTTTAAATGGTTTTCTTTCCATTTTTAGATTTGTATTTAATTCATTTCTTGCTTCATTTGTCTCATTTTTGCATCTATTTATTTGAAAATTTCTCGTGATTCATCTTTTAAGTTTTTTATTAATTTCGTTAATTTTTAAAAAAAGAATACTCTCTGAACCATTTCTTAAATATTGAAAGTTATCAAGCTTGTACTTGATTGAAGTGATTTCTCTATTAGAAAGATTAAATTATTTTGATAACATTTTTGTGTATCTTTTAAGGTTAATTTTTCACTTTTTATTATCTATGGTATTTTAATTTAATTGTTTAATTATATCCTTTGTATCATTGTTTTGAGAGACATTAGCACCTATTTATTCACTTAATTGAGGTTAAACTATTTGTTGATAAATTTCTTAAAATCCTGATTAAATTAATGGCTGGTCAATCTCAAATTTATTTTAAGAATTTCTAACTAAATTATTTGTTTAATCAATATTCTCAGAATCAGAATAGTATAGGCCTGATTAATCATTTTAATCTGTTTCAGTATCACTAGAAATATCTTCCCAATTATCCTCTTGATTTTAGTTAATTTATTCATTTAAACTTTGTAAGGACTGTAATTTAAGTTCATTATCAAAAGACTTCTTTTTAGTCTAAAAGTCATTATCTAACTATGACTCATCAATAAATTCATTAAAAAAGTTATTCATGTTAAGGAATTTTTGTAAAATATATATTTTTATATACCCAAGATGAATATATAAATTTAATTGGAAGTTACTATTTATTTAAATATCTAATACAAGGGTTATTAAAATATAATTAAATAAGAATAAATCTAAGGGTAGTTTTATAATTAATATTTTTAAATAAAAAGCTATTTATATAAAAACTCATCTCCCATTAGATTTATTGATTCAAAAAATTAGTGAAAATTCAAAAATAACTATTTGGATATTCAAACTTATTGAAAATAAAATTTAACTATCCAGTTACAATGATGATCAAAATTAAAACAATTAATTTATAAAAATGATGTTGAAATCACTATTCAGCGATTGCATAAATGCTTATTAATTATAAGCTTCAGATTACCAATTAAATAAGAAAAAATATTTTATTGTAAAGAGACAAAAATTTGGATTAAGATTATTAATCAACTCTCTTGAGTAATTTACTTACCTTTCACCATTATTGGTTGGGAGTTTTCACTCTTGATTTAGAATGAGTGAATTAATCTAAATAAAAATGTTTTGGTTATCTACACAACGTATTCTCAACTTCATTTAGCATTGAGATTAGTTGACTTTATGGTTTTAGAATGATCTATTTCCTAATAATCAAAATTTTTGAGTTATATGATAAAGACCTCTTTAAAATGATTAATGCCTTTCAATTCAACTTAATCCTATGGACTTTAATACTATGTTAGCTAAATATATTGTAAACAGCAGGAATAAAATTAGCATCACCATGAATTTTCTGATAATAAATATGAAGGATATTTTTAAAGATAAATTTTAGTAAGAACAATTGTTTAAAATTTATGGGGTTCAATTAGTTAACAAAGTACAATGAATTATTAAGGGTGCAATTTACTTTGAAATAAGATTCATTTGATTTCAATTAACCACTTTAAAGTTCAAATGCTTTACTTTTTATCTAAACCAATATGGATTTAATATTAAGGGATTCCAAATACTTGAACATCTTACACAATCATAGTGAAAATTTAAGTGTTCAGTAAACAAATTTGTATATTTAAGATAGCTATGGTTAAAATTATCTTGAAGTAATTATGAAAAAAACAAAAATGACTTTAGTTTTAAAATAAATAAAGGTTATTCAGTATGCTTATTGACTTCTCTCCTTTACCTAAACTTACTCCATTATTTAGATAGACCAAAGTTTCAGAGATAATTTAAACCTCATTATGTAATAGTAATTTTAAGATGCTTATCAAAAGATTCTAAACATTAATTCAACTCGCTCATATAGGATAAAGCTTGATATGTTTGCTTTGATGTACTTTAAGAAAGGAAGATTACATTAAGATGAATATGCAATAAGCTAAGAAGTGCCGATATTCAAATGAAGTCCAATTTAAAACAAGTACTTTCTATTTGTATTTACAGCTAACTGTTATGATCGTTTAATGATCTGACCCTCTAGATAAAAAATTATATAAAATTTAAATTAAAAAGAGCAGAACAGGAACTAGAAAAATTATATTGGAGATTTAATCATTGATAAAGATAATCTTGTCTAATTCAAATAGATTATAAACTTAAAAACTTTAAAGAGTTATACAATGCCTTTTGAAAAGATCCCTGAATCCACTAATAGTTAAGGCTACAATAATGACTACCAAGCTTTGCTAACAACTGGGCTTTATATAAATTAAAGATATTTTAAGTGTAAAAACAAATTTACTTTGTCAAAGTTTTGAGATTTATTGCAAATTATGAATCTTTTTTAATAAACGCAAAGAGTTTTTCGATAGGTGCCAAGTCAAATTTATATGGACCAAGAAAATTTATTGGAATCTTGTACTTCCCTATTTTATCCCTGATATATTTACTTCTATGATAAGCTGCGTTGTCTAGCATTAAAATTGTGGATTCCCTCCAGTTGCTATTATGATTTTCTAAGTACGACACAAGTTTTAAAATAAAAAATCAAATAGACATGCTGTTGTTGTGGCCCTAGTTCAAGGTAAAATATAAATTTCCACTTGAGTTAATTGCTCCTATAATATTAACAGAGGATATTCTTCGAAAACTTGAATTATAGCGTTTAATCCTTTAGCTGACTAGGCTTTGCCTGGATTTTCAATCCATTAGATTCTGCTCTCATCAATATTTATTATATTCAAATCCTTGTCAAGAATGCTAGCAAAGTTAAAAGCAGCAAGTTGTCTTTGAAAAATTGACTTTTAAGAATTTGTTCAGATATCAACTGAATAAACCTTTTTATAGCTTAAGCTTAATTATTTTCAAACATATTTACTTAATTAGCTCAAAGAAACAGCAATATTCAACTTTTTTATGAGGCAAGATTACAAATCTTTGAGATTTGAAATTTTTTAAACAGTTGAGAGAAAGGTTTTTTATAAATTCCTTTAAGCTATCAGGAATTTTTTAATTGCGCTTAATAGTCGTTCTATATTTATCAGAATACTACATTGCTTCTCTTAGATAGCATTTCGAACTCTGTACTTAGTAACACCATATCGTTTACATATATTAACCAGACTACAACCGGATTTAAAATAAAGATCCTAAATAGTTCAATCAAGTCACTTCTGTTTTTAAGAGAAACCTTGAGAGTTACTTTCATGATCTATTACAAAGATTTCAGACTCTCCTCTAAGATTCAGGCGTTAAAGATTGTCAGATATTAAATCAATATTAGAATTTGATATTACTTGCATCTTGTGGAGGAACTCGCTTAGCTCATTATTCAAATCCGACTCGGCGTACTTTATTTTCTCCTATTACAGCTTATATCATAAGTGAATAAGTGCGATAATTTTAACAGTCTCTTAAAATTAGGTTGAGGTTAGACATCCAATACTTTTGTCATTAAATATGATCATTAAATCTACGATCTTAGATGATACCTTTTTATATCAAATCCTTCGTATTAGTCATTCTACTATAAGTGAGTTTCAGATACAGCAATGGAATCTTCGCTCCAATTCTAAATGATGACATCATTTTCAATAATTGGTGAGTATGTGAGGAGTTGAGTAGAGCATCCTAGATAAATTTTAATGCTGCATCGTTCGGAAATTTGATCTCGAGATTCCTCAAGTTCGAGTTCGGATAAACTGGATTCTTTAGATTCATTATTCATCTTAAAATAATCAGTAAGCATTGATTGTGACTATTTCTTAGCCGTAAATGTTTTCATTTTATGCTGGGAGATTTTTATTCTTCAACAAAGAGGATTCCTTAATAGTGTTTTCCTAATGTGCTAGAATAGTTAATAGAAACCCTATTTAATAATATAATTAATTAAAAAAATTTGTAGTCCATTTCTTTACTTCACTGACAAGAAGGTAAATAAAATATATATATTTTAATGATATGTGCAGATGCAGGGATAGTTGTCACGAGGGAACGTCCATTAAGTGCAAGAGAAGATTGGGAGCAAGAAAGAGCTACATGATTTCTTAGCATAGGAGAGCGGAGCTTATTTGCCAAAATTAGGATGTTGCAATATTTATTTCCTCAAAAGCATCCTCAACTGTGAAAAAGAGGTAGATTTATGAAATTAATTTGGCTTTAGCACTTAAAACGAAGTGATGTAATCGTAGCCGCTGTTCCCTAAATAGAGGGCATCACTGCTGATGACTTCCTAGGGTATGCTCAACAAAAGTTCTCGCTGCTGAAATTCCTCCCAGATCAGTGCGATTGGTTGCACTTAGACAAAAAGTGGATATGTGACATCCTTATGTCATTAGATAATGATGGTATCAACTAAATGATATATGGGTCAAAGTAAAAAAGAAGGGAGAGACTTGATTAGGCATAGAACTTAATAGTTTATATGAGGCCAGAGTTTGCTCAAGCATTGAGCGAATCATTAAACTGTAGTGGTAATTACTCAATTATTTTATACTTAAATAGTGTAAAAGGGAAAATCTGCTCATTTGATAAAACAAAGCTCTTAGAGAAAGCGCAGAAAGAAAGAGGTTAAATAAGTTGAAGGCGAGGAGATCGCAATGAGAGGCAGCAAACAAAAGTATTTGCAGGAAAACAAAAGAATGAGGGATAAATTTAACGATATCAAAGCACACATGGATGAACTAGTAAGCTATAAGTAGCTCGTTCACTATCTTCATGACAATGGAATTATTGCTGGAGAGGGAAGGATTCTGTATAATCAATAAAATCTAGACATGAATTGAGATTGAAATTGCGTGTTTATATATTATTTAACTTAAGAATTTAGCATTTATTCATTTGTTTTCGCTTAGCATTTTCATTGCTAATTTCATTTCTTGTCAACCCATCAGTATGAGCTGCTGCTCCTTGATTCATGAATCTTTTGACGTTTAACTTCCTCAGTTGGTGCTTTATTGGTTGCCGTAATTCGCTTTCCAGTTATTCTCCCATATTTTGACACAAAAGAGTAAGCTGACTTATTCTCAACAGCTTTTAAGTTTAACTATGGTGCTAAAATTCAATCTGAAATTACTTCGATTTACATTCGAGAGTACTTGATCTTAAAACCAAACGAAAGGCAAGACTTTATTTGGAAAATCTTTAATCGAATTAGTTAGAGTCTCTTGGAATTTTTGCAAAATCTTTAAACTGCTTGTTCTGAAAATCTTTACGAGGATATGTTCAGAATAATTATTGAATTAAATTAGATAGCTCAGGCAAGTTTGCAGATAAAGACAAGGCTCTATGTTTCCTCACTACTCTACTACAGATACGAAATCATTTAGGTTGATGACTCTTTGTTGAGCTTTAGCATTGTTAGCTTAATGACTAAATTCAGAATAAGCGCTTGGTCTAGAGAATTATACATTCATCAATGAGCCTGATTTTTTGTTAAAGCTGCAAGATGATCTTTATAAGCTAGATAAAACGAATATTGGAATAATTTCTCTTATGATTGGGACGTTCTAATAGTTCAAAATAGACTCTCAAGCAGTCAGACTTTTACCTAACACACTCTTAAGTCTAAATAAAGCTTTCATTTAAGTTCTAAAAGAGGATTAGGCCTTTAGATTGATAAGAGATGTGCCTATCAATTTGGTTGGAGACTTTATTCAGATTTGTGCTTTGTCAAGGCCATCCTCCTATTTAAAACTTGAAAATTTCATTTTAACAATGACAGAAATTTTTGTTTAGAAATGGGACTTCATCGATCAGGATGATTTCATACATTATCTATAATAGATTTCATTCGAGCTAAAATAGAGAAATCCACTATGGGTCTCAAAATTGGATGTTATTTCAGACTTAGAGAAAAATCTTCCTTTCATATAATTTGAGAAAGGTGCAAGAAACAGGAGGGACGTGATCTAAGATTGCTTGAAAGCTGACTTCACAAAGCTAAATTAGCTTTTAAACATTCCTAATAAGACTTGTGACTTTAACGAAAATGAGTAAAAGAAACTGCTAAGCCAATTTAAAAGTTGAATGTTTTATCTTTATCCGTAAACTTATTTGCAAAAACTTTTAGTTTAAAAGATTTTGCTGATTCACGGCAAATGCTTAGACTTTAACAGATATTGGGATTTAAATTTCTCATGCTATAGAAACTTTGCATCAATTACTTGATTTGGGAGGATACCTAGTATTCATTTATAAACTTTGGCGTTGGTAACGGGAAGACACTTCTCTGCTCAACTTTAGCTGCTCTTAAATCGAAACTTCATTAAAAAATAGTTTTTGTAGTAGGCAAAATGAGCATTTAGTTTTGAGAGACGAGAAGAAGTTTGAAAGCATAATCACTAGTTTATGTTTGAACGTCAACGTGAACTAATATGAAAATATAATTGGGGTCTACTAAGTATATCGAGAGTGTTATGGAGCTTCCAGAGTTTCTAAATATTTGGAAGCAAGCAATCGTTATCATTGACGAGTATGATTGGATTTTATTTTAAGGGAATGTAAAGTAAATAGAAAGCTAGCTTTAATTTTATTGCTCTTCTTACAGCGTTACCGGTTTTACTAGAACAGAACATACAACAAAAGAATTAAATTGTCTGAAAATAACATTCGGAATAGAGGAAATAATGTTTCCAAAGTTAAGCTCTATTGTTGGTGATAAAAGAGTGAAGCTTGACCAGGAACTCATCACATCAAGATAATTAGACTATTGTAAGAGAGTTTTCGAAATCTCCGCCCATTATTGCAAGCTTACACCAGTAATTATAGTAGCGCAGCAATCATACTCTATGATTGAGGGTCACTTTAAGAAGTTTGCTTAAGCTCCATTCTTTCCAATTAAAAATGTTAAAGGCACAAAAGTAGAGGCCTAATTCGATCATCAATTTTTTAGCAAGAACAATTATGGCTAGTTCGGAGTATTTCTCCTGAATAAATAACAAGGGAGAGGTACAGATCTTAAGACGACTCATGGGATAAAATTTAATGGAGGCTTATTTTTTATAGTTGCCGACATATTCTCCCTGAGATTGACTGAATAAATCTTGGGAAGAATAGGTCGTCTTCATAGAAAAGGAACTTACAAATAGGTAATATTCAAGCAAGGTTCAAAAGAAACCTCGGAGGAGGTTATATTGTTGCACTTATAATTTATTGAAAATCAAAATCATATAAAAACTGCTGCTCTTTAGACTGCTCTAGGATGTCATTAATGGTGCAAGAAAGATGAAGAGTTTAATTAGGAACTTCATTAAAATAAAGGCGTGGGTAGATTAGATGAGATCTTAGAGCTGAATAAAATTAATTCTTCCAAGAGCGACAGATCCATAATATAGAGCAAATAAAACTAATCTGAAGCGCTTCATAAGTAGAATTAATCAATGACAGGGTTGGAAAATTAGAAAGAAAATCCTTCAGAAGGAAATATGTCAGAAGAATGCAATGTCGATAGCAAAGAGCAGTACAAGTATGTATAAGAATAGATTTAGATTCAAAAGCAGAAAGGTCAAGTGGAAAGTAATAATTTTAGCTCCTTGGGTTCTTTGGATAGCTCTATCGAGATGCTTGATTCATCCGTGGAACCAAACAGAAGAAAGATCAAGACTGAGCACAAAATTTAGATAGAATTAGACTCGAAATCTATGGGATCTTTACTCAAATACACCGACTGGGTAAGCATAGAAGAAGTAAACCTTAAAGAAAGCAAAACTTGCGAAATCTAAATTAAACCTGTGAATTATGAGCTTCTAGCTAGCCTTCGTTGCTATCTATATTCTTTAGATTATTCAAATGGTCGCAAGCTACTTTTGACTTTGACGGCAAATTTTCTCCTGCATCATTGAGGGAACAAATTTTAATATTTTTAACTGATTTAGCCTGACTTTATGTAGTCATATTTAATTAGAACTTGTTAACAAATTTGGATATATTTTTGCTTCCAATGAGAGGCTTAAACTCATCCATTGCCAGTATCTAATCAATATCGTAGTTATGATGAGGCAAGATGAGCTTAGCTTTATCAACTTGGTCAGGAAATTATGCTCCCTCATATTTTGACCTCCTGCCCCTCTAAATCGCTATTGTCAGTGTATCTTGTTGAATTTCTCCAGCAGCATTCGTACTTTTTTATTGTTATAGAGGATGTGATCTGAGGGACCCTCTTTCTGATGAGCAGTCACTCTATAATAAAGGATTTGCTTAATCAATGAATGAGTTGCTGTCCTGAAATTTATCAGGCTGATCATCTGGGTTTTATGTTTTTTGCATAATAAAGGCGGGAAATTAAGAATTTAACTTAATAAAATATAAATAATTAATATTAAATATGTAGTTCTTAATTCATACTTAATTAAAATTTCGGGGGAAGGAAGTTTCCTGTCAAATATTTTTTTATATAAAATTTTTAATAATTAAATAAAAAATATTTTAATTAACAATTTTCTTACTCATTAAATAACTAGAGGATAAGTTTAACATATTTAAGAGTAAAAAAAAAGATAAAATGCAATTATTTTTCATAATTTTAGATATAGTGCGATATCATTATTTTAATGCTTACTTGATAATTTTGAAAAATTAACATAAGATGATAAATATAAAGAGAAAAATATTGTCTGATATGAAGTAAATCTTATAAAACTTCATGAGTGGTAGAAAAAATTGCTTGAATCATTAAGTGTGTAAATATCATAAAAGGTGTTTAAAGTAGTCAAAAATAATTGAATAATGAAAAAAAAATAAAAACATTTTTGACAGGAAACTTGCCTAAAAATTAATTTTGATCATAAACATTGACAGAAAACTTCCCCCCCAAAATTTCCTTGTCTTATTTACTAAATACCCCTTCTGTGAAGCCTATTTTCACTTGATCTCATTTCACATTGATTTTAATCTTGTAGAAGATTCGCGTTTATAAGATATCTGCAACACATGCTGATACTTAACAGGATAAGTGCACTCGCCTTATCAGTTGAGGCTACCTACTCAATTCAAAGTCAAATAAATTAGTTGATTTTTCAAAAATTTACTTAATTAGTTAATTGGACCTTACAGTTCTTCAAACATCCTGGCGTTCCTCGATTTATCATATCAAATAGATGGCTTTAATAAAACCACAATCGCTAGGTTGCTTAATTGTATTAGTGCAAGGATCATGAAAAAGGTTGCATCTCGCCATATATTCAGAGATTTATGAGTAATTCAGAAAGTTTAAACTATATTAATAATAAAATTGGCATTATATTATTATTGAATATCCATACCATAACAAATTATTATAAAACTTCTTTTTAATAAG
The DNA here is from genome assembly GCA_000711775.1 of Oxytricha trifallax. Classification (NCBI taxonomy): domain Eukaryota; phylum Ciliophora; class Spirotrichea; order Sporadotrichida; family Oxytrichidae; genus Oxytricha; species Oxytricha trifallax. Next base: position 100,962 of record ARYC01000109.1, read on the forward strand.
ATTGTATGGATCTAACTATCCAAGAAAGGTTCGAAATTCAATGAGTAATGTATAATTTCCTCCAAAATCAAACCAGATCACCCTAAGAAATTTTACTTTAACATTAAGCTTAACAATCCTTAATTAATCATTGTCTTAAATATTGAATTGATTAATTAATAATTTCCCTCTTAAATAAGTAATTTTTCTTTGCTAACAAATTCTTTGACAGATTCCTAAGAAACTGGACCTTCAAAAATTCTAAGTTAATATCCAAAAATAACTGTTAAAGCAACCAAAGTAGTTTAAAGAATTGTATAAGGCATTTGTTTCATAATTTATAGAATCGGCCTCACAACCATTCATTTATAAACTCTTTAAGATCGAGGATTCATAAATTGTGTCAAAATAAGAATATATCTAGAAAGCGGATAAATTCTGATAAAACAAAAGAAAAATGAAAAATTATTTACATCACATTCGATTGTTATTTAAAATGACCCACTATATATGCATTCTTTTTACTCTATATCATACAAGAAAGGATAAGGAGCTACTATATTTATAATGATCATAAGGATCATTCCTTTTCACCAACCAGTTTTAGTTATAGTGAATAAACTGATATTTATTCTGCTACTTTAATCTTATTAAACATTTCATTAGATATTCTAATGTCTAATCCTGTACTCTACTCAAACAGCTCAGCTTAATGATGCTCCTCTTAAGCATCCTTGTCAAGATGAAAGATATTGTTCCTTCTCTGTTGTTCATCTAATAACTCGTGTTACTGTTGTTAAATCCAAAGCTCTAAGCAAAAATTATAGTTTTAAAAAGTCTTGACCCTACTTCTAGGAAATGCCTTAATCAAAACCCCAAAACCCTTAGTAAGGTTTATAAGTGCTTTGATTTGTAGGGTATAGTTGGGGTTAGTACAGAAAATGAAGGTTTTATGTGATTTTAATGAATATTTTATGAATTTTAGTTTATTTAAATCAAAAAAAATTATCTACTTGTCTTTGTTATATCTTTTGAACCTTGCTCTCTTTAGTGGGTCAAGTATGTCATCTAATGTTTACCGAGGATAGTTAGGAGCTCTCACGATTATAATCTCTGCTATGTTTCTAATTTCTTAGCATACATCTTCTTGCTTTATATACCTCAAAGCCAAACTAATTGATTGTTTTTCATGCTTTGGACCAAAGTAAGACATACATCACTTTCTCATATTATTGCTGTTACTGCCCAAACATCCCATTAAACAGAACCACTAGTCCACTTCTCTCTTATTGGAAAGTACCCTGGAGTCCAAGTACCTGTGCTAAAGTAACAATCTCCTATCTTAAAGCTCTATTGAAATAGATAACCACTACTTCTAAAGTGCAAATATTTAGCATAACGTTTTCAGGCTTCAAATCTCTATGAACATATCCAAGTTCATGCAACTTCTTAACACCCTGTATCATATCTGAGAGTATATCGTTTGAATCACCAGGGTACCTATTGTGATAAAGGTAGTCTCTTGGAGTCATCTCAAATTTCTTTAGCTTTAATACGATGAAACCATAGCTTAAAATAACACCATCGAGCTTAAGCAAATTTTTGCAGCTTCTTTTCTTTAGGCCTCTCTAATTACCATGTATTCATTAGCAAACTCATTTTAATACTGTTGGCTTCTAAGTAGATAGCTGAATGGATACACCTTGTATGCATACTCATCAATTACTAAACGCTTTGCTTTTGTAGGCACGTTTATATTCAAGTAATTTTCAAGTGAGATCAATTACATTTAATGTTGGTATATTCATAGGTTTCGCTTAGAAGCATGCTAAAATTGTATTACCTACTGCCTGTTCATCGATTCATATCGCTTCTGTCTCTTGAGTCTCTCTTGCTGCTCTCTTTATGACTCAAGAGTATTAAATTTTCTTTTTGCTGAAACTAGTTTTTAAGTTACATTGTCCTGCATTAAAAATTCTCTCAAATGATGCTTCTGCATATGCTTCTTTACTTTTGTAGAATGTGAGTAAGACTTCATGTATGTTGTGCATTAGTACCTTCCATCAACTTTATCATGCTTGAAATAGATCTTGACTTTGCCAGAGTGTACCTCTTTAAGGTGTCTCTTCAAGCTTTGTTCGGTTGAGAAAGATTCTAGCAGTCTTCACATTGATATGTTTTTATCTTTTCAATTTGTTGCTGTTCTTTAAGCTCCTCAACATATTCAATTTATATTTAAAGTCCTATCTCTGCTCTACCCTTCTTATTTTAGACTTCAATTTTGAAGACATCAGCTTCAAACTCAAGAGCTCTTAGCTCTACCTCCCTCTCAACATAAATAATTTCAGGCTTTTTAGTTTAGCCAAAGTTTAGCTATGATTATCCTTCTTTAAGAGAGACTGCTTTACGATTTAAGTTAGCCGCCATGTTTAAATTCAAATTTTAAATTTCTGTTATAAAACTTTAATAACCTCTCTAGTCATAGTTACTGTGTATAGGAGCTGGTACTGCAACAATAATGTTTGATATTGAGGTGTTAGACATCATATTTATACTTAGTTTATAGCTATAAATTTTCTAATTTTATGCTTAATATTTTTAATTTTGGTACCAACTGAGAATAAATTCAGGTTGGTACTGGTACCAATTAGGTTTTGAACCATTTTGGAACTTTTCCATTAAAACCTCATTAGTTTAAAACTAGGTACTAATTAAGTTTTGGTACTATTAAATTGGTACCAATTAAAATTAAACGAATTTAGTACCAGTACTAATTAAATTTAAACAAATTTAGTACTAATTTAATGGAACTAAATTGATAAAAATGGAGCTCCATCACTGCAGTTTGTTACAGCTTCTGCAAACTTTCTCCACGTATCTTTGCAGGGTTGACCTCCTATAAGATGCCCATATTTAATAGTAAGATTTTAAACAATAGGATCCAGAAGTCTATAAGTTATAATTTGAAATTCATTAATAGGAAGAGGAACAAAGATGGAATCACTCAATGATCAAATGAAAAGAGTCGAGGCTCAAGAAATGATATCAAGATTCAGAAGTAAGGAAGATCTCTATCGATACCTAACTTTACATGGTAAGATAACTTGATGACTATTAACATATTATACAGTTGGTTTATTCCTTCCAACGATGGAAGGTACCAAAATTTCATTCTTGAAAGCAATACTTTGTGAGGAGAAGAAAGCTTTTAAAAATAAAGAGATTAAACTAATCGAAATTCCAACTACCCTGAGATTTCAGTCACTAATCTTTATGAGGATACCATGTAAGATGAGGAAGTTGTAGTTTACTTTGCTGCCAAGAAACAACTCTCTAATAAACTACCAGAGAGGAACTTCTTCTATGGTGTTCTTGGTACAATAAAAGAGGATTATCTCAGAGAAATTATTGAAGAAGCACAAAAGAAATGATATTCTATTTCTCCTGAAGACTAGAAAAAAAAGCAAGGCATTCTAATAAGCTCAGCTTGGCTAGAGGAACTTAAGAAGCATCTTTTTCTTTCAAGTAAGCTTTGACACATAACTTTGTAGGGAAACCTGGAACTGGTATATTCCTAATGAAAGATCTTGCTAAGGTTCATAGAGAGAGAAAGTCATAGAAAATTCATGAAGTGAGTAAAAAACTTTATAAAGATGCAGGAGCTGGCACTAAGAGAAGAAATATGGGCCCAAGCAAGCCATAAGAAAAGGAGAAGAAAGAGAAGCCAAACCCCTTTATGGGTTAGTTTAATATGTGAACTTATTCATTCATTTAAATCTAAAACTTATTTATAAACATTCATTCTTCCCTCTCTCGCACAGACTGTTGTCTTATCTACGCTCACTCTCTTACAGCTGCTTTGAATTAAGTCTACTGTATCGATGGGCAAGTCATGCATAAGATGATACAGCAGCAGCTTCTTGTAGTGAGTCTTGATTTAACTCCAGTAGAATTCAATTCCATTAAATTATGGGCTATAAGGAACGTTGTATACAGGAGTTATTTTTAGCTCTTAATAAGCTTTCTTAGACTCCTTAGTCTTATGAACTGAGAGGTTTTCAACAAACAGGATGATCTCTTGGTTACAATACTTCTCTCTGAGCTTATGTAGGAACTCTATGTACTACTCTCGCTTAATAGAGCGAGGGTGAATAACATAACTCTCTAAGCCTGAATCTTCACTTATACCAGCTAAAATTGCATGGGTGACTACCTTCACTTTTTAATCATAGACTTCTATATTATCATACTTCTTATACCAAGACTTATTAATAAAGGTGTTGAAGGTGAATACAGCTTCATCAGCGTGTATGAACTTGATGTTATTAGTAATAGCTCTCTGCATTTAATCATATATATAGTTTATATTATTACTATAAAATGGCACTATAAAATCAATCACTCTCTTCACTCTGTTGACAGTCTTGAAAGTAATACCATTTCTTCTATAAATATTGGCTATAGTCTAAGGAGAGATACGCATGTCTGGAAACTTGCGATGAAACATGACAGCTCGTTAGTCAAGAGGAAAGTGAGCCCAATACTTTAATGTCTTAGAGTCACAGAGATAGTCGATATGGACCTGTGAGAACTTTTATTTTTTTACTGGATGTTTTCAAGTACCAGAATTAAAATGCTTAACAGCTAACATGCAGTGATACCTTACAGTTGAGGCACTCTTGCGTAAGCGTAAGAGTCTTGCTATGGCTGAATAATTCATCACTGTTTTGACTTAGTCTATATTAATACTTGTGCCATACCTAAGTTTAAACAGTAAATCTAAATATTACTCATCATAAATAGAATCTAAATTTCGATAATTTCTTTTTTTCATTTTGCAATTTGACCTAATTTCTCTACTTACCCTAATAAGACCCCAAATTAACACTACAAATCAAAATTTCTAAATTGGGATCGAATCGCTTCTCTTAACTAGCTTGATAGTCTTAAATTTGATCCCCTGGCTTTTATATAGTCTTTGCAAAGTAGAAGGACAAATCCTAGATTCTGGATACTATCTGTGAAACATTACTAGTCGCTCTCTCAAAGAAAGCCCAACCCAATGCTGAAGTGTGTCTGTTCTGATTAGATACTCGAACTGATCAAGACTAAGAGTGCGAAATCTGGATTGGGCTAGTCATCTTTAGTTAGTCATGAATGATCTGCTGGATGACTATAGTCTTTGGATAGTCTTTGGATAGTCCTTGGAGTTAGTCCTGAAAACTTGACTAGCAAATTTTTTGTCTCAGAATTTTTGATGCCGCCCTCGATCTCTTCAATTCAATCATTAGCTTTTCACTGTTGTCTTTTGCTGATTAAAAGTCAATCTTCATGAATTTGGTTGAATAACTTTTGAATGATTAAATAATATTTGATGACATACCTGTCGTAGTTGTAATCTTGAAAATAGGCCTTAACCTTATTTATAAATAAAAATAATTGAAACTATTTAATAATAAAAGCTTGAGAATGCTGTTCATTTATTTATGATTAAATTTTACTTAAAATGTTACAATTTTTGAATCTTGGAGATTTGTCCCATAATTAATTTTTATAATTAATTCAGAATTTTTATTTATTATTATATTTCCATTTATCAAAATTTATTAAAATCATAATTTATTTATATTATAGACAAAAAGATATTGATTTTATTAAAACATTGAATCAAAAGAAAAATATGAAATAAATAATAGATATCAAAGATAAAATTTTGTTAAAATATAATTTATTTTTAGTAAGAATTAATTTATTCAAGCAAATTACTCCAATTAATTTATTTTATTCTCTATTATAATACAATAATAATATTTTAAATAAATTGAAAATCAAAATTATATCTCTTCTACTAATAATGAATAATGGGTAGCAATTTAAGCATATAAAAGCAGCTTTATGTTGATTATCAGGCCCATGCTCCTTACTCTGATACATTACTCACATAATTGCAAATTAACATCGTATAATTCACAAACTTGTCTTCTGTTTTTGCTCTATAAAGTTTAAATAATACCTAAATTTTCCTCCTAGTTTTATAGAAGAAATTGATCTTATGATAGATTTGCTAAAAGCATCCTGTTAAAGATGAAAATTTTATCACAATTTTCCTAATGTTTTTTTTAAATATGGAAGCTAAAATAAAAAGATTATTTCAGTAGTAACCAATTTTGAAAGTCAAATCATAAATTTTAGTTTTTGCTAAATTAATTAGGTATGGTGCTTCATTTTCATCTCTATTTTTACTTAATATTTCCAAAACGCTTTAATGATTTTAAATGAGCAATAAATTTGATTTTGGATAAAAAAAAATTCCACATCCTTATTTTTATTAAATGTTTAGAATTAAACTGTATCAACACATTTTACATTAATTGAATAAAAATTGTTAGAATTTTAAATTTAATTAAACATTAATGAATTAATTACAAAGAATAAACATTTATTATACTTTTTAGGCAAAGTTTTCAAGAGTGATATTACTCCCTAAACACTAAAACCCAGTTTCTTTAAAACTGTATATTTAGCTATAAAATGTGATATTTATTATAAATTCAGCCTTCTTCTTTTGTTCATTAATTCACATGTTTTAATAATTTTATTTAATCGGAATATCATCATATTTTTCTGATAATTAAAGTGTTGCCATATTGTATTTATTAAAATTAAAGACAGCTTTAAGTTGCCATTTTCCAATTACTTCATTATATTTACTATTTCTAATTAGCTATCGTGTTTCATTATCTCAATCTAATTAGTGCCAAAATAATTATTTAATCCACTATATAACTCACGAATTTCACTCTTTAGACTCTTGAAATTTATTTATGTCCTTCTATTACAATGAGGTTTTCATTTCTTTAAATAATAATAATGAATCTTCATTTCCAGTAGGATCTATCTCTATTTATCATTTCAATTAAGAGGCTAATATTTTTCCTTGAACCAATCTTTTATCTAATAAACTTTCAATCGGTAAATTTGATTAGAAATAATACTATTGAAAAATTTAGTTCTTTTAAAGAGAGAATAGTTAAATTAGAACAATCTAGCAAATTATCAAAATAACTATTCTGTTTCTCATTTTATATAGCTTAATTCTATGTTGATTCATCATCAATTATTTTATAATCTTTAAAAGCAAATAATCTCATTTATTTACAAATAATTTGGATTAAAATTTGTTAATTTTTAGCATGAGAGCTTGTTACACTGAGCTAGAAAAGCTTTTCAAGATCTAAATTTGATTATTATTATTATGGCAAATTATTTTCCATTTTTAAATTCTATTTAATTTCAAAATTTTATATATTCTGTTGTGAAGATACAAAATTTGCTTTACAAAAGGAATCTGTTTGATATTATTAAGTCTATTGAAAGAGATATAATTAATTCCGTGAATTGAAATGAGAAAAAAAACTTTTGATTTGCTCAATCACTTTTGATCTGGCTGTTCTCGTTCTTTTCTTGGCTTTCTCAATCGATGGTTTGAATTATAAACAAGAAGGGCTTTACTACGAAAGAATCTTTAAGTTTGTAGAGAAAAGAATTTACTATCCATGCTTCCATTTCGTTGGATTAGGGCATAACTTTAACCCCTACGAGGTTACATTAGCTACTGTTGAATTCTCAAAGAAAAATATGCCACTCTTCCCTTGATTATTCCAGAACTAAAGATGAACTCAAATTAGACTTAGAGAACAGTTACCAATACATAGTGCTTTCAAAATAAAATTGACTATTTCTATACAAAATTTGGCGACAATATGAAAACCGTTCTTCTGAGAAAGGCATTAGATTCGATATCGGATGTAAATACTATGTACAAAGCTATAGATTTCTTTAATATTCGCAAATATTTCTTCAAAGATGTATGAAATTCCTGACGTAAAACTATAGAAAGACCATAATGTTTAGGTAGTTTTCTTCCATTTAAGTTCAATCGATTTGCCATATACATATCAAATGTCATTCTAAAAAACAAAGGTTACAAAGCAAGGTATTTTAAGAGCAGAAGCTGAAAGTGTGAAAGATAATGTCACTCAACAAATGTAAATTAAAGTATCTCAAATTTAAAAGAATAATACCAGAAACGATGCCGAGGGAAGTTCTTAAGCCAGACTAATTTTGACTCAAGCAAATACTAAACTTTCGTTTAATTTCAAAGTTTCTAAGTAGAAGCCTACGCTAAGCTTATGAAAGATTTTGGACTAACCAAAAAAGATCTTATTTAATGCTTGTATATCAACCTTATCTAGGATTTTCCAAATGACAAACTCGTTATTTCTCTTAATGACATGTGAATATGTTCTTGTAACTAATTCTGAATTTTTAAATAAGTGGATGTATAATTTAAATAATTTAACCATATGTTTATTCAAGTATTCAGGCTTATAAAAGCATTTAAGATTTTACTTGTTTGTTAACTTTAAATAAATTCTCGTAATAAATTATTAATTTACATTTCACCTAATTCAATTTATTTCTTGAAATAATTTGAATTTTTAAGTAAGCAAAAACTTGTTTTAATTTAAGAAGATCATATAAATATAATTCTATAATAGACATGAGATCGCTTGGAAATATAGTAAATCAAAGACTTGGCAATTTTCTAACATTCCATAATCTTGCTTTGCAACTTCCTATTGAATGGAAATTTCTTAGAAGTCTTCTTAGATTATGCTTAATTATGAAATTCTGAAAACAATTTCATCTAATATCAAAATCGCGTGTTGAAATCAACCTAAGAAATATCATGTAAGTTATTCTAAGTAATAACATGGAGTCCTGTACTATAATCGATATCCTTGATAAGGTCATAAAACTTCAATTCAAACGATGATAAAATTTTTGTCATATAATTTTTTAAAAAAATTTTTTATAAAAAAATAATGTTTAATTTTAACTTAAAAGCTTCATTAATATTCATAATAGCAACAACATGCCCATTAAATTATCATTTTGCTGTTATAGTCAAAGCTTTCATCTCCTAATATAATGACAGTTTTACCAAATAAGACTTTTTATGGTTTAATATTATGTTTTGGATATGAGAAAATCGATATTTTTCATATTATTTTCATTAGATGAAATTGCTTATTTAGTCTTATTATCAATTAAGTTTTGCTTAAATAAGTACCTGGATTTTAAGTTACGCAGTTAATGAATTTATCAGGTTTTATTTTTTTGAAAGGAGCTTTATCAATTTTTAAAAATTTTTTACATGCCCTTAAAAGTATTATTATTGATGTCTAGATATAGAAAAAAATTATAAATTGATCTCATTTTATCAGAGAAATCATTATCTTTCATTCCTTGACTTTGCTTTTACAAAGAAACAACTATACTGGGTCTTATTTCTTTGATAAAACTACATTTAGATGATTGACCCTAATATTTCTCCCCAGCCATAAGTATTTACTACCGAAATTCTATTATTACTTTTTTGTGCTTATTGGTTAATTAGCTTTTTAATGAAAATACTCTTTAACACCTCAACTTTCCTGAAATCCTGAACTATCAAAATCAAGCCATTAATTATTAAAGTGATATATATCCTGAAATAGTGAAGTTTGGTTGCCCAGAATCTACATCCAATCAGTAAACCTCGTGAATTTTTAAAAATTATAATTAGTTAACTAGGAATGAAATGTAACTTAATTTTCCTGAATTTTCAAACTCATTAACTAAAACTATGAGATATTTATTAAATAAAAGCTCTTTGATTTTAATAAGCTTGTGGCATAAGATTTATCTAAGTTGAAATAGCATTTAATTGAATCTTATTTTATTGTAAATTTTTTCAACATTAGCTGATCATCAGATTCTATAAAGTATTAATACTCTTTCTTAAGTATACTGAGTAAACTCCTTTAAAGCATTTACCACAACATTTTATTATTAAACTTGATTATTACATCATTATCATCATTAACTAACTTTTGATTTACCAGTTTTAAATTTTATGTTTTGTTAATAACTTTTAAATGCATTTAATTTCTTGGATCAGATTCAATTTCAATCTAGTTTTGTGTATTATCTGGAGTTGAATGTGCTTCCAATAAGGTTTACTATACCATACAGCATTTTTATTTAGCCCCCCCTAAACTTTAGACATTTTTAGTCTTGTAAAACAATCACTTTTGTTGAATCTTAATTCTCTATTTTGATGATTTCTATATCTTAAAAAGGTTACTCTTCAACAAAATCATTTTTTTCTTCGTCTTCTATTTCATGATGCTTTTCTAAATATGGTTTAGTATCTATATTGTTTGATGGTTATGAATTTATCTTTCGACCTTGATCTCTCAATCTTAGAGCATTTTGCTTTTGATTTTCTATTCATAAGTCTTTTATTATTAAACAATTAAATTTATTTTTTAAAAAATCTATAAGAACCATTGATATCATTTAAATCTGAATACTAAAATTACAAATTACTATTTAAATAAGTATGAAATTAAATAATATCTTGCCATCTAAACTTTATGAATTATATCATGTGATTATAAACTTAAAGATAAATTATGTTTTAAAGATCTGGAATTACAGGCAATACTATACTCGACTTTATGCTGTGATAATTAAACTTGATTGCTAAATATTTATGGAATAATGTTTTAAAGAAAAAAGAGATTTATACAATCCTACTACTTATTATGTTTCTTGTACTTACTTATTGGATTTTGATTTATGATTCCAAACTTATCTGCTTTTCATAATTTTTTAAGAATAAACTGAATTTTAATGTATTTCTATATGTTCTTTCAATTTCCACTTGACACTATGAAGATTGCTACATTCGTCAGCTTAGGATTATCGATTTACCCACATGTGATTGAGAAGAAAAAAGTGAATGAAATACTATTCAAAAATGAATTATGAGAGATACAGCACTATCCTCTAGAAAAACTGGAAGACTAAACAAACTCAGGTCACAGGCTTATCCCGCTCCTCGGAGTCAAAGCACTCACGAAACTAATAAAGGAATTTCAATAGTGGAACAGAAAAAACAAGGAATAATCTTCAAACATGAGAGGATCTGAATTCTAGAGAGACTAAATCAAGCTAGTTATAGAGAATGATAGGTCATAACAGAGAGTTGCAAATGTGAAATGATAACCAAATCGAAGAGGTCCTATAGCTTTAAAAGGTATAAACGCTTGATAAGAGAGATATTTAGGATAAAATGAAGCAAAATATCTTCATGAAAATAGTAGGATCCGATCATTTTTTCATTTAGCTTCTGCTCACAAAACTAAAATGTTTTTACTCAATTCCTTCAATAATGTTTGCATTAGAGAATTTTCTGAATTAATAAAAGAACTCTCCCTCCATTTGCTATAATACTACGATATCGTTATTGTCCTAGACAAAGGTTAAGAATTTAATGATATAGTTAAAGAAATATTGGATATGTTTGGTGATAATTAATAGATTGCTCTGAATGATTCAAAAATAGATAGCAATTCCTTTAAAGTATGATCCTTAGAGAAGCCCTTAAATAAGCAATATGTGAACAATAGAGTCTAGATATAAACATTAAATTTAACAAAGACAAAAATCAAAAGATATTTAGAATTTATTAAGAAAATAAACAAGTTTTATATGTTCAATAGCTATGAGTGATTTTAAATTTTGTGATAGTGGGTTTAAGTCATTATTTGATTAAAATTCTTGACAAAAAATCAAGAAGATGATAATTTTAGAGGTTGCTCATTTAAAATGGTTAGGGTAAAATTTTAAGTAATTAATCAAGTCTAATGTATTAAATTATTACTTCTTAGATGATGTATAAAAAATCATGATGGAGAGAGACTTAAACGCTTAACAGGTGTTCCAGAAATTATCTCTGTATTCTTTTGCAGATACCTTGATATGCTTACTTTTTAAAAGATAAAAAATGTAATTAAATATTTAGTTCTAATATTTAAGTTGAAAACAAGATATAGCAAGGGCACCGTCATTATTTGGATGCTACAATAATCTATGTAGCTTACAAACTGCAAGAAGACCAATTAGCACTTCTAATTAATCAACCTCTTAACTATATTTCCAATTATAAACAAGTTGGCAAGAAAATTATTCATCGTGTTATGCCTGTAAGTACTCAAATTAACGCTTAGTTTACATATTTTATCAAAATAAAGAGCAAATTTAATAAAAGCTTATTTATATATAGGACGTGTTAAATCTCTTCATGCTATAACCATGATTTATTCATAAATAAAAAAATTATTTTAATTGTAAATATGGAGAAGTTAACATTCAAAAATTTATTGTTATAATTGTAGAAAGAAGTTAGGTTTATACTTTTACAGTAATTATATGAAGAAACGTTATTTAATGCTATATCAGTTTTTAGAAATTAGTTAATTTAAATTTTGGATTTTTAAAGTAATATTTTATATTTTTGCCATTAATTCTTACATACTAAATATTGAAATTTTTTAAATTATAACAAAAACTGATATTGAATAAGATATTAAAACTTTTTTTTCAAGTTTGCTTTAGATATTCATTATAAAGATATGTTTGCTTATCAATCTCTATTTCTATTCGGAACATATGTTTAAATTTTTTAAAATATAAAACTTACTATAAATTATTCTTCAACATACAATATTTTGTTCAATTATTTCTCTTGTAAGAACTGTTGAAATTTTATTTTTAAAGGATTTAACCAAAATTTTCTTAATTAATTATATAGAGTATATTGAGAATGAGTTAATCTTATGTTTAATTAATAAATTTATATGAAAAGTAAAAACATTATCCAAATTTAATAATTTTGGACGTTTCTACTATTCTTTCTACTAGACTCGTAGTGACAAGTAAAAATTAATTACAATCCTATTATAAATAGAGATTTCGTTTACACTAGACAACTACTGCGAATATCCCAACAACATAAAATTAAATATAATATTAAATTTCAGCAATCGTATTCAACTGTAGAATTTCAATAAATTTAAAATTCCTAAGAAAAATACATAAAAGCTTAACAGTCATAGATTACCAAATATATCATGATAAAATTCAAATAAACAAAAGTAAAAGTTTATCAGAAAACAAGCTGCAAAAGAATATTCTGATGGAGATTTTCGGTTCTGTACAATTAAAAATCTTAGATGCTTGAGAGAAAGTGGACGATATGAAGACAATAATTTTGAGTTAGTAAAGAAAAAAATGCGATAAAAGAAGTTCTTCATCATAAATTCAATTCATCTATTGGCAATTTAGAAGGTATTAAGTATTATGAGGGTGTTTTTTAATCAATAGATTTATATGATAATCATAGAATTATTCATAGCAAGCAAGAGAAAAGTTATTGTCAAAGTATAACTCAAGAAGAGTAATTTAAGAATCTATATGAGCTTATTTTTTCCAAATGTCTTAATTGTTTAATATTGTTTGAAACTGAATTTAGTAAGGAATAAATATATAAGTGACTTTATTTGACTATTACAACTAATTGGTTTGATTATATAATTTAAATATGCTAAAAGATATGCATAAAAAAAATAATAACTCATTTAAGAACTGGCTTCAACCAAAAAAAGTAAAAATCTTAGTTTGAATTCTAACACCGCTAGTAAAAATATATAGAGTTTAAATAAATATGCTCCACTAAGTTGATGAACAGCATTTATTTTTTGATTTTATAAAATGTCTCTAATAAGCTGATAATTATAATATTGAATAATTGATTGATGCAAAAAAGAAAAATACGACTTTAATCACCCTTAAGAAATTTATGCCAAATAATTTCACAAACAGTTTTACAGTAATGAGGTAAAATATTGAGAAATTAGTTGAAGACGGATATTCTTCAAAAAGTATAGTAACAAACAATTTCCAGATAAACTTGATATACTTCAAAGAAGAGTTTACTTGAGATTGTTCATGATAACAAAGCATAGGAGATAATACTCAGAGATAAATGGGAAGAAAAACATAAAAAATACAGAGAATAAATGTTGAACAGATACTATAGAGTTTGTTATAAGTATCGTTTTTTAATAAGGAAAATGATTCAAGAAAACTGCAACCCACTTATTAATCTGGAGATAAGAAAATGAAATTTTTATTTTTGTAAAAATATGTGCCTTTCCCTAATACAAAATAGGTTCAGGAACTTTTCTGACTGGAATTAAAAATGAAATGCAGAACATAAATAAAAATTACAACTAGATTAATATAGCAATTAATAACAATCAAATAATAAGAACTTTTGGATCTTTAAAAGTAAAAGGACTTCAAAAAGATTTGCAGAATAGCCTTCTTTTCTGGAAAGTAAAGTATGTAAGAATTAGAAATTAAAAAATTAAGACAAAAGAATCTCAAAGACATAAATCAATTTTTTCTTTAATTTTATAATACAATATTTTAGATCTTCACTGTCAATAACTCTAAAGAAAAACATTTATGATAAATTTTGTGGAAAATATAAGGTATTAACAATTAAATGAATAAAAATATGAATACTTTTTGGTAGAAATAAAAATGGTAACCATCGCACACAGCTTAGTTATTTTTCCAATATCTTTTGTATATGTTTCTGGCCTTGTCTTTCAGTGTTCCTTGACTACCTCTCTCTGTTAATTTCTGAAGTCCCTACTCAACGACTTCTGTGTCCTGTCTTTATTTTGAAAGAGTATTAAATATATAAAAGATTTCTGAAATTTACCTTACAAAATTTTTGTGAATTTATATCTCCATCATGTTCATTTTAATCGATTTGATTTTAACTTATAATTATTAATTTAAATTTATCTATATCCCATTATAAATTATTATTCCTACGCTGGTTTACTTTAACAAAAACTCTAATTATGGAATGAACTTGAACAAAATGAAAAGTTAAATCACTCTCAAATAATTATAAATGAATCAATCAATTATTTTTCTTCTCCAGATTACTTAAGTACTAAAGATCTAATGACACTTCACATATGAATTCAAATTAAATCCTAAGACTTTATTGCAGATGCAAATGAATGAGTTTAAAATGGAATTATTGCAAATCCCGAGAAAAGATTCAGTCACTTTAAACTAAGAAAAACATATAAATATGCCTATAAAAGCTCACAGTTCATTAGCCTATATAGTTATAATAAACTTCAATACAGTGACCTGATTCTAAAATAACGAACAGCATGCATTTCAAATTAATATCAAAGCTTGATGATTTATAGAAGATTGAAACCACCTCTTACACTCCTTTAAATTTAAGTCTTCAAATTGATTCTTAAATGAACTAATTAAAGCCTTAAACTGTGCAATATTCGAAAAAAAAGTACTAGGCATTTTACAGATAATTCTAATCATATGAATATCAAAAGCAATAATGCATTTACTTAAACAGCGAAGAGAAGAAATAAAAACACAGCTTTAGGATCGATGAATTTTTCAATGAAAGCGAGCTTCATTAACCAAACGATCACTTTTAGATGATGAATTTCTAATAATCCAGAGGAGCTAGTAGATCAACGAGAACAATAGGGAATATGGATAATTTTTAAATTAATAACATTAATTACTCACAGTATACATAGTCTAAATTGGATAATTTAATTATAATGTGTATAAGTGTGATTCTTAAGATAAAAATTGGTGTAAATAATCAGAAAGAGAAAGAAAGCAAGAGTAAGTAAAAATTTGTAATGAAATTACAGTTATTAAAGATCTAATAATTATAGTATGAATGAAACTAATAGGAAGAAGAAGAGCTTTATTAAGCAATGGATTACAATTTGAACTTAGTGAGAATAGGTGTCATAGAAACTCCAAATCAATCTTTTTAATAATTTATAATTTTAGGATAATAGTCACACAGAAGAAAGTATTTCAATATTTTCCTTATAATTTTCATAAAGTATGATAATTCAATAATTTGATTTGAACATGATTACAGCAACTTGTATGCTCCAAATATTTTGAAAAACTTCAAAGAAAACAACTATTATTAGACACTATCTTTAATGAAGGACATAAGTAATAGGATAAAATGGCAGCCAGATAATTTCAAATATCATAGAAAGAAGATGTTGAAGACACAATTATGAATTTTTATTGAACATTGCAAAACATTTTCCTTATTTGACAAGTTAATTTTTTTGAAAAAAATATCTTAATATAAAAGCTTTCCAATCACAAAATGAGTTTTAACTTATGCAAGTTTTAATTTTAATATTATTAATTTATTGTTATTAATAATATAATAGTAAAAGCTTAAATTAAAATGTCTTCAGGAGACATTTTCTTCAAAAACATAGATTGTACTTTGTTGATGTTTAATAAGCATAACAAGACAATTATGTGTTTTTAACATGTTTTTAAGAGTAAAATAATGGCTAAAATTCGTGGTAAAGAATTGAAAAAAAATAGCAATAAATTATTGATGAATGCATGTATAAATAGGCTCAATCATTCTATTATTATATGAAATTTTTGTATACTATTAAAATAAATAACCTTTTATTAAATCTTGGAAGATAATACAGCATGCCATATAGAGTGACTTTAATTTGAATAACTTCAACGATTTTTGACAGTTTCCTTCTTCACTCTATTAAGGAGATGAAGGAAATGATAAGAAAATATATTTAACATTTGCAAGCATGATAAGGAATTAATAAAAATCAATTTGGAATGGAAATTGCTTAAAAATTAAAGCTAAAGTTTGGTATCGTTTAAAACGCTATGTGTTTATATTAAAATTAATTAAGCATAAAATATTGATGACAATTAATATAATTAACTAGCTATTTTTATAATTACAGATTAACTTTATTTAAACAAAATAGGAAGCATGGTTGATTTAGTTTGCATGCACATACGTTATGCTGACAATCCTTGCTAGTCAGTCATGTAAGTAAGGCCAAGCAGCTAGATTAAGGCACTCAGCGCACAATTGGAGAGTAAAACAAAGGGAAGGTATGATAATACCATATTTACTCATAACTGGATTGATGTAATGTTAAAACTAATTATTTGTTATGGCGCATTTCGATTCTTTGATTTTATTGGAAAAAACAAGAAAATTAACATTTATTTTGATTATATAGTACTCTTATTTGAAAATATGTTTGAAGATATATAAAAGCTCGAGGCAAGAAATTAAAAATGCTGGTTAAAAGATATGTTGAACAAGGTATTGGTGCTTAAACTATATTCCCAAATAATATATATATATAGTGGAAATCCATTTAGAAACAGAGATTTAGCAATATTATTGAAAAATTTGTGGTTTTAGAACCCAGCAGTTTTTAATCCACTCATGAATTTTTTAGCAAAAGGTAAAATCAAATATAAAAATGTTAACAGCAAGTGATATTTACTTTAACAATATAGATGTATTTTAGTGGAAATGAAATGGTTAACTTATATAAATTCCTTAAGAAAAATTCAGCATTGTCAGAGCTTATAGAATTATGGAGAGTTACGAGAATAAACTCGTGCTATTTTTGTCTTACATTTTAAAATAATCTTATATGGATTTTATGTAGCAGGTACGGAGAAGCTAAACACTATTCGTTATATTTAAATGATCTGGAAGATTAATGATACAAATGTGCTTGGTAATTATTCTTGAATAAATGTAGTTAAATTTATTATAATAGACAATCAGTTTTTGTACTATGCTTAAATAAGATTTAAATTAGTAGTCAATAAAGGTTTAAGATATGGACATAATCATTTCTTTAAGTAAATTTCAGTTTAGCTGTATTCTTATATTTAGTTATCTTTGATTAATTAAAGTTATATTGCTTCATGATGTTATATATTAACTATGTTTAAATTGTAGTAAAAATTTTAATTTACCTTTTATAGCAATGCTACAACCCAGGTGTTGACTTTGTAGTAATTGAGGCAAATGTTTGAAGACACCTTGAAGAACAGTTTAATGAAATAAAATATGATAAATTACTTAATCCTCCCTATTATTATCTATGAAAGATATGTATCCTTATTTAAATGTTAATTCATCTTACATTAATATAAAGTTAATAACTTATGGAAATTAAAGTATCGAAAAGAATAAAAACTAGCTTTAAAATATTTATATAATAATTATTTGTTATAAATGAGAGTGGGTATGGAAAATAATATACATCTGAGTCAATTTTAAAGAGGATTCTTTTAAGATTTCTTTGGGCTATTTTGGTTTGATAACGTTATGAGTCAGTATCATATTTCATATCTTCATCCAAGTCTACGTTTGAATCACGTATGACGAAGATTTTTCCTAAATTTCCTTCTCGATATTATTATTTGCATTATTCGTAAAAAGCTTTAGCCTTTTAGTTGTGGCAAAGTACTATTTTATCCAATAAAATATTTTAGTCCATAGGGTATTGCTCATATTCAAAGTCCAAGTAATATATGGGTTCTTAAATATGCTCATCTTCTGTGGTGTGCAAATCCTCGAAATATTTATGACGAAGAACTTCTTCAGTTGTTTAATCTTCTTAAGATCATATTCAACAAGTTTCTTTAGCAAGTCAATGGCATTTGGTTCAATATCTGGAATGATATCTTAAATGTCAAGTTTCCTTGCTTTCTTTGCGATTTCTGAAATAAACTCATTTAATTTTAGATCTGAGATTTTATTTTAATAAATGTTAAGGAGGGAGACCGAGTAAATTGATAAGTCTTTGCATCTATCTAAACTGATCTTTTCTACAAAAAAGATTTTTTTAGATAGAGCTCAGTTATCACACAGCAAATTGGCCACATGTCAATATGAGAGGTTTAATTTTTATTTTAATATTTCAATAATTATTTTGGAGCTCTGAACCAGAGAGTGACTACGTAATGAGTAAGCTCGTAGCTGGTATTGATGCTATGATTCTTAACTGTAGCCAAACAAAAATCGCTTATCTTTAGGTCATAGCTCTATTTGACGAGTAAGTTTTGTGGCTTGATATCTCTGTGAACAACCCCGAATGAATGAATGTTCTTTAAGTCTCTGAGAAGCTCTTACATAAAGAACTGCTTGTGTTCTCTTTAGATTTTATCATTTATTCGGATAATATCATGAAGTTCAGATTCCATATAAACTGTTACAACTTAAAGCTCATTGAAATTGTTGATGTCTTAAGGTTTGAGTATTCCATAAACTTTTGAGTACCTATATATATATTATGTTTATATTAATCTCAATAAGATCGCATAGAAAGAAAATTCTAACCATATTCTCAAAAATTTTAGATAAAATATGGAAGCTAATTATCAGACCTTCATTAGATCTTTAGAATTTTAACTCTTTCATAGAACGGTGAGCAAATGCAGTATGATCAAAAATTTTATTAATTTTTTTATGGTAACGTTCTTATTTGAGTCACTTTAATGTGTTGCCTTAATGACCACTGAGGTTGCTCCGTAAATACTTAATTTGTTTTATGACCTCGTATTTTGTGTCAACATCCAATATATCTTTGTTGTTTTAGGTCTTGTAAAATTTTTAGCCTCTTTCTTCCCCACAGGTAGCTTTATCAATATTTTTAGTAGCATGTGTTTAAACTTTTTTTATAGATAAATTAAAATTGTAAATTGTAAGTTCTATTAAATTAAATCATTAAGTCGATATATTTTTATATCTCTGAACACTTACTTCATGTATTTTTATCATATTTTCACTTTTCAGATATGAAGATACACTTACTTCCCTCATTTTACTCATTCTATGGATAATGGGGCTAGTTTAATATTATTGGTAACTTTTTCGAACTTTGTTCACCTTATCTAATTCTGTTTATGAAATTATCAGTTGATTAATAATTCTGGAAATATTTGCATGAAAATAAAAAATAAATATATAAAATGATTTTAAAAATGAGGCTGATTAAAGACTATACTTTAAACAGGACTATTGGATCAAGTTTCCTACTTCAATTCTATTTTATTATTTTAGAATTCTACACTTTAAATTATTGTGGAATTAATTTTAATTTAGGAAGAACCTGTATTGATAATGTTGATACTATAACATGAATCTGGATTTGTAAAAGGTATGTCATAGTAATTTACAACACCTTAAAATGATTCAGATATTTTGTTTTAGTTTCGATTATCTTAATTTCTTATAATTTAACTATTCTGATTTTGAACTATTCGTGTTTTGTTTTACCTTTCACTTTAGTTTCGTAATGAGACGGTATATTTTATATCATCATATTAATTTTCACGTTCATTTTATTAAGAAACTTAAATTTTCATTGTTTTTATTTATTTTTTGTTGAAATGACTATTATTAAATCCATTTCTTGTTCAAGATTAGTGCTGATTGTTAAAAGCTTGGGAATTTTTCTAAAAAGAATTTTATATATCAAATCAGTTTGGAGAATAATTTTCTAAGCTCTATTTTTCATCCAATTAATGAGAGTTGTTTTCTTGTTCATTTGGTTTAAATTAATATTTAAAGTATAAATACAAAAGAATTTAAGAAATAACTATTAAGAACAATAAAAATAATGTTAGCAGTAAGCTAAAAAGAATCATTTGATATTTTAAATGAGGCAAAGTTCAGATTTGCATAACTCTTAAAATTATTTATAATCTTTTATATTTTAATAGTAACAGATATATTTCCACTAATTAAAATTAATTTCTTCTCCAACCAATTCTTTATTTACAGTATTTCTTTATTTATTAAAGAAGATATTTTATAGTTTCTTATAGACGCTAACTATTTTAGCATAATATAATTATTTAACGAGTTGAGTATTAATCCCCTTGAAATTAAATCCCTACTTAACTTTAATTAATTAACTATTGTAGCTTTACATTTTTGGCGATTGCATAACTAGATTTTGTTGCTTGTAGCTTCAATCTTCTCTCTGATTCATTTAATACTACATTTTATAATTTTTTATTTCCATTTTAGTCAGAACTTTGTTCATCTTCACTATCGCTCATTAAATCTTCTTAAATAGCAAAATAAATATAAATTAATTCTATATTAAAAAGCAACTTCAAGATCATGTTTATATCTAGCAATTTCTAATGACTTTGATCTAACTGTAAATTTTACACCTCTTTATTCCAATATATTAAAGAAAAGCATACTTTTCTTTCTATCCTCAAATTCTTTAGCCTTCAACTCCCTTTAAAGAAGAGCTATTCTCTCTTTAAATAAAATAAGTATTATATATATATATATATATATATATTCTTCCTTTATGTCGATCTGATCTTGATAAATAATTTAATTGATTCTTGATTAAAAAACTTTTCTTTATTTTAAAGATTGCTTGAGTTTTAATGCAATCGATTTTTAAACAAGTTTCTAATCTAGTTATGTAAACTTTAAACTAATTGATCAATCTAAATCCCATGTTTTTCTAAGGCCATTCATTTTTCTTGGTGGTCTCTAAGCTTTTCCTAAGCTTAGAATTTTAATCAGGCTTTCTTAAATTAGCTGCTAAATTATCAAGAATTTGTGATAAGCTTATGTTGTCTAATTATTAATTTGAACTACTCTTATTTTATTTCTTCAGTGATTTGATTTTATTATTTTTTTCATTAGATAATTAATTTCTTTGAAAGTAAATTAAAATTTCGCTTAAGTAGGTTTGAGTCTCTTTTTTTGTATATATTAAATAGATTTCAAGCATCTCGGGTTGACCTCCCAAGGTTCAAAGGGTTTTAATAAATTTTAACTTCAATTTTGAACTGCAACTTCATTGTTTAATCATATTTATTAATGTTTAAGTGAATATGGGATGAAGCTAATTCTTTATATCAATCATAATCATATATTTTAAAAAAGCTAGTCTATGACTAATCAAATGTGATATGCTTTTTTTCTAAATTAAACGAATAAATCCTTATCACTTTGCTTAAAGTCATCATGAAAGCCTAATTTATCAAATTTCCAATCATCATGTACAGATTTTAATACTCTAGCAATAGGCAACATAACTTTCTTCTTCCAAGGAGATTTTAAAACATTAGTAGTTCACGTATTAAATATCGGTAAGCATTAACATTTTAAACTATTCTTCCTAGTAATTTTCAATTTTGTAGATCTTAAAGTTGAGGGGAACCGCCTTAGTTTTATGAACCAATAAATTTTTATGATTTTTGTTTTTAAATTTCTGAACAAGTTTATGAATCATTTTCTGATGCAGAATTAGTTTAAATTTTTCCATATGCCTTTACTACTTAACTTTTTATGTATCTTTTGATTTATAAATTTTTGAAGCAATTTTTGGGAAATTTTCTATAAAATTCCATTGAATTCTCCTCCTAAGTTTATCCCACACTATTTTATTTCCATTAATTTATTAAGCTAAACTTAATTTGTGAAATATAAGATTAATTTTTTCCTTATATTCCTTTCTTCAGCCTCCTGTACATATTTCTCCCTTTCTTTATTCCCACTCTCACTCATATCTTTATTTTCGCTATTATTCTTTGACAAACTATGTTTTTGGCCTTAATCATCTTTCATACTCAACTTTTCTTTAAATAAATCATGCGAAGCTACCTATTTTTTATTCATGAATTTGTTCAAGTATTGCCAATATGATTTATTCAGTTATTAAGTAATAACCCCAGGCGGGGGCAGATAAATTTTTTTCTCAAAATTTCATAATATCTTATAATTGACAAAAACATTAAAATTACTTATTATATCTGATTAAATAGGTCTATAAGGTCACTAATGATATTTTTAAGTTTTATAAGGAACCTATTTTAGTTTTTAGCTCTACATTAACTATTAAAATAACAATGAGTTTAAGTAAAAAGCAATTATTCAATATATTATTTAATACGACATTTTTGAATTTATAATTATACACTCTGGTTTATTTACTTAAACTCATTTTTATTTTAATAGTTAATAAAATTCGAAACACAGAATGGATATACTGAACAAAACACAACGAGATATCATACAAGGGGATGTAGAAAATAACTAAACCTATCACCTCGCACAATACACAATCGATATCCTAAAAACTAACAAAGACCAATGGGGCCTACACTTACTAGAGATCTTAACATTTATTTCAAGAAAACTAGTCAGAAAAGGCTACAATACACTCAACTAGTTCCAAATACACCTAAACAAACTCTAATACGTCACGGAAAACAAAGACGACTGACTAGGTACAACTATGGACCTAACAAATTTTTCAAATGTTAAGACTAGTAGCAATCAACAACAAATTCATCAGGCCTTAATCAAAGCCAGAAGAACTTAACACTCAAAATATAGTAGTAGCAGCCCCCCCTCAAACACAAACAGAGCCAATAACAACACCCCATGGACTCTCTGATAGATATGTAATCAGAGACGCCTAGCACCAAAAAGAGCTAGAGGAATTTGAAAAATAATACCGGGAATATGAAAACAACCTAAACGGTTCCAATAGAAACAGTAGACTTATAACAAAGAAAGTCTTATACTCAGAAAATGATGAAGATTGGAGCTCAACTGAGGAGCAAGTCGAATACGACCTCTATGACAAAGCCTAATCAGAAAAAGATGACTCCAGCTAACATACCTTCTACATAGACACTCAATCTGAATTCTCAGAAGGACTAAGGAATCACTACCGAAAAAATTGCGAAGATGCAAAAGTCAAATACGTCATCGGTAGAAGGGGGTACTAAATAGGAAACTAAGAATTAAAGGACTAGCCCTAATAATTACTATTTAATAGTAAAGATTTTAATTAAACATATAATTAATAAGTTAACTAGTCCAAAGATATGCAGACTATTACCAAAGCCGAACTCATTCAAAGGTTCGATACTAGAGAGTCTTGCATCTCAATCTGGCTCAACTCCATCAATACAACAGTCTACAATTAAATGAAAAAATTAGCCAGAGTCACCGAAGCCATGTTTTCAGACATCACCAAAGCCACACTCAAAACACAATTTGACAAGGATGACGGAACTCTGAAGGCGGACATTAAAAACTAACTAGGGGACATGAAAGATACTTCAGATGTAGTACTAGAATACTACAAACACATTCTACTCATTATCATGAAGAATGTTGCAGCAAATGAACTCAGCTGTGTCTCGATCTCAGCAGACTATCATGACCACAAAAACCAAGTTGAGATCTATATTAAATGTCTCCAAAAGCACACATACTTCCTATTTTTTAAAGAGCGATTTCACACAACTCATTACTACAAAATGCAAGGAAATCCTAGCAACCAAAACACTAAAGTTCTCAATGAATGTTAAACACTTTGACTCCTTCTTCAAGTTCAGAGACTTGGGAAAAACAGTCCAGATACTTCACAGTGGACCAAGAAAAGGAGGAAGAAAAAGAAGAAACAACAAAAGAGGCAACAAGGGAAGAGGAAAACCAAAAGGAGGGAAAAGAAGAAATTTCAGAAGAAGATGAAAGATTCTGTATACAGGTGAGAATCTCCAACTAACTAATAGGGCTTGAATCTTATTTGCACTAAAAAGCAATTTCGATCGGGGGTCCCCAGAGACCTCAATGTGATCTTATTATTATTATTATTATTAGTTAAAGTAGAGTTAAAAACTAAAATAGGGTCCTTATACAACTTAAAAATATCATTAGTGAATTCTATTTAATCAGATATAATAAGTTATTTTAATGTTTTTGTCAATTATAAGATTTATGAAATTTTGAGAAAAAATTTACCTGCCCCACGCCAGGGGGTCATCTCCTCAGTTATTATTAGAAAAATTCTTTCTTATGGCTTAATTTCCAGAAAACATACCGAGAAATCAAAATTATGTTCTTGCTAATCAAAAGTGGATCTTGATTTTTAAGTGGCTATTGTAAAATGAAATCTATAAATAAACTAGCAGATAATATATATTTATTAAACTGATGTAAATTAGAGATATTTAATTTAGGAAATATTAAATGAATTATATATATTTTTTCTTCTTTACATTTTGATTTATTTCCTTAATGCATTATGTAACAGCATAAATTTTGGGTGTATTTCTTTAATAAAATAGGGTGGAATAAGTTTCAGAAGATGCAAAATATCTATCTATTATTTATAAATGAAATAAGAATTAAACTAAGAAATGAAATATGCTCTTATAAATTTAATAGCTTATTACAAACAAAAACCAAAAATTAATCAAATATTTTATAATTAATTTAATAGATTTTTTCCATCATCATCTATTATTATGAGCAACAATCAAGCATTAAGGTACTATTTAAGCTTCAACAAATAAGAGTAAGTATTTTCTCCTCCATAAATATTTAATAAGGCGAGTGCATGTCAGCAGATTGAAATAAAAAGACCTTTTGTAGTGAATCAAATGGAGGTGAATAAGGCAGGCTAGAATTTGAGTGCATCAGTGTCTAGATATTTACTTGGTTTTTGCTCTTTTAGTTTCGATGTCAACTTCACTTCAAACTTCTTGTCCAAGATTATAAATACTTTCCTCAGGGCTGAAAATTTTAATCATATAAATGTTAAAAAATATTGAAATTAAATTTGAAATGAGGAAAATTAATTTCTTACTTTCTTTATCAGTAATCAGAGAAGATCATGAAGTCATATCACTAGATGATCATTAAACTCAAGCACGCTTACAAATTAATTCCTCAATAAAATCATAACTTTACTGATAGATTTTTAATTATATAAATAACACAATAGAACCAGATAAGACTCTGGGAATTCTTTTGATAAAGTGGAGAACACTTTTTTGTTTCAGATTTACAGATTAATCGGTGAATGCTAAATCTTGGCGAGTTAGCATTTAGGCAAGTTCGTCTTCAGTGAAAGAATAAATTTATCATGAAGCACAAAGGATATGCAAGAACCCAGTTGAACTATAAACTCAAAGATCAACGAATTCAGAAAAATGAGACTTGCATAAACCTCAACTGTCATCAGACTTTCGAGTACTTTGAAGTTTCTGAAGAGATTTTCAGAAAAGTAGTGGAGAGATAGTTGAGAGTTTTGTAGACTTATCAATCAATCAAAACCTAAAATCACATTGTCAGTGACAAGGTGATTGAATCTTTGATAGCCCATTCATGAAAGTTTTCTAGAAATTCAGAGCTTGAAGATGAGAAAGTAGATAGAAAATTAAGATATCACTAAAAAAAATATTGTTAACTTGTTTTTTGAGAAGCTTCTTTTTTTCAAAGGATTCGCTCTTCTAAATTAGAAATCCTGATTTCTATTGTTAATTCAATATTGTATAATTGTCTAATTTGATTCTTAAGAAATATGTTTATCTTATCAAATATTAATAGTTGTTTTCCTCTCTCTATCACTTTTTTTAAAAAAATTAAATTCTCCAATTTAAAAGTTTATCAGACTAAATGTTAAGGAACTTAAATCTTAAGTCTCACCTGAATAGTTTCAGTGCTCAAAGTTCTTTCACATTGATTACTTTTGATATTGAAACTATTGTAATTTTATATTTATCAAACTCAGTGAACTTAGTTTATTAAGGTGTTATCGTTTTGCTTTTTTTATATTTATAAATTTATTAAATTTAGAATTTTCTTATATTTTTTCAGGTTTCTTACATGTCAATACAATTAGTAAGAATAAATTTGTATTGAAATATTGAAAAATTTTTTAAAAGATTGAGTACAATAATAATTGATTGAATAAAAAAAATATTTTTTAAACTATTTTATTATATTTTATTCTTTAAAAAAATAGACTCTACACAATTTATTTCCAAATTTGAATGTTTATACTATTAAATTTCCTGTAAAACTGGTTAACAGAACTTTATCTAAGTTAATATGTATCATCTTATTCATATTAATTTTTAAATGGAGCTAAACTTCGATTCAATGCGTTTGTAAAATAATGCTGTAAGAGAAATAATTTATTGAATTTAAAAAACGAAAATTGACCTGCATATTAAAGAGCAATTATTCCTTCATATTGGCAGACTAAAAGCAACCAATCAATCCAGATAAACATGAAACAAAGCAACGTTTAAGAGGACCGAGGATTCAATATAAAATTTTTCACTTGTTGCATCAGTGAGAGAGAATCCTCAATAATCGTCACAATTGCACATTCACTCATTGTGAATCTTGATCTTTCTTTCCATGGGAAGATTAAATATTTTATCAAGCATATCAATCAACCCTATTCTATTAAAACCCACTAATGAACATAAGTTCTTGAAAAATGAGCGTTTGAAGAATAGACTGTGCATAGAATATATGGAAATACTTGTATTATCTGGTATATCATAGATAGAATGATTGAGGACCTTGAAGCAGCTAACTAAATGCTTGTTAATCATAGATTCACCCTAATCAAAAAGTGTATTAATAGTAACAACAACGAAATTCACTTTGATTATATTGATGAATAATATGCTCAAATTATCAACGAATCGCTAATTAAAGAAACATTTCATCGACTTCACCTCCGTTATAATTATCTATTAACTAGGTTCCAAAGTACTCACCAATAATTTTTATTTATGGATATTTTTTGAAAATTTTTGAGTTATAGCGCTGATTTGTATTACCCTAATATTTTTTTATAGCATGCGGATTAGCCATCTCCAGGCAACTCTAAAACTTTCAACTTTTGGAGTTCTGTATCAGTCGGTATTTGACATTAAAACCAGTGTAAAATTTTCATTTTTTTCTCTTGTGATCATCAATTGACTCATCCATAACGCTTTGTAAATGTAAAATTGAAATAAGCATTTATTTTTATAACTACCTATCATGGGAATCATCTTCTAGTATTAAAGCATATTTAGGAATTACTAGAGATTAAGAAGGATCAGGCTTCTTTCTGAGAGCACACGAGATAAACCTTAAATACTGAGCAGAGAGTAAATCACTTTCATGGATGTGTTCTTTGAATAGTCCTATATTCAAAGCTTCATGAAGAAAAAAGAGTTGACTAAAGAGACTTTTCCTAATATAGTTTTACAGGAATCTCATGGTGACAATAAAACTAAACTACCAGAAGAGAGCAGTATTGATAGGTTCATCTGAATCTTGTGAGATTGAGATTTATCAAATCATAGACAGAGTATTAGGGTTTCAATCTCACCCAGATTCAAATAGGAAAATAGCTAGGTGGAATACTTCAAATTTGTGTTATCAGTTTAAACTAACATAAAATAGCATTTTAAAGATGATAAAGCACTACTATTTTTAGAATAAGAAAATTATTTAACCGCATAATCATTATTTATGTCATACATTCGTAAAAATAAAATTATTGCATTTACTTTATTGAAGCTATATCTTCACAATTTTATGTTTTAAGGGGAAAATGTTAAATAAATAATATATTTCTTTCTCATAATAATAAACTTGTATTAGATTCATCTAAAGAGGTATTGAATTAGAAATTCAATATATTGAAATAATAAAGAGTATATAAAGTCTTCCTGATTAAAAGATTGAATTTTTTAAATCTTTATAAAAGTAATTTTTTGCTACTTTTATGTAAATAACTGCATATAAAAGAAACTGTAAAATATAATTATAAACTTATGTAATTGCAATAATGGTTAAAAATAAACTTTTGATGAAATCTAACTCAATTTATTTAAAAACTCATATCTTTAGAGTACTTCGACACCGTTTCAAAAACAATTCCATTAATAAATTCACTAAAAGCCAGTTGACACCAGGGCATGAGCCCCTTGAAATTGTGTTTAAAACTTTGAAGTAATAAAAATATCAATTGGAGTTGAATCTAACTCTCTGACAACTCAAGTTCTCCAAATTAGGTTTAATCTTTAATAGAAGAATACTCTGGAAAAGCTACAAATATTCACACTTGAACGTAAAACAAATCATCAAAGAAGAATCTTAAAGGATTTGTTGAACAGGTGGAGGTCAATTTCAACATTAATTATCTAAGCATAACATAACAGCGATGGTTGTGGAAAAGGTGCACTCGGGAGTCAATTTTCAATTAGAAAAAGAATAAATTGTCAAGTGTAGGCTCTTCAAGCAAAAAAGAAAGTGCTATGATTGAGAAAAATAGACAGACATCGGAGAAGATTAATCTCAAGCTATAGAAGGAACTCGAGCAAATGATTGAATTCGATAAGAAAATGCAGGAAATCAGATATAGAAACGAAAAGAAAATGGTCAAAGAGAAAGAAAGAGAGAAACGCAGGCAGCAAGAATTATTTGTCAAGTAGAAAGAAAAGGAAGCATAAAAAGGCATTGGAAGAAGAAAGAAATAGGTAAATAGAAGACTAGGAGACTGAAGAGCAAAGAAAGTTGAGTAATAAAGAAGAGAATAGAAGAAAACGAGCAGCAAAAAAGGATAGAAATGCAGAGATAGAAAGATATTAAGTTAAAAGAAGAGGAAAGTAAATAATAATAATTTGAGTTTATTAATAAAATTTATAATATTAGAGATAGGTTTTTATATTTCTGGCAATAAAATAAAAATTTAATGTTGAGTTTCAATAATAAACAGAGATAATATTTTAACTGCAGTAAATGAAAGTAGAAAGCAAAAGACAAGAAATGGAGCGTTGAGAAGAAAGAAAACAATTCTAAGCATAATAACAAAAACAAAAGTAAATGGAAACTGAATAAAAACGCCTTGAAAAATAAAGGAAAATCTTCTAAGTGATGTAGAAAGAAGAAGAACTACTCAAATTTTAGAGAAGGCAACTTACAGAGAATGAAAAACTTGCAGAAAAGTAAAAACTCTAATTTAAGACACAAAGAGCATGAAAATTGACCGTCTTGTCAGAGAAAAACAAAGACAAATTTAATAAGTAAAATAATAAAATGACATGCTTAAGCAATAAAAGAAGGATGAACTTTTACTTAATCAGCTTATTGCTGAAGTCACGAGCGCAAACTGAACATTAAACAAGAGCAAGAACGTAAATATAGGCATTACAAAGAAATTGAGAAGAATATATGCTGAGACGAGGTCATGAAAAACATTCTTACGATCGAAGAACAATGAAAGAAGTATGTTATGGATAAGTGAAATAAACTTGGTTTGAAGTTTAAATGATACAGTATTAGAAAGATGAGCATTTGAGATTTAAAAAGGAATTTGAGAATTTAAAGTGAGACGATAGAAAAGAGACTTTAGAGAGAATTAAAAAAAACTAGTAGTATTAAAGAGAGAAAATCATTGAAAAATTATTAGGAAATGACATGAGTTATTAATAACTCAAGGCTTAGAGAAACATATTTTTTTAACAGCAAGCCGATTTGCAGAAATAATATATGATGGATACATTCGAGAAAATGCAAACTAAAGGAACTACAGATGTAAGTTACAAGATTTAATATTAAATTTTTCGTTGATAATTAGTAAGACAAATTTTTTTGACGAAGATAATTCATTTTTGAATGGACTTACTTCTCTTTTAACTATGATTGGTCAAGGTACATTCATTTAAAATAATTAAATTTTAGGCAAATATGCCGGGCTTTAGAATAATCAAAAATAAAAGTAAAAATAAGTCTAAAAGGAAAAAATACACAAGAGTTAATGGCCCAAAATATATAGATTAATTAAGACAAAATCAAAACACTCAATTGCTTGAAATTCTTTGATAAGAACAGAGAGCAGAGGCTGAAAGTGAGATGCAGCTTTGAGCAATTACAGATGAAAATGAGAAAATATGCTTAGAGAAAATTTATAGGTATTGAAAAAGCTAAAGCTTCAGAGAGAATCGTGAATGCCAGTACTGATCATGAGATAGTACTCAACAAGAAAAGCAAAAACTAGGATTATTATGAATTGTTCATTTATACTAATATTTAAGATTTCAATCCTTTTGACAATAATCATCATTTTGATTGAGGAGAGTCTTTTAGCTATTAATACATGAGATATTGCTGAAAAGCTTAAATGACCGAATCTTTTTCTTGCTCATACATATCAGTAAAGTGATTCACTTTTATTCCAAATTCTTTGAGTTGTATCTTCAACCAATTGACTTTTTTTTAAATTTTAGTTTCTCCTAAGAATGATTAAAAGATTTGATATTTTAAACTTGCACTTGCTATAAAGTTTATATGTCTTTGCATTTCTTATACAGTAGCTTTGCTTTTAAACTTATTTTATCTTGCTTTTTCATAAACTCTCATTAATTCAAATCTGTTATCATCATTCTCATTCAATATACTATAGTTTATCTGATTAATCTCCAATCTAAACAATTTATTACTATTAAGATATATGCTCAAGAAATTACTATTCAAATATCTTTACTGCATAATAACTGTAATTTTTCGTGTCTTTTAAGATCAAAACTTTCTTCATCTAATTTAGTTCTTTTACAACATTGTTTGTTTAATAAAACTTGATTTTGATAGCATTGATTTAGACTAATTTTATTTTTGAATATTTACCCATTATTTTGAAATATTTGACTGCTCTATTGATTTATTATTTAAAAAGTTCACCTCTGCCATCCTTATCAAATTTAATCCTCTATTCTTCACTTTTTAATAAGTTACTTCAATTTATTATCTTAATTTACCGAAATTAATTTGGTAATAATTTGAATCATAATGCATGAAATTTTAAATTCTTAATTGAAGTGAATGTCTTGCACTCAGTGGTAAATATCATTTGACATTTAAGAATTCACAAGCCATATGCACATTCCTCTTCTTGGTTTTCATTATTTGGCTTCTAGGTAATTCAATCAAATAGTTATATAATATTAAAGAAGAATTAAATATATAGGGGCCTATTCTAGGGATTCAATTAGACAACAGGACTTGAGTTTCTCAGAGGGATATCTGATAATCCTGTCGATTTAAATAATTTCCTTACATATAAAACATTAATAAATGATGCTTTATTATTAAAAAGTGAATAAATAATTTTTGTAATAGTTCTATAGCAAATAGTTCTATAAACTTATAAATATAATATAAAACCAACTCTTATTCTTTATATTATCACTTAGATCAAAGATGTCATTAGTAATCAATATATTGCTATTATTTTGATTACTCTACCAGCGTTGGATTGATAAATTAAATATCTCTTAATGCATTTCGAGATGTTTATAGCTAGTTTTCTTAAGGAATTGGCTTTGATTTATGCCATTGAGTGAAGGTGACATAACAGCCCTCATTTTTACTGCTATTAATGTAATTACTTGCTGTCGCTTATTAAAAAAAAATATTTTGATCTCGGTATTTAACCAATTGGAGTGGATGTTATTTCATGTTGGGGATATTCTTAATAAGAGTCTGGTTGAAGGAATTGTGAGTGATACGATTATTATAGACAAGGAGGCTGTAAAAATAAACAAGGGTTTGAATTCTTTTTTTTGAAAATATATCTGTTAAGTTATCAGTAGTTTCGTAGTATGATCGTTGTTGATACTTTCGATATTTTTAATACATTAAAATTACAAGAGAAATCAATTAATTCAATTTCTTAAAAATATATATTGATATTTTGGGGAATATAATTGATAATAATCTTTTTGCGAGAACAATGATAGCCAATAACTGGGGATTTCTTATTAGAAGACACTGCACTGTACTTGATTTCTTGCTTTTAAAGATATCTTTTCTCATTTAATACTCAAATATAATTGAAAATATAATAAATACTTGGAAAAAGCCTTCTGGAATGCTTGATGTGCCCAATTATTTGATGACAATTGGGAGAATATAATTTTGTTAGAATGTAGCTATCGCTAAATTTTACATTTTTAAAATTATCTTTAATTTTATATATCAAAAGATTATATTAGGTAAAATTATACAAACACAGTACTGGTTTAAAATCAATTAATTTCAATTATTGCTGGATTTACATTAACTTCTAAATGCATTCACATTATATTAATTAAAAGATTCTTTAATTTCGCAATAAAAAATAGATAAATTCAAACGTATATTGAGCTTTTAAGCGAAACTTAATCTCTTCAATTATTTTTCTTGCAATCACTAATTAGAATTCCAAATCTTTATTTCTACAAAAATATACCAATATCTGATTTCTTATTTAATCCCAAAATTTCAACATTTCATCTTTCAACCTTATTCCTGCTCAAAAATTTATTTTTTCACTCTCTTAAATATAATTAATTATTTTACAGCTACACTTATGTTTTAACATTCAATTTTTTCAAAATAAAAGCCAATCTTTTTCCTTGAATTTTTTTATTGTATATAAATACCGAATAATATGTTGAAATCTTTCCAATTAATCAGGGTGCTTTGTATATTTAATTGGATTTAACTCGAAATAAGTATAAAATTTGGGGTTAATTTAAAGATTTTAACATAGTAATCCTGCGCTGATACCAACAGGAACCAAATTATACGTTCATTTTGAAAATATTTTTATTGAGAAAAAAGATTTGAATTGGGGAAATTAGAGAAATAAACTTTGGCCATAATTATTAATATGTGTTCGAGGCTGACTACCCTTATTGACCAGAGAACTCAGGGCTAATCATTCAATCGCTCAAAGCAATACAAAAAAGGATAAAGTCCGTGAGTGTTTATTAGAATGTTGAAACATAGAAAATTTTAATAGAGTTTCAGAACTATCCTCGCACCTAGGGGCTCCATAAAAGTCATTTCCAACAAGAAAAAGGAGCAGGTACCAAAGTGTTCAAGAAACTAGGAATCAAAATTAAAACAGGCATTGAAAAGAACATAAAATAGATATTAGAAAAGTGAAACAAAGTAATTTTTATCGCCAAGGATTCAAAACATTCTAACGCATTGAAGGAGAGACTGAGCTCATCGGATCTAAGATCTTCATCAACCAACACTAAAATCAACAAAAACTGAGTAAGAAATGCTTGCATAATTTACAAAACTAGTAAAAAGTGAAGAGATACACGACATTACAGAATATGTAAAACAGCATGTGGATAACTTAAATGATCTAGTCCTAATTTCATATAGAACCAAACTTATTGGAGTATTAAAGCTCTTAAGAGGAATTGGAATGATACAAAGGAAAACAAATCCATTGCTCTATTCATTGCAGCATTTTATCAATAGAAATCAGCAAGCATACAACTATATAAAAACCATTGCATCGGAGATGTTTGATGTATGGGGATGTGCTGAAGCTTTAGGTATTTTCTTCAAAGTGATATTCACCAAGGAAGATGCAAAGAAATGCTGCGTGTGGTTGTAGGGCAGTGCAAATAAAGGGAAAACAACAATAATCAGAATGCTATAATAGATCACTGTGCGCGAAGTACTTCAGGCGGGTTTATCGCATTTCAAGCTCTAAGTAGTGCCAATAAAATTATAACCGTAGATTGTACTGATGGACGAAATGAATGACTTACCCATCTTTAGATGCGACAGAGTTGCAAGATGAAAAGACTTCTATAAGGATACTACTCAGCTGAGGCTAAATATGGAGAAGTAGGATTAGAATAAGTAGATTCATCAATAGTAATAACCACAAACTCAATGCCATTGAAGAAGCTCAACAAGATGGATTAAGAGGCTTTTTTAACGAGATGTCATCTCATGAGGCTTAGCAAAGTGCAGAAATAAGCTGACAAAAACTGCCATTCAACGAGATCAACTTAGCCAAGTATTTCGTGAGACAATTAGAGGAAGAGCAATCAACAATTTAAGATTTCTAAATAAGCAATATTGGTTGAGAAGTCAGTATAATCCAAGAAAATCTAAATGCTGACTGATTTGACTTCTCGTATTTAAACCTATTTGCATGTTGCATAAGAATTATTGAAAGAACCTTAAATCTATATTACTAAAATAAGTACTTATACTAACACAGCACAATCAAAAAGATTTCGCAGGTCAAATTACTTTTATTATAATTGAATTCAATCTTAAAAACTATTAAAGAAATTAATTTAAATTTTTTAAATATAACTGTAACTAAGTTGAATCAAATTAGATCTATAGATCACTCTAACTAGTGGCAGTTTTACATATTTTTAGTTATGACTAAAGTTTATTCCTCTAATTTACCCATTTCAAATCTTTTTATATCAATGATAAAAATAACATATTTATCTGAAGAACTATTAAAATAACCATATTTATTTTTAATTGTGGCATAAATTAATAGTTTGTTAGTCACAATCTAAAATTAAGATTAATCAATATATTCATAATTACTCATGAGGTTTTTTATATAAAAATGGGAATTGTATTTAATTTTGTGTTATACTTAAGTTTCAGCAGAATTGTATCTAGAAGTATTTGATAGAGAATTTTTTCTATCTCCAATTTTTTGATTTATTTAACTCAAACTAATTTAGATAAGATATGCCATATATTTTAGCATTATACCTTAAAATTTAAGATAATTTCCATTATAAATCTTCTTATTTTGGAGAAGTCTATTTATATTCTTGATTGACTTTTGAGTAATATCAAACTCTTGCAGTCATTCTACTTTTTATACCATCTAACCATCATGTTTACAAATACTCACAAATATTTCCTTTTGCAGGTTTTTACTAATTTCAGATTCATCTTTTATATTATTTTCATAAATTTTACAGAAAAATCTTCTGCTCAATTATTCATGAAATATTGAATCCAAAAGACTTTCTAAATTTTTAGAACAATTAATTTAAGCACCATTTGGTAAAAATCTTATCGAACATATTAGTGTATCTATTTCCATTATAGCATGACAATTGGCAAATTTTTATCAACTTATTAGCATGGTATGCATATATAAATTGTCTAAAATATTAATTTATTAGCTTTTATATTAAATATCATAAGCTAAGGCATATATAATTGATCTTTTCAATCGTCGTCAAATTTAAAAAGTGCGAAAATGATCAATTAATAATATTTAATTAAACATTATGATTGAGAGAATTAAGAGTATATGATTGTATTTTTACTTATATCAGCTTTAATTCAAAAGTTTGAATAACTTTTACAATTGCCATGGACTTTATATATTGGCTTAAAGCTAGTCGAATATTCAAGATTCTAATAGGGCTCTATAGATATTAAATTTTTTCGATATAATTTATGACTAAACTTACAGCTATTTCTGGAATCAGGAAATTTAGAGACCTGGAAAAGAGAAATTATTTTAATTTACGGTTATATTGTAGGAATACATTTTATTTGGGAAATAATTAAATAAATTAAATTAATAAAAATTAAATTAGTGGCAGTTAACTTTCTGGAAACCTAGAAAATGTGATACTCGTTCGATAAAGAATTAAAAATCAGCATGACTTTACTATAGGCGGTACTCCTCTATCGCATCTCTGGAACAAGATAACACGACTTTAATTTTGGGTGATTTGTTTAGTTTATTTTAATGCCAATATTAAGGTCGTGTTATCTTGTTCCAGAGATGCTATAGAGGATTACCGCCAATAGTAAAGTCATGCTGATTTTAAATCTTTATCGAACGAGTATCACATCTTCTAGGTTTCACCAAAGCTAATTGCCGCTAATTTAATTTTATTAATTTAATTTATTTAATTATTTCCCAAATAAAATATATTCCTACAATATTACTTTAGTTGATTTTCTGCAAAAATTACTTTATGTTTTCAAGCACATATTAAAGCATTTAAGCATTATAAAACCATTATTTTGATTATAAGAGATTTAATTAACTTAAGAACTCTGGATGAATTTTTACTTGAGACATTATAGCCTTAACTTTACTCAAATTTTCTTAACTTTTAATATTTTTGCTCCCACTTTTTCAGGCCAGATACAACTTTAACATCATAAAACAATTATGGTAAGTCTTAATAGAATTTTAAGAATCCTGAATTTTATGTATTAAAAATGCAAAACTCCACAAGTTCACCACCTTCTAAAAGTGGTGCCTTCTTTGAAATATTTTAATAGATTTGTCTTATTTACTTAAGGATTTAAAGATTTTAGTTGGAAAAACAAGGGGGGATTGTCATATTCCTCTTAGAACTGTTTTCAAAGCAATTGGAACTTTTTTAAAACTTATTCAACTTTAGTTAATCTACTGTTTTAATATTATAATCCTTTTGTTTTCTTCAAATTTTGGGAGTTTTTTATACAAAATAATTTTCAAAATTTTATTAATTTATGGCAATTTAAAAGAATAACTATGTGAAGTTTCCGTTAAAGCTATCAAATGACTTTAATTAATGTTTAACGGGGAGATATTTACAAATCTATTCTTTATAAGGTTGTCATTAAAATAAATATTATAAATATCCTAATGTACAGTGTCTTTTTGATAAGATCGGGAACATGTGAATTATCTATCAATTCGTTTTATCTGCTGGTTCTTTTCAAAATCCTTCGAATTTAGCTGTCATTCTTTATATAATAAGTCTAAAAGGGCTTGCTGGAGCTTTGTTAATTTCAATTTAAGGATCTTAATGTATATCGAGTTTTGACTTTAAAAATTAGTCGTATAAAATCTTATTAACAGCAGGATTATTTTTAAGTATTGGAATTTAAATTCCAGAGTATTACCTTTAAATTTTAGAGGAAATTTTGGCAAATTTATTTAAATACATATTTTAATTTAATATTTTAAGATCTGCCATACTTTCCAGAGATCAACTCATTTTACTATATTATAAAGTGATCTCTTTTAATTTTGAGAAAAAAATCAAAATTTAATAATAATATTTAGTTAATTCAAGCACATATTTTTCAAATTGATTATTAGCTCCAGATCTTTCTGTCAACATTTTCTATTCCTTCGCTCCTTCAATTTTTAATCATATAATAAATCAATAAATACATTTATAAATTTTAAGAGTAAATTACCTTTCAAAAGATGGATTTCTTACGAAATTTTTTATTAATTAATCAATAATGACACCTCTACTTGTATCTTGATGATTTATTGTTTGAAAGCTACCTACAAATCACTCTTCTTTGTATCTGAGAGTATATCCAAATTTTTAGACTTTTTCTTCTCTGATTATTTAATTTTTCTACTTGAGTTATTTTTCTCATTAAAGAAGAAATAAGGAATTTTCAAGAAATTCAAGTTGAATTAATTTTTCTTAAATAGGTTTTATTGATTTTCTGTATGAATTTTGTATAATTAAGGCTTTTATTTGTTAAGGACTTATTTAATTTTACAATTTTAACTGATATATTAATTTAAGTATTTGAATTTGAAAAATATCACAATTTATCAATGAAAAAGGATTTTGATAAGACTGTAATCTTCCTTTAGACTACTATTATTGTAGGAATACAATCGAAATTGGGAAATTAAATATAATTAAATAAATAAATAATAAAAATAGTGGCAGTTAAAGTTGGCCAATTTAAACGATCTTGGGCTCATTCGATAGAGAATTCAAAAATAGATGGACTTTATTATTGGCGGTACTA
This sequence comes from Oxytricha trifallax, assembly GCA_000711775.1. Lineage (NCBI taxonomy): Eukaryota > Ciliophora > Spirotrichea > Sporadotrichida > Oxytrichidae > Oxytricha > Oxytricha trifallax. The sequence goes on from ARYC01000109.1 coordinate 139,210, forward strand.
TTTTATCGCATCCCTTGAGCGAGAAAACTTCACTTTAATTAAATGCCTCTTAATTCATTGAATTATACCCTCACATTAAAGTGAAGTTATCTCGCTCCAGGGATGCGATAAAATAGTACCGCCAATAATAAAGTCCATCTATTTTTGAATTCTTTATCGAATGAGCCCAAGATCGTTTAAATTGATCAACTTTAACTGCCAATAATTTAATAAATAATTAATTTAAATATATTTAATTTCCCAATTTCGATTGTATTCCTACAATATTTGAAATTAGTGATTTATTATTTTTAACAGCATAACTTTGCATTTATATTTCTGAATTTAACTGATTATTATAAAGATCTGAATAGATTCAAGGGATAAGAAATATCTTATCTTTTTTAATCTAAATGTTTTTTAATTTTGCCCCTTTCATAGCTACAATATATATCATTAAAAATGAAAAACTTATATTTAAAAAATGAAAATTAAATCTTAACTATCAATATAAAATTAAATAAATTCTTGTTATTAATATTAATTTATTTTATAATTTCTAGTGCTATTTATAGTTTCTTTAACATCTGTATATCTTTTACTTAGAGTGTGGTATTAATCTTTTAAATTTTATTATATTCTGGTGTGTGTTATTTTGTTCAATTTCTCAAGCTGAAATTGATTCCTCTCCTTATATTTTATAATTTCTTGCTTGTAAATTGGGCCAGGAATATCTTAACTTTATTGTTAAACATTTTAGGTGAAATCAACGATATATTTCATAACTTATTCAAATTATTCGTGATCACCAAATTTTAAAGATTCTACTTGCTATAATCATTCATTTATATTTTAATGTAATTTTAGTAAATAATCTAAACTTTTATGTATAACTAAAAAATTATTTCAAGCAATTTTTAAAGCATCTTATGCTTAAAATTATTATAACTTGAATATTAAATATAAGTCTGATGGGGGGTATTCCAAAAATTCAAAATAAAATTTTTCTATGTTTTTCTTTCTGATAATAGAATTAAATATCAAATTATAATCTGCAATAGAAAAAGAGTAACTCTTTGTCATTAACAACTTAACGAAGGCCAATCAGAATGACTTAAATAATTGAATAGGATTAACTTAAGAGAAATTCATAAACTTAGAAATAAAACATTAAAAACAAAAAGTAATGGGAAATTGTAATAGTAATGTGTGTTATTGGTGCGGTAATATTAAAAGTCATTATTATAAAAAAGAGGAAGAAGAAAATTTATAGGTCAGTGTTAATTAGATCCTTGACATATCCCTAAGATTTTATCAATCATAGTTTATATTTTTCTGGAATTACGAGTTTAAAACCAACCCCTTGTTTTAATTAAGAAAAAAGATAGGGGCTTAAGAACAAATAAATTAAAATTTAATTAATATTGGCTATAACTAAATATAATTAGTTTAAATCTAAATTATCACCCTGATTGGTTAATTTTATATAGACAATTAATCGATCTATTGATTATAAGAATTAGCCAGAACTTAAATAATTCACGCCAATAATAATTTTTTTATATTTGAATTTATTTATTCTATCTCCCAATCTTTGTTAATAATTGACTAACGGTGTTTTGTTATATAGCAAAGCATAATAATCATCAATATAATGAAATAATGAAATTACTATTATGTAAAAAACTTATATCAAAGGGAAATGGCCGAATTTATTTAATAAATTCATCGATGTTAGAAGAAGAAGAAAGAGTTGTAGAAAATTATGAAATAATTTTAGGCTTCATGAAAGTTCATGAACTCTACTAATGATAGTTTGTCAATAAGAGAGTAATTAATACTAAAATTTTGATATGTCGTTACATAACAGAAGCTTAGAGTTTAAGAAACTTGAGAAGAAGGAGGCCTAATTTAATCAAGAAAAAACTGGTGAGCATCATAGCAATGACCGATGAAATTGGCCAAATAACTCATTACTTCGAATGGTACTGGGTAGACGGGAAAGCAGACAGAAGGGGTATTTTTAGTACATTGAATGGTGAAATTTTAAAAGGATAATAGCAGAAAGAAAAGCTACTAGTTTAGGTGTGTCGAAGAAAAAATGGATATAGTATTTTTAAAGGATATCTGAGAGATGATACTCAAAATAACAGAGGTATTGAACTATAGAGTAACGGGGCTTCATACAAGGGAGAATATAAAAATATTTAAAAGCATGGGAGAGGAGTTTATTTTTGGGCATTTAGCTCGAAATACATGGGAAACTTGGAACTAGATGAGGTGCATGCGGAAAGAGAATTCGTTTGTGCAGATGAGAGAAAATATAAATATTCATTTGCAATGGAATCATAACCCCAAAACCCCTGAAGTTTTTTTTATTGATTTTTTGATTGATAAAAGGCTGTGCAATAAATGTATAGCTTATTAGGGCTTTAATAGGATTTATGTAGTGATATATGGTGTAAATATTAGTAATTTAAGTGAGTATATGCGAGGTTTGGGGTCAGTTTATGACAGTGAGTATATAGATTTATTGTTTAAGCTACATTATGGATGCGATGATTATAGTGAATAACTGAAACCTATTCTTAATTATACATCAATAACAAGGCTACTCCATAAATATCCAGCAACTGTGAGGTCTCACTGTCTATTAGCATTAGATTTGAAAAGATTATAGCTTAATTCTAAGCCTAGAAGACCTCTGAAGTTTTAGCAGCATCATATTGATTATCTTATTTATGATAAGATTCTCAAATATTGGGCTCATTTCTCTTTGGCTTAGAGAGATGTGATGTTCCATCGCCAATTTCCTGAGCTTCACATCTCTGCTTAATCTATAGCGAGCATATATAAAAAGATCGGAATATCTTACAAGACAGTCAATCGCATTAAGAGAGTGATTGACTTTAATGTTCATTTATAAGGATAATTTAAATTATATATTCGATTAAATGCAGAGGTCTTAAGAGCATAATATAAAGTTTATACACGCTGATGAAGCTGTATTTACATTCAATACCTTTATATCAAGGTCTTGGTACAAGAGGTATAGTAATATAGAAGTTTATGACTAAAAGGTTAAGGTGTAAACTCATGCTATTCTTGGTGGAATAAGTGAAGATAGTGGCCTCGAGACTTATGTTATTCACCCTCGTTCTATAAAGACTGAATAATATATTAAGTTCTTGCAATAACTCAGAGATAAGTACGCTGACTAAGAGATTATTCTATTCGTTGATAACTTGTCAGTTCATAAAACTAAAGACTCAAGGAAGGAATATGAAAGGCTAAATATAACACCTGTATTTAATGTTCCCTACAGTCCTCAGTTCAATGGTATTGAATTATATTGGGGGTTATTGAAAGGCCACTACAAAAAACTTCTACTATATCACTTGATGTACGACTTGAAGATAGATACAGTCGATTTTATTAAGAGTGTTGCTAAGAGAGTCAGCGATGATAAAGCTAAAAGTATGCGCAAGAGAAGGGAGATTTTGTGTATATAATTAAGTTTTAGATTTAAACGAATGAATAAGTTCACATATTAAATTTTCCCGTAAAGGGATTTGGCTTCTCTTTCTTTTCTTCCTCTTATGGCTTGCTTGGGCCCATGTTTCTTCTCTTAGTGCCAGCTCCTGCATCTATTTTCATCTCGTCTGCCTTTTAAAAATCTTTGAAGAGTCTCATACTTATTTCATGCTTTGCTTGAGACTTTCTCTCTCTTTTTAATTTGCTAGGCTCTTTCATCAAGTAAATAGCAGTTCCAGGTTTATTTATAAAGTTAGAAGGGTAAACTTACTTGAGATGAATGGATGCTTCTGCAGCTCCCACATCCTGGAGTCACTGATTTTAATACCCTACTTCTCTTTTTCTTCAGGAGAGATGCTAAAGCGTTTCTTGTGAGCTTCTTAAATTACTTCATATAAGTACTCAGGTTTCAGAGTTGCTAGTACACCAAAGACTAAGTTTCTCTCTGGCAACTTATTAGAGAGTTGTAGCTTTGGTGGAAGGTAGAGAGCTACGTCCGGATCAATCATAGCATCATCATAGAGGTTAGTTACTGATATTTCAGGGTAGTTAGGCATCTCTATCATCCTAATTTCATTAGACTTAAAAGCTTTTTTCTCTTCACTTAGCAATGCTTTTAAGAATGATATTTTTGTTCCCTCCTGTGTTGGCAAGAACAATCCAACTATGGTTAATAAGTTAGTTATAAGTGAAAACTTACCTTGCTAAACCAAGTATCTATAGAGATCCTCTTTACTTCTAAATTTTCCTATTAAATCTTGAGATTAAATTCTCTTCATTGCATCATTCATAGACTCCATCTTGCTTCCTCTTTCTAGAAATGTTAATGAAATTTAAAATTATGGATATCCATTCTAAGTTTATTAAAATCTTACTACTAAATGGGAGAAGCATTGAAAAACTTGCTCCAATTTTCACAGATTGATTTACATTTTTATCAAATTGCTCCTAACAATGTTTAATTATTTTAGGAGGTCCTCCAAATTAAGTTCAAACTTTATTAGGAGTTAAATTTTAAGGTTAATACTTTTTTTAAATATTTTTATTAGGAGCATATTAAATTAAAAAATGTTTAATAAGTTTCCCTCCAAATTAAGTTCAAACTTGATTTGGAGGACCTCCTAAAGAAATGAAATTTCATTTGGAGTATTTTAATTTATTAAAATGTAAAATATACTCATTAAATATGTAAACTTACATTCTTCTATTGTTGTTTAATTTTCTTACCTCTCAGCAAAGAATCTAACAGAGTTTCATATACTCTACTATTCTAGTTTATCAAGGTATATTTTACCATTATTATAATAAAAAATATCAGCAAACTAAAATGAGCGCTAACCTTTTGAGAAGAGCAGCACTACTTGGGTAAAGTCAATAAAAATTATTATTCCAGCAACAACAAAAATGTTGAGACCAGAGACGCTTGCACTTAGTGGGAGCCTACCTATGACACTTTTGACTTGTCAACCTTTGATTGAAATATAAGTTAAAAATGAGGTCAATAAAGAGCCTGCTCAAATTAAGGAGGAAGTTAAACAGCTAGCCATTTAACATTAAACTTTACCAATCAAAGTTGACTATAAATTCAATGAATGAAATAAAGTTTTCCTTTACAAGTCATCTTATAATAGACACTTGAGAGATATACACAACGATATGCCAAGGTTATATCTTAAGCATTAAAAGAAAGATGGGAAGTATGTCTGTGAGTTCTGTGAGAAGCCATATTCTCATACTAGAGACCTCAAAGTGCACTTAAAGAAAAAGCATAATCAAAGTTTTTGTTTTTATTCATGAACCAGCAGGGAATAGATTCCTCTAAAAAAGAAGATCAAGAAACCCAGTGGAGTCCCTTCGAGTTGAAGTGAAGAAGTAAGTTAAAATGAAGAAAGCAGTCAAGAACTTTTCAGTATTGGAAATCAATAAAATCATGGTAAAAATAGAGGCTATGAAGATTCCCATATTAAAAATTATTGACTGAGATTCTTGGCTAGAAAGCTATCTCACTCTAGAGGATAAAATAGAGAAGAGAGTCATTACTGATGATTAATATGCTTACATGATATATCCTTTCAATTACTTCCTTGCTGATGGCAAGTTCCAAATGGAATTTGCTAATGAGTATTATGCTCTTTAAAATGTAAAGTTGAATGAATGTAGGCATATTATCAAGCTTGATGCCATTTTACTTGTTAAAGATCATATAGCCTTCAGGCTTCCCTTAGTAGAAATGACTTACAGAGAATTCTTTTCTGGTAATAGATGTCAGAGATAAATACGCTAGATAGTATAGCAGATAGTTGAAGGAATCGAAGAACTTCACAAGCTCGGCTACGTTCATAGAGACTTAAAACCAGAAAATATTATGATTGATTATCAACCACTGAGAGTATTCTTTATTGATTTCAATAGGGCACAAATGTGTAGGCCTCTACATTAAGAAATGTTTTAGGTACTCCAGGTTATTTCTCATAAAGAGAAGATTGGAGAGACGGAGACGCTTCATGTGATATCTGGGCACTAGCAGAAATAATTATAGAGAGTGACATGCCAAGAAACAATTAGCAAAGAATCAGGTAACACTTAGTAAGTATAAGGTTTCTGGAGGTCTAAGAGAGCTTGCATACTAAACCATAATCAAACTAAGCTAAGATAATTAAGTTACAATAGATACAATCAAACAGCTACTTAGAAAGATAAAATTTAGAGAACTGCCTCATGACTCTAAGCTTATGTTTGAGTGAAATATATTAAAAACTCGCTTGTTAAACTCACTTAAATTACTCATATTTAAACATTAAACTCTTACATAAACTATATTAAAACCCTAATAAAGTATGCGTTAATAGTCGACTTTTATCAATCAAAAACTCAATCAAACAACTTCAGGGGTTTTGGGGTTTTGAATTGTATATCCTGTTGATAACTTTTCCTTATAATTAATGAAATTTTGCTTCTTAATATTTTGACTTTAGCAAAAACTATTATCAAACATTAACTAATATTGCTTAGTATTACTGGTCTTAAATTTTTTAGCACTCCTTCTAAAAACTCCAGTCAAATTTTCCATTTAATGGCATATGGAGTTGCTTGAGTTGGATAAACTATCGGATTCTAAAACGAGTATACCTCATATGATTTGATTTGTCCAAAGTGGGAATCTCTCTATCAAAGATTGATGTTTCTTTTTGTTTCATCTCATAAATATGGTGCTATTAATTCATTTGCTGTTAATATATTCTTCTCTACGACTCAAAGGCATTTCTGTTCTTTTTTTCAAGCTTCTGCCACTGACTCTAGAATTTTATTTTGTCAATGTTAATCAATTTAGCCTTTGAGAAACAATTATCTTGGAGATTTTATCTTTTTTTTATTGCTTCCCTGATATAATATCGTCAATTAAATTACCTCTTTCTTCAGAATATTTGAAATCATACCCATATAAATGTGAAGGCTTTCTTGTATATTAATAGAATTACTATCCATCTGTCATTTATTAAATAGTTAAGTATTAGTAAAATATAATCAATTTTTGAAAATTATAGAAACAAATACAAATCGGTTCTAACGGAATTCGTAACAGCTACTAATTTGGTACACTTTTAATTTTAATTTAGTTAAGCATTTCTTAATTTTTAATCTAATTAATTAAATATACTAATATACTCTTATCTCTTGATTTATTTAAATTTAGCTTTACAAATGTACAAAAAATATACAATGTACAATAAGGTGTCGGAAAATAATCTGAGCATTAAAAATTGTACAATTATCAGGATTGAAAAAGTACAAAATGCGAGTGAAAATAAACTAATTAACTGTACAAATGAGTGGAGTTTAATTTATTTGATTAATTAATTATATGAAAATATAGTCCAGGATTTAGACTACTTTTAAAATAATTGCATTTCACTAGTTACTTTAATTCGTTCATCATTTGTCTCATCTGTAGCATCCAATAGTGTGTTTCCTCCTTCATCTGATATGTCTCCATCTTTCTTCAATCTTGCAAGGAATTACTGTGCTAGTTGCACTTCAGTGAAAGGGAAAGTATTTTGGTCCTCTATAATAGTTTTCTACAGTTCAATAAAGCTTATTCTTGTGTAAAATGCTGTTTTATTTCACTCCGGCATTTGATCAAACGGTAAGCTATTTTATATTAAATATACTTGAGAGACGGCGTGCATAATCTCTGGGTAACCGTCTCCCTCCTGGAAGCTCTCCATAGCGCTTAGATTGCTTTTTCTGAAAAAATGCTTGAATTATATAATATTCATGATTATTATAGATTGTAGATGATTTGCCTTTCGTGAATCCACCAAGAATGTTCTTGAACCATCTTATAACTCTCTCTGATGGAAAATCTTCTGAAGAATTCGTGCTATAATCGTTTTAGCGGTATCAGAATCACGGTAGACCCAAACTGCATTCATTTTTGTAACACACTCTCTGCAGATTACTCTGTTCAATATATCCACCAATTCATAATAACCTCATTATAAGAGGAACTGATCTGTTATAATTGGGTCTTCAAGATATCTGTTTATGACTATTACAACATAATAGTGAAACTATTCTATCTTAATCAGATGGAAATAATCAGAAATACCTATTTTCTTCTGAAGCTTTATGTAGGTCTTCGGTTAGTTTCCAATATGTTCTTTATCAACAAGCTTTTCCAATTTTCCTGCATTTTTATGGTAATAATCATCGATTCTATGAAGCGTCCCTAAAATTCTGCCTTCTCTGACTTCTCTAACCATCTCCACTTTACTCAATCACTTAGTTTCTTACTTGAACTATAATCCTTTCAATTTCAAGTTTATTCTTTAAGCACGAATGTATTTAATAAACTAATCAGTTTCTCCCTATCTTAGAATCAAATTTTTTGTGATGACTAAAAATCGCCTTTTATTTATCAGTCATACTGATTTAGCATATAATCTCTGCTAATCAAGAATCATCATGCCGTTGTATCTATCTGAACTACAGTAGCATTTGGAAATACCAGAAAGAGCCAGCTTAACGTGAATACTTAGGTACTCTTGGCTAGTGGCAACATCCTAGAAAACTAAAACGTGTCTGATCTCTCCATTTTACTCGGTACCTCAAATGCTTTTCTGCAATCTCATAAAGTGCTTATCTGTGACGCCGAATTGTAAAATGAACAAAAATGAGGTTCTTAGAGTGTACATATCATTTATTAAAATAATTTGTATTTTTTAATACATCCTGCGTTTTGTAGAATTAGATTCATCTAGTTTTCGAATACTTTTACTTTTGATTGTTTTAATCTTAAAAATAAATTAAATTCCACTCATTTGTACAAATAGCTAATTTATTTTCGTACAAACTATTGTACATTAAAAACCCCAAATCTCCTTAGTGAGGTTTATAAGTGCTTTGATTTGTAGGGTATAGTTGGGGTCTTATTGGAGTTAGTAGAGAAAATGCAGGCTTTATGTGAATTTAATGAATATTTAATCAGTATTAGTGTTAATAATTCAAACAAATTTTATCTGTTTATCTTTATTGTATCTTTTGAACTATGCTCTCTCTAGTGGGTTAAGGATATCATCTAATTTTTATCGAGGTAAGTTTGGAGCTCTCACGATTATTATCTCTACTATGCTTTTAATTTCTTTGCAGACATCTTCTTACTTTATGTGTTTCTAAGCCAAACTTATTGATTGCTTTCATTTTTAGTACCAAAGTAAGAAATACTTTAAATATCACTATCTGATATTATTGCAGCTACTGCCCAAACATCCCAATAGACAGAACCATTTGTCCACTTCTCTCTTATTGGGAAGTATCCAGGAGTCCCAAGTACTTATGCTAAAGTAACGATCTCTTATCTTAAAGCTCTATTGAAATCGATTACAACTACTTCTAATGGGCATAGATTCAGCATTACATTTTCAGGCTTCAAATCTCTATGAACATATCCAAGTTCATGCAATTCCTTGACACCCTTTATCATATCTGAAAGTATATCGTTTAAATCATCGGGGTATCGATTATGATAGAGATAGTCTCTCAAAGTCATTTCAAATTTCTTGAGTCTTAGTGCGATAAACCATAGCTTAATATGACACCATCTAACTTAAGCAAATTTTCGCAATTTTTTTTTAGACCTCTCTAAGAACCATGTATTCATTAGCAAACTAATCCTAATACTGTTGGTTCTTAAGAAAATAACTGAAAGGATACACCTTGAATGCATACTCATCAAATACTTTAAGTTTTGCTTTTGCAGGCACGTTTATATTCAAGTAGTTTTCAATACAAGTACTGAGATCAACTGCATTTAATGCTGGTAAATTCATAGATTTCGCTTAGAAGCATGTTGAAATTTTATTGTCTACTGGTTGGTTCATCGATTCAAATCGCTTCTGCCTCTTGTGTTTCTTCTGCTGCTCTCTCTATTATTCAAGAGTATTAGATTTTCTTTTAGCTGGTATTAGATTTTTAGTCTCTTAATCTTCAATCAAGAACTCGCTGAGGTAATGCTTTTGAATATGACTTTTAACTTTAGCTGAGTGAGTATATGATTTCATGCATGTCGTGCACTAATAACTACCATCTACCTTTTCATGCTTGAAATAGATCTATGCTTTGCCAGAGTGTACCTCTTTCAGGTGTCTCCTCAAGCTTTTTTCGGTTGAGAAAAAGATACTAGCAGTCTTCACATTGATATTTTTTTATCTTTTCGATTGGTTGCTGTTCTTTTAGCTCCTCAACATAATCAATTAAAATTTAAAATCCTATCTCTGCACTTTCCTTCTGGTTTAATACTTCTATGATAAAAACCTCTGTTTCAAATTCAAGAGCTCTTAGTTCTACCTCGCTCTCAACATAAATAATTTCAGGCTTTTAGTTGAGATAAAGTTTACCTATGATTATCCAGTTCCAAGAGAGATTGCTTTATCATTTAAATTAGCCGCCATGTTTAAATTCAAATTTTAATTTCTATTTTAAAGCTCTAATAACCTTACTAGTTATAGTTTCTCTGTATATTACCTTCGATACCAACAGTAATGATTTATTTTGAGGTGTTAGAGATCATATTAATACTTAGTTTATAACTATAATTTTTCTAATTTCATGCTTAATATTCTTAATTTTGGTACCGACTTAGATAAATTTCAGGTTAGTATTGGCACCAATTAGGTTTTGACCCATTTTGGAAGTTTTCCATTAAAACCTCATTAATTTAAAATTAGGTACTAATTAAGTTTTGGTACTATTAAATTGGTACCAATTAAAATTAAACGGATTTAGTACCAGCACTAATTAAATTAAAAAAAATTTAGTACTAATTTAATGGAACTAAATTGATAAAAATGGAGCTCAATCTCTGCAGTTTGTTACAGCTTCTGCAAACTTTCTCCACGTATCTTTGCAGGGTTGACCTCCTATAAGATGCCCATATTTAATAGTAAGATTTTAAACAATAGGATCAAGAAGTCTATAAATTATCATTTGAAATTCATTTATTGGAAGATGAACAAAGATGGAATAACTCAATGATCAAATGAAAAGAGTTGAAGCTCAAGAAATGATATCAAGATTCATAAGTAAGGAAGATCTCTATCGATACCTAACTTAACATGGTAAGATAACTTGATGACTATTAACAAATTATGCAGTTGGTTTATTCCTTCCAATGATTAGAGGTACCAAAATATCATTCATGAAAGCAATACTTTGTGAGGAGAAGAAAGCTTTTAAAAATAAAGAGATTAAACTAATAGAAATTCCCTACAACCCTGAAATTTCAGTCACTAATCTTTATGAAGATGCCATGTAAGATGAGGAAGTGTTAGTTTACCTTCTATTACCAAGAAACAACTCTTTAATAAACTACCAGAGAGGAATTTCTTTTTAGGTGTTCTAGGTACAATAAAAGAGAAGTATCTTAGAGAAATAATTATAGAAGCTCACAAGAAACGATATTCTTTCTCTCCTAAAGACTAGAAAAAGCAAGGCATTCTAATAAGCTCAGCTTGGCTAGAGGAACTTAAGAAGAATAATTATCTTTCAAGCAAGCTTAGACATATAACCTTGTAGGAAAATCTGGCACTGGTATATATCTTATGAAAGAGCATGCTAAGGTTCATAGAGATAGAATACAGCGGACAGTTCATTCAGTTAGCAAGAGACTTTATAAAGATGTTTAAAAGCCAGAAGATATGAACATAGATGCAGGAGATGGCAGTAAGAGAAGAAACTTAGGGCCTATCAAGCCTTAAAAAAAAGAAAAGAAAGAGAAGCCTAATCCTTTTTAGGGTCCATTTAATATTTGAACTGTTTCATTCATTTAAATCTAAAACTTATTAATAAACATTCATTCTCCCCTTCCTTACACATATCGTAGTCTTATCTTTATTCACTCTCTCGCAACTACTTTGTATTAAGTCTACTGTATCAATCGGTAAATCATGCATTAGATGATACAGCAGTAGCTTCTTGTATTAAGTCTTGATTTAACTCCAGTAAAATTCAATTCCATTAAATTATGGTCTATAAGGAACGTTGTATACAGGAGTTATGTTTAACTTCTCATAAGCTTTCTTAGACTCCTTAGTCTTATGAACTGATAAGTTATCAACAAACAAGATGATTTTTTAGTTGCTATACTTCTCTCTGAGCTTATGCAAAAACTCAATATACTGCTCTCGCTTAATAGAGCGAGGATGAATGGCATAAGCTTCTTGGCCTGAATCTTCACTAATACCAGCTAAAATTGTGAGAGTGGCAACCTTTACTTTTTAGTCATATACTTCTATATTATCGTACTTTTTATGCCAAGACTTATTAATGAAAGTGTTGAATAAGAACACTAATTCATCATCATGTATGAACTTGATGTTATTAGTAATAGCTCTCTGCATTTAATCATATATAAAGTTTAAATTATTACTATAAAATGGCAATGTAAAATCAATTACTCTCTTCACTCTGTTGACAGTCTTGAAAGTAATTCCATTTCTTCTATAAATATTAGCTATAGTCTAAGAAGAGATACGCATGTCAGGAAACTTGCGATGAAACATCACAGCTCGCTAGTCTAATTGAATGTGTGTCCAATTTTTTAAAGTCTTAGAGTCACAGAGATAGTCAATATTGACCTGTGAGAACTTTTATTTTCTTGCAGGATGTTTTCAAGTACCAGAATTAAAATGCTAAACAGCTAACATGCAATGATACCTAACAGTTGAGGCACTCTTGCGATGGCTGTATAATTCAGTACTGGTTTGACTTAGTCTATATTAATACTTGTACCATACCTAAACTTAAGCAGAAAATCTAAATATTACTCATCATAAATATACCTAAATTTAACTAATTTCTATTTCTCATTTTGCAAAATGGCCAAATTTCTCTACTTACCCCAATAAGACCCCAACTATACCCTACAAATCAAAGCACTTTTAAACCTCACTAAGGGGTTTTGGTGTTTTGAATAGTGCACTATGGCTCCAACAGGGTTGAGGTATTTAGACAAAATTGTTTGCCAAAAATAATTATATTTTTTACAAAGATCGACAATATCACAAATCAATAAAAACACGTGACATAGCATCTTTGAGGGGCATGCAAACACATGGATTCTGAATATTCAAAATGCGGCGAGCAATATTAAGCGAGTATAATTAAAATGTGGAGACTGTTAAAATTAAATAAAAAAAAGAGATCAAATAAAATTATGATCATCTCTATGTACATGAGTTAAGATCCAACAATCAAAAATTTGAATTAAGTTTGAGTAGATCCTTATTTAAATTTAATTAACTAATCAAATAACTAAAAATGGAATTTTTGTTTTCTTCCAGCTTTTCTCATTTTTTCTATTTTTGTACATCGATCAAGGGTATGCTGTAGCTGATTTTCATGTTTTTTTCATAATTTCTTAGATAACTTCAGGGTATCTTCAGGATATCTTCCTTAAAAAATTTAAAGTGTGGAGAGTGAGGAGAGTGTGGAGTCCAGCATCCACAAAAACAGTAATAATAGCACTAATAATCTCAAAATCAAGTATTATTATGAGTTTGGGAATATTTCAAAAACATCTTGTATTTCTAATATTCATAGATGTAATGCCTAATGTTAAAGATGATGTTGATGGTGATGTGGATGAAAACTAAGAAAAAATCAGTTATGTAAAATTTTGAAATTCTCTATAATTTCAAGACTCATAATAATGCTTGATTTTGAGATTATTAGTGCTATTATTACTGTTTTTGTGGATGCTGGACTCCACACTCTCCTCACTCTCCACACTTTAAAATTTTTGAGGAAGATATCCTCAAGATACCCTGAAGATATCTATGAAAATTATGGGTGTTGACGTCAGGGCGTCCCAGGTACGATCAGGACGTCCCAGCCTCGTCAGGACGTCCCAAGGTCGTCAGGACGTCCCAGTATCGTCCTGACGTCCCAAGGTGACGTCAGGACGTCCCAGATGACGTCAGGACGTCCCATTTTCACCAGGACGTCCCAGGGTCGATCAGGACGTCCCAGCATCGTCAGGACGTCCCAAGTAATAATTTTCTTAACGAATAAGATAAAATGTGCGAAGCACCATTTAAGATTCTTTATGAATCTTTTCAGGCAGGGTTATAGGTGTGCAAGCCCTAGTTAACCGGGGTCACAAGGGGTGGAACCCCTTGTGCGCAACCAATGCGAAACAATAATATCAGGGGTAAAGTTTGTGGCAGCCCCTGTGGAGGTTCGGAGGCAATGCATCCTATAATTTTTTTATAGTTGATGTGTATGAATATGTGAAAAATTTATATTTAATTGTTAAATTATAATCGTTAATAATCAAAGGTTGTTATTTCTTAAAAGCGTGAATGTATTATACATATATTCATATTATGAAAAAGGGTTCCTAATTTATTTAAGATTTCTTCTCCTAAATGCCTCGTAGAGATAATCTTCAATGACTTCTGGATTGCCAGGCATTGTATTGTAAACATGTTTGATCCAGTACTTTAAAACGGCCCAAAGGCCTTTAATCAAGTTTGAATGTTCCATATCTCTAACTAAATCCCATTAATATTATGCACATGCCGTTAATGATCCATCCCCATCTCATTACAATTTATTCCAACATAGGCTTGCCAACCATCTGTATGGACTGTAGTGTTTTCTGCCACGTGTTGTTGTACTAATTCCTCTAATGAAGCGCGAGTTCTGTTTTGGACAACAAAAGTTTTATATATTTTTTTTTTCGTAAATCGAGACATCACCCTGTAAGAGATATGTTTCTTGTTTAAGCTTTAATTAGTTTTTGATAATCCTTCTAACATCTGCTAAGATGTTACTCACAGATTCAAGACTTGTTTTAAGATCAAATGTTTTTTAAATATCATCAACCATTAAACTAGTATTCCTTCCATTAGGAAAATAAGTAAACAGTATCTCTCGCAAAATTCTTAGTGGGTAAGTATTAGGACAAAATGTTTTCAAACCATTTTTTATAGTTTATCTAGAACGACATTGACTGTTATCACATTCATAGTAGCAATGGTCTATATATTTTTCAGAAGAAGTAAACATCACATGCAATGATGATTAGCATTTTTGTCATTATAGAGTGCTAGAGAGTACGCCACATCCTTATAGTTAATGAATAAGTGCTTATGTGTCATGTAATGTTTGGTCTTATGTGATTTGTTACTTGAATGATTCCATATGAATAAAGTTTAATTAATTATTAACGATTATAATTAAATGATTAAATATTAATACAATACACATATTCATTCACATTATCAATAAAAAATTTTTCAGAGACTTTGCCTCCGAACCTCCACAGGGGCAGCCACCCCCTTGACCCCTGCTATTATTGTTTCGCATTGGTTGCGAACAAGGGGTTCTACCCCTTGTGACCCCGGTTAACTAGGGCTTGCACACCTAGAACCCTGCCTGAAAAGATTCATAAAGAATCTTTTATGGTGCTTCGCACATTTTATCTTATTCGTTAATAAAATTATTACTTGGGACGTCCTGACGAGGCTGGGACGTCCTGATCGACCCTGGGACGTCCTGACGTCACCTATGACTCTGGGACGTCCTGACGTCAATGGGACGTCCTGACGACCCTGGGACGTCCTGACGAGGCTGGGACGTCCTGATCGTACCTGGGACGCCGTGACGTCAACACCCGAAATTATGAAAAAAACATGAAAATCAGCTACAGCATACCCTTGATCGATGTACAAAAAATAGAAAAAATGAGAAAAGCTGGAAGAAAACAAAAATTCCATTTTTAGTTATTTGATTAGTTAATTAAATTTAAATAAGGATCTACTCAAACTTAATTCAAATTTTTGACTGTTGGATCTTAACTCATATATATAGAGATGATCATAATTTTATTTGATCTCTTTTTTTTATTTAATTTTAACAGTCTCCACATTTTAATTATACTCGCTTAATAGAACATTCTTTTTGACCATGTCGGAGCAATGGCTCCACCAGGGTTAAGGCACTCAGACAAAATTGTTTGCCAAAAATATTATATTTTTACAAAGTACGACAATATCACTAATCAATTAGGTCACGTAACATGTATTCTTCGAGGGGGATGAAAACACATGGATTCTGAATATTCAAAATGCGGCATGCAATAGTATTGAGTAGAAATTTTATTATTTACCAAGAATTAAAGAATAATCAAGTTTTTCTCAATAGTATTTATTAATGTATTACTAATTAAATAATTAAAATCACACTCCAATCCAAACGATCAATTTTATTTTAGTTAGAGTGCGGAATAAATTAGAAAATAAATTAAATATATGATCACTTTTAAATATGACATTTCGTTAATTATAAACTACATTAGGTTTTAATTAATAAATAAATATATTTCATATTACATTAATTTAATTTTAATATATGAAAAATTTTAATAACTGATCAATTAAAAAGTAAAATATATTATTTTATTATGATTTAAAATTTATTAATTAAAACCTAATGTAGTTTATAATAAACAAAATTTTATTTTTAAAAGTGATTATATATTTATATTTATTTTCTAATTTATTCCGCACTCTAACTAAAATAAAATTGATCGTTTGGATTGGAGTGTGATTTTAATTATTTAATTAGTAATATATTAATAAATTCTATAGAGAAAAACTTGATTATTCTTTCATTCTTGGTAAATAATACAATTTTTACTCAATACCCCGCCCTTACACTCTAACTCCAAGAAAAAAATATGTTTTATTTCGCTGTGTTCTCACCAGTTACGTGGTCATATGGTCACTGCTCTCGTGGTCATGGTGACCATCACTATGACCACGGCGACTACGTGATCTTCACTTGAAAATGAATGATTTCAATGTTAATTCGTCGAATGACGTCAAAAATAGAGTTTTGACAGCGACCTCATTGAATATTAGATTTCTTTTAATAAAATTTTTATTAATATTGTAATCCATAATATAAAAATATCCTTTAATCATTAATTTTATCTCTATTAATCTATATAGTTAAATATTATATTTAAACTTTAACATATTCTCGAATAATATATGTAAATTGAGTATTGCTCCTCAACTTTATTTAATTTCTATTCACAGAACCACTTGATCATTTGTTCTGTCCCTATGACTAAATTTAACCTCTTGCACCTTTTACCAGGAATTATGATTTATAATAGGAAATTTATAATTTTAAATAAAAACTTAATATTTTAAAAGTATTCGTATTGATCAGATGCAAGTGGAGATTGAGCACTCATTTAAAATGTAAGTTACAATAAGAATATCATTAGTTTTAACTTTTTAGTGGTTCCACCTTGTAAGACCACAGGTGTCACTGAACAGGTGCTTCGCAAAGTGACACTATGAGAGGACTTGGAAGACTTTGAGATTAATCAGGATGAAGATAACAATGATGATGAAGAAAATGAAACGCTTATTAGACATTTCCATATTTTATTAGTGTTATAAGTATTCAGATTAAATTTGATATAATTCTTAATTCACTTGATTTTCCAAATTATAAATTATGAATGTCATTCTTGTTATAGTATTCTTATCTTTCTGATATAACTCATCTTATTACTTTTATTTTCTACTCTTACTATCTCTGATTCAAATTTGATTTGTAAGTTTTTCTTCTTAAAAATCGTAATCATTTATTTTTTTAATAAATTTAAAATTTTAATTCTTTTAATACATTAATATTTATACTTTTGTAAATTTCTTATTTTGAATTTTCATCATTTTTGTTGAATTGATTCGAGCTTTATTTCGTTGAAATTCTCTTCATTCTATTTTTTAAAAGCCACCTAAAAAATATATTAAATGGTTTATAGTGTTCAAACTTCTCTTGTTTACTTATCCTTTAATTTACTCATATCATTTTTGTTATGATTATTTTACATATACTTATGATTTCTTAAGCACATTATTTAATTTTCTCTCTTTATTTTGAAAGATAATCTTAAAGGATTCCCTACTATGTTGATTAAATTTCAATTCTACTGGCGGTTTGATTTTATATATACCTTGGGGAAATTTCAGCAATAATTCATCCCGTAGTTAATTATTACTTTTTTCAACTTAGTTTTATCATTGTATCCATTACATTCTTCATTATGAATATCATTTTCTTATTTTTAAAAGTTTTACCCTCTGAAAGTAACTATTTCTTTAATCTTATGATCTCAAGTACAGATCGATACTCATGCTTTTCTATTCAAAATGGTCTTCTAAGTTATGTCTGGTGTTGGTTACTTTCAGTTGTGCTATGTTTTTTAAGATTTTATGAGGAATCTATCTTGCAGTTCTAATTGCTATACTACTCAGTTTACATTCAATTTTTTCACTATATCTTCTATATTTACGAACTGAGCTGCCACTAGTATAGAGCATTTATAAACATTCATAAATAACCCAAAACCACCATAATTAAGTGTTTAAGTGATTTTATTTGAAATAATATATATAATGTCCTTATTAGAATCAGTAAATAAATAGGCTATTATATTGAAAATGAAAATTAAAAAATTAGCTTAATCTGGGATCTGTATTTTAATGAAAATATCTATATTAATGCTTAAACTCAGAAAATGGTATTTGAATTAATGTGGCTTAAGACAAACGAGTAATGAATAATTCAGTTACAGCAAAACTATAACACAAAGTTTCTCTACTAGAAAGTATTACTCCTTGCTAGCTTTTTACTATATCAAATCTCGCTCAGGATCAAACTTTAAAATAAAAATAAATTTACTATAGAATATATAAACTACTTCTGCAAAAAATGAAAAATAAGAGGTAGGCTTATATTTAAAATAATATATATTACCTTATAGTGAAAATAAAATGAAATCTTGAAACAGCTATATCATTTAATTAATCATCTTCATATATTTAATCATCTATCTATTATTGCTGAGTTTTTAAGTTTTTAACTGTTATTTTAAAATATTCTGCTTTATATACTCTGGAACGCTATTATTGCTAAAAGATTATGTATATAAAAAATATCTTTTAAATTTGCATTTTTTATAAAGCAACAAGCTCCTTTTGATTTTCTTTTCTAAATTTCTGATCATTTATATGTTTAAATTTCAATTTGGAAATTCACAATTAATTTTATAAAAATATAAACTAATAGAGTAAAAGTCCACATTTCAATTGAAGAGATGTAAAAATAATGTCGAGATTTCTGACATGCTTAAAAATTTCTTAGACAATAGCCAACATTATTTAAGATCTAATTGAATTTGAAAACAGTGAAATAGTTAATGACTTAGAAATGAAATTTGAATAACATGCTAAAATTAATAAATCTGTCAAATTAAAAAGCAATAAAAGTTGCAAAAACTTTAAATATATGACTTAAAAATATCTATAATTATAAAATATATGTAATTGCATGTCAATAATATTTTCTGATATAGAACATCTTTAGTAATAAATATTTAATGAATAAAATAAAAATGCTTATCTAAATAAGGATTTAATTATATCTCAAATGTATTTACTATTGCT
The DNA here is from genome assembly GCA_000711775.1 of Oxytricha trifallax. Classification (NCBI taxonomy): domain Eukaryota; phylum Ciliophora; class Spirotrichea; order Sporadotrichida; family Oxytrichidae; genus Oxytricha; species Oxytricha trifallax. The sequence goes on from ARYC01000109.1 coordinate 158,751, forward strand.
CAGCGTCAATTGAATACTTAGACTGCAAATTACAATATTTGAGTTGAAAAACACCAATTTGCGTCACATCATGTCTTCCCTGCTTTCGTTCGTTGTCATACTGTGTCCAAATCCCCTTTTTAACAGCGTATTCGTGATAATCAACCCATAATTAACAATAGTGTAGGGTAATATCCCAATCTTTACAAATGATTGAATTATTTTTCAATTTTTAGCTGTTTCATTTCTAATTTAATTAATCTGAACTTATTTATTGTGCTACATAATTAATTAATTAATTAATTAATTCAATTTACTGTATTTTATTTAATTGTTTTTTTTTATATTTTTGAATATTAAACCTTTTAGATCTAAAATTTATATTAACTTTAATTTATTGAGATAATATTTTAAGAATCTCTACATTATTGCAATATATGTTTTAATTATAAGTAGAAAATTTCAAAAGACAATTGTGTATTGTAAACATAAAAAAAATTAAAAAATAGTCCGAGAATTTGTAGATGAATTAAGATATGATACAATTGTTTTAGATGCTGTCATTCATTTAAGAAATTGCATGAATATAAAATGCTTTTTATTATAAACTTATTTTGGCTTAAGTTTATCACACATAGATTAAGAATGAACTTAGTATTTTTTGTTTAATTATTCTAGAGTATGATATATTAAAAATTAAAATTAAAATATCTAAAAAGAATGACTAGGTCAAAAAGCATTAACTCAGTTAGTTACTATTTTTCTATAATATATTCATAATTATAGCCTTTTACATATTGTTTTTATATTTGAAAATTACAATTAGAAGTCCTGATAAAATTATACCTTACAATAATAAGTCTCAACAATATGAAAAGATCTTTGAAATAAACAATATTTTCCTCTTATATTTACATGAAATAATTATTTCTATATCTTGATATAAACATATAAACAATTTTTATATAAGAACACTCAATTACTATTTACAATTAATCATTTATAACAAAATCATTTAAAATTAATGAAGATTAAATGAATTCAACATAAAATTTTTTGATAAATTCATGTTTTTTTGTAAAAAGAAAATAGTGTATATATATATATATATATATATATATATTATTTAATTGTAAATTTGATTAAATATTGATTGACATTCTATGATGAATCATAATTATTTAACTATTAATAATTACTCTTTGAAAAACTAAGATTATACAATCTTTTGTGATGGCATTAAAATAAAAACACTTATAGGCTTACCATATAAAGCAATTTTATAATTTAAAGTACATTTGTAAGTTTTATAGAGCTTTATCCAAGATAATTGCTTAAAATTCTTGTAACATTATCCTTTTAATTGGTATTTCAAGGTATTTTTATTTCATATTTGAATGTTCTAGTAATAATATCGATTTTAATATTTTAAAAGTAACATATATTTCAAGGAATCATCTCACCGTTTGAATCATGAATTTATAGCAACTAACTTAACTAAACTTTTGTAAAAATTATATCTCATTTCAATATTTAATAGAAATCATTATAACATTTAAAAGATTGTAGAATTTTGGATGAAGGTAAATTATTTTAAAATGCAAGGATATTAGAACCAAAAACATTATTTTTAATATAATCTATGTAATAAGCAACAATAGACATGACTGTAATCTAGGCTTAAGCATCATAACTAGCACCATACAGGCTTATTCTTAACTCGTCTTATTTCATGCATTTCCCCATTCTTACACCTTGTCTTCAGTCCTTTTTTCTATCTTCGTCTTTGTAAGACTGCTCATTCATTCACTTAATTTCTGAAGTGCACAATGATTGTTTTAGAATAGTAGTAGTAGCTATACTGACTGTTATACATTCCCTTTGAGTGTCCATTACATGGGTTTCTAACAAAGTAGCATTTAGCTCTGAATGGAATAATAAGTCTGTACCATGTCTTGATTTAAGCATTATCATTGCACTTCTCATTTCTGTATCTCTAGTGGCAGGTTAGGAGCGCCTTCTTTCCGTTGTCATTCTAATCTTCTAGAAGCTTCATATGCTGGGAATGGATTCATGTCAAGTCTTAAGTAATCCTGATATTTTTCTATAAAAGTGAATTAAATAAATTAATTAATAATAAATAATCAAAAATGGAAATGCTGCAGCTGATGGAGCCTCTGTTCATTCAATAAATAAGTAAGTTACTAAAATCATATCTAACTTTTTATTTTTACAGGGGTCCCAGTTGAGTACAGTGACAGTGGTGGAAGAAGCAGACTTCGCAGAGTGACAGAGAAAAAAAGACATTTGATGATTGTCAGTGACCTAGAGAATGAAATGGACGGATATGATGAACATGAAACTGTTTTTTTTGGATATACATTTTCTAATGTACTAATACTATTTGTAATTACAACTATTTAATTTATAATTTAAATTCACTTTTTTTCAAAAAAATCTTGAATCTCATCAATTTTGGCAAATCTCGGCAGCTGGTCTATACATTAGGATTTCAGCATTTTATGACTTTCAGTATTGCAGTAGAAAAAGGGAGTAAACTATGGATCAATGGCCAACTAGAGGCACCAATCGATGCGTCTTCTTCTATCTCATGACGGTGGAACTTCAGATTCACACATCTCCTCGAGGAGCCGAGATAATCAAACATCACTGTTTCCTAAAATGACATTGGAGTTTCCTAAGTGATGATTATGCATACATTTAGTCTCTGATTAAGTTTACACTCCAATCAATTCTGCTTAGCTAGCCAATATCTCACGCCTGCTGGCTCTTTCCTCTCTTATTTAATGCTTTCCTTTATATATTAGTGTCGAATGCCCTAGTAGATTCTCATTCTTTCAAAAGGATTTCAAAGTCCAAGCAAAGATTTACAAATAGTGAGGCAGGTGGATCCTGATGGCAGTTATAGTGTGCAAGCAACGCTGATGGGTACTTCAATTAATGGAGTTTCGATTCACTCTGACATTTGAGAGCACCTTTATCACTTAACGAAACTTGAGAATAGGATCAGATGTCAAGAGTGTCTAAGATGATTAATGTTTAGAAAGCTGCGAATACAATACAAATTTTATCGCTACCACTCTCTTAATCCTTGCGCATACACTATAGTCTCAGCGAATGGATTTGCTATACTATGCTCCTCTCTCTCACAATGAGTAAAAATTGATGTAATTTCCAGAAATAAATGAATAATCAATAATTTATTCACACTATTTTAATCTTAATTTTTTTTAAATATATTAAAACAGCATCTATCTCGAAATTTTATCGATTTCGAGATACGTGCCAATAAATTATAATTAAATTAATCAATGATCAAAAGAGTCAATGAAATGAAATTTAGTTTTTAAATTATGAAAGTTCATCTATTATACTAATAATAATTACTGATTAAATAAACATATTTAATTGATAAAGCCTTAATATTTAAAAATTTTTAATTTAATTTATTTTATTTGTTGATTGATAGTTTATTTGTAAAATAATTAATAAATGAACTTTCATAATTTAAAAACTAAATTTCATTTCATTGACTCTTTTGATCATTGATTAATTTAATTATAATTTATTGGCACGTATCTCGAAATCGATAAAATTTCGAGATAGATGCTGTTTTAATATATTTAAAAAAAATTAAGATTAAAATAGTGTGAATAAATTATTGATTATTCATTTATTTCTGGAAATTACACTAGGTGCTGCTATACACATGATCGTACTAGCCCCAAATGCTCAAAGAGTCACACGTATCGTCGGTCTTGCTAGAAATGGTTGCATGATTGTTAGTCCATACCATGCCATTGGTACTCCTTGGCAGCCTTGTGAAGTTGATATGTGTAATGGAGTTACTGTTGAGGAGAGTACTTCTATTTTTCAACATTTTTTCATCCTTATACTGTAGCATTCTGAGGATTCTCATCCCTGGCATCAAGAGGTCACAGCCATTCTCGAGGCTTCTAGAAATTCCCATTTTCAACTCATCAATAAGGGAAGTCAGACAAATACACAGATTTCACATTTCATGGCAGTTATGCTTTTTTAGTAAGTTCCTCTTTAATTTATTATTTGATCATTATTAGAGGCAGAATAAATAATATAAACTATGCTTAATATATTGTAATCTCCAATTTTGCAATTGATTCTAATTAATAAAAAACAGGATCTTCGATTGATTTTACTGAAACATATTTTATTAATGATCCAGATATTTTAATTTATATTCAACAACTTCCTTATTTGAAAACAATTTACTCTTTTATATATTGTTGATAACCTAATTTTTATTTTTTAAGGAAATCAATCATTAAATTTACGAAAATAAAAACTTTATAGCAATAATAATTTACTGTCAAATTCAAAATTCATTGAGTTTTGCAGGTAATATTTAAGCTTGCAGCGTTGAATAATATCCCAGATGAACAAATATATATATATTAAACATTACACAAGGAAGATACGGACTTATATAAGATTATATTATCAGTTAAAGGATCGCATTAATGAGTTAATTAACAAAACTATTCAAATTAAATCTATGTCATAATAATAAAAATTAAAATAATTATTCTTAATTAAAATCTAAATTGTATTCTTAGTTTTATTTTAATTATTTACGCTCAATAACTATATGATAAGTAAAGATATTTTGATAGCTAATTTTTATTCACCTATTTCTGTGTATTTCTTGCTTTATCATTGGAATCAGGTGAATAGATAGTCAAACTTGTATATCCTCAGCATTCAAATTTGATAAGCTTGATTCAATCAGAGGAAGTGGTGAAAATGGTTTTGGGATAAGCGATAAACTTGTAGTAGAAGAAAGGAAAGCTTAGCGTTAGAATTTATACTCAGATATCAACCGTTTGTTTTAAATCTGTTAATAATTAATATAATTATATGCCCTATACTTTATTGAATGTTATTTTCAATTTTATGATAGTTATAATTTTTCGCAGAGACTAGTACCAATTTCGTAAATATTTAACATGGATTTCAAGAAGAGCTATTAGCAAATCATCTTGAAGCAGATTATCAAACACTAATGCATTTACATAACAGTTTTCTTATAATTTAAATGCTGATGATGTTGACTGTTATCATTAATAATTAGCAAATGGAAAAGTTCTTAAGGACTAGATTGATATCAATGCTTAGATTAAGCTCACAATTTGTCTGACCTAATATTTTAATTTCATTTTAAATGATGTCTTTTAAAGTAATCTAAACTCATTTAAAATGAAAAAATTAAGGCAGAATCAAAGTTATTTGAAGAATTTGAAGCAAGGCACTTCAAAATGTGGATAAAACAGGCACATTCCTAAGTTTATACATCTACATTAATCCATAATAAGATTAAATACTTAATCTTATTATAAATTCAACATTAAAATTAATATATTTTAAAGAGGTATATCTATTTAAACAGGCTTTTTTATTGATAAACAATTTACTAAATTTATATCTCCACAAAGTAATTTTTGACTATCATGTCCTCCATGTAAATTGTAAATATAAGATATTTTTCTTGAATGCAACCCTATGTTCTTTCAATGCAAAATGATTGCCTTAAAAGATTTAAATAGAGTAATATAATCAATAAATTAGAAAAATATTCAATCATTTAATTTAATTGCACCACTGAGGAGAATAACTTCATTATAAATTAAGATTTATTTTAATGCTGTTTCTTAAGATGTCTGTATAAGTCAGTAGCCAATTATTTTAAACTTATTCATGTATTTAATGAGGATTTATTGGGATTTGTCTGAAAAGTTGCTGAAAGTATATCTAGTCACTATTAACATTGGAAATAAATAATTAACCAAATTTAAGTCGGATATATAAATTATACATATAATACTAAATATATATGTATATTACTACATTAACTATCTTTGATTAAAATATGTCAGGCATATTGAATCTATTAAAGCTAACTAAGCCTTAGATATTTCCAAGTCCTCTGCAACTATCACATGTTTATACAAATCTATACGTTTAATAGTCAAGTTTACTCATTCTAAACTATTAGCTTTATTAATTAATTAAGTTATTTCAATTTTTATCAAATAACTCCTTGATTCATGATTTGGATTAAATCTTGTTGAAGGCTACTAATTTTCTCATCTTGTGATTTGTCCTCAATCTTTTCCCACACCTTTCTTATTTACGATTATACTTAGTATAGAAAGTTTAAGTTTAATAATGGAAAGCATTTATGTTTAAATTTTTTATTTATTACATTAAAATGTATTGTATTAAATTGTATTAAATATAAATTTTTTATTAATAGCACATATAAATGAGAATTGTTTTGTCTTGAAAAGGAATAATGCAAGTATAATTAAATCTAGTTATTTCACTCTAAAACGGATGGTAATAATCCCAACTAATCATAATTGAAGTTAGACATATTTAATAAATTAAAATAAACATTATATTAATTCATTATGTAGGATATCTTGGAGAATGAAGCTTTATTATTTTGCCTATCTCCTAAGAATTTATCACTACAGCCCTTAGTATGCACTTCTTAGCCTTGCCTTCTTGCTACTCTATGAAGCCTCTTCCTTACGCATTCTTTGCTCTTCTAAAGCAAGAATGATCATTTTTAAACGTTATTAATAAATGTAATATTTTAGTTTCATTTATCAATAAATATAAAACTCAGTAATTTGTATCATTTTGTATAAGACGCAATAAATACCTTCAAATTGTGAGAATAAAGTAGATATAATATTACTGTTGTCCCTTCAAATAATTTGAGAGTGTCTTAACTGAAACCATATTGCGATATATATATTCCTTTGAGTTATAAATCAAGGTTAGCCCTCACAACAAGCCATTAAATGCGCGTTGGCAAACTCATCTAAACTCTGCAAGATTCAAGTAACTTAATCAATCATTTGTTACTAATCAGTTTAATGTTTGAATAAGAAGTGTTGCTGGCGGTATTTGCATGTAGAGGCAGCCTATTTGGAGCACTGGTAGAAACCCGTAAAATCAAATTACTGAGAGTTAACAAGCAACCCTCTGTTTACTGCTAATGTCCGTATCTTCCCTGATTTTTCTATTTCAAAATTAGTTTAGTCAAGCACTATTTAAATTAACTTTGTGTTAATTAATAATATAATAATATTACAACTATGGCATCTATTTTATAATATATTATGCTTTATTCATATGGATATTCAATTCATTTTATTATTTTTAATTATGTAAGCTAATAGTTTTTATCAATTTATAAGTGAGATCAATGAATATTAACATTTTATTCCTAGCTTTATTTGGAATTTAATAAATCATATCATTGATAAGTATATTATAAATTAATTTATAAATGCATTAATTGGTTTTTAACCTAAATTAATGTATCTATTATTAAATATATTTTATCTTAAGTTATTAACTATCAATCTCTATATTATTAAATATAGATTAGTTCATAAAATTTGCTTGAAATATGAGAAATTTAACCTTCAAAAATAATAATTTTAATGCCCCAGTCACTATCAGATTTGATCGCCTTTAACTTCCTTTCAAATATTTCAGAATGTAAATTGCCATTTTATAATGTTAAATATTTTTAATACATTATTATAAGAACCGTATTACATAGATAAATAACACACTTAATACATTCTAAGAACCTAATTTGAAGCATGAATTTAGGATTGATTTTAAGATCAATACTTTGCATATTCTCATGATGTATAATAGTAGGACTATTTGTCATATTAGTTTCATTTCTCATTGAATATCCGTTATCTTGCAATTAAATAGTCTTACTTGTTAGATTCTCTGTTTGTTATGGAGGAACCACTAACACTGCTATTTACTTCAATTAGTTTTTGTGATCTTTTTAGTTAAAGAGGTTCTAATTGAAATTAATCTTATAAAATTTCCATATTAGAAAAAAAACAATAACTATATTTTCATACTGGTCTTTCAAATACTCTAATTGTATACACATAAGTGATAAGGCTTTCATAATGAAAGTAATTCTCAATTCCTTGAATATCGGATCTTCTACAACCTTCGTTTTCTTTTGTCTCATTTGCTGAGAAGTCTATTTATTATGTTTTCATAGTTTCTTCATATTTGTTTCTATATAGTTCTTATCATATTTATTTGCTCTCCTAAAATAGCGTTAAGATTATAGTTTTTTATTATTATTCTTATTAGTTTTACTATAATCATTATAACTATTATTATAATTATTTTTATTATATAATAAATGTTTTTTTAAACTTATTTGTAAATAAGTAAATTCAGACATAATTTATCAGCTTTGCTGTGTTAATTAAAATTTAACAGATTTTTTTTTAATTTACCTGCTCGAGTATATTAAATATCACTTTATTAATAAGAAAATGTCAGCACCTAAGTCTTTACTGTATCTCACCAGTTGTTGCAGTGCAATATAATTTAAATGGGCATTTAATTAATCGTTTGAAATATGTAGTTTAATAGTTTTGAGTTATTCTTATTTTTTTTAATTATTAAATTCATTTGAAAAATTATAAATGTTTATATTAAAAATGTTAAAGATTGAATAAAGTTACAGTTTCATTGTAAATAATACTTGAATTAATAATGATTAATATAGAATTTGTATTCGAAGGACTCTTAATTATAATATAATTTATGATATTCTAAAATCCTCAAGTTTAAATTCATTTTACAGCTCTGTCAAATAATAGTATATTTAAATTACTCAATTTGACTGTTATTATAATAGATATAATTTAAAGTTAATTATTCATCATTATAATATTCTTAATTTTTGGATTAATAATTATATAATGTATGTTGCATTAACATGTTATTAAGAATTGAATTTTTATAATATGATAATTGTTTTTATACAATGCATATATTTACACCTAACGAATCTTAAATCAATTAATATTTTATAATATATTAACTGTCTTAATTTAAATGCCAAGTTTTATTATAAAAAACTCCTTTTGTTTAGAACGTATTTATGTTATACTCTTACATTACAAATTTCCTGAAATATTTCCCTATTATTGCATGATATCAAATCATATATTAAATATTATATATTCCTTTAATATTCTAAACATATATTCAATTATAATTACAATAAAGTATAGGATATAATATTTATTCTGATAATCTTCAATTATTATAATGTAAACAGACTAATTTATTGTATAAATTTTTATTGTATCGTGTAATTAAATTAAATAAAAACTAAATTAATTAAGTTTTAATATGAATTATTTAATAATAATTGATTCACATGAAAAATCTTTAATGGGAACAGCTAAGGTTTACTCGAGTTTCTTTAGAATCTTAAATGAGCCTGCCAGGAAAACCTGAATGAAAACATGTTCAGGAACTTCTATGAATTAAATCAAAAAGTCAAAAATGAGCATTCAAATCAAAACCCTACTCTTTCTCTTTACTCTGATTTATCATAGATATAAAATCATTTAGACTGATGAGACTTTTTTATCTTAATTCTTCTCGCCTAACGAATAAATACCAAAAAAACTTTTGATTTATCAAACTAAATATTCATTAAAAAGCTAGAGTGCTTATAAAGATTGCTAATGAACTGCCAGACTAAGACAAAACCAACTTCGGTATCATTTCTCTGATTCCAGACATTTTTCAGCGGTTCAATATTGATTTTTAAGCAATAATACTTTATTTTGACTTAACAAGCATTATATTCAGATTCTCAAAGAATATAAGGATTTAAGGCTGATTCGGAACATTCCAGATAATCAGTCAAATTATAAAAATTCGTAAATAATATAATTCTTATAATACACTGATATTAAACTCTCCAAGCATTATTTTAATTATTTTCTTAAATTTATTTGATTTTTATTTGATATATATTTTTAAAAGGCGCAAGTAATAAAATTAAATTATTTTCCTTATGATCCCATTACTATTATATTTATATTTTATAATTCTAATTTTATTTGTTTATGTTTTTGTTATTTTTATTTATCAAATGACTATTATGCTAATATAAAATTTTATTTATTCACTCTTTATATTTTTATTAAATAATATTAAATATAAATTGAAATTTTTATCTAATAGATCTTTTACTTTATTAGTAAATTATATATGAATATTATTAATATTTTTTACTTGTGAATAAATTCAACTTGATATATATACATTAAAAACATAATTCATTTCTATTATTTTATGTTAATATACACACTTAAGTTATAAATTAAAATATAAATACAAAAATTGAGCATAATTAGAAAAATAAATAATTTTAATGAATTTAATTTAGAATTATATATTATTTTATTGTTAATCAATCTAATTTCTTTATTATGTTTTTCAAAAGTTTTAGAGCATGTATAATATAAAGATATATAAATACTTTATATTGAAGCATTTTTATTTTCAGGGGTTTTTAAAAAATTAGACTGAATGTATTTAGAAACTTCATTTAAATCTGCTATTTTTTTAGCGCAATTTCTTTTACAATCTGGATAATTTTATTCGCACTTTGAGTGAAATTTTAGTTCAAAAGAGGACTTCATTTACGAGGAAGATTTTATCTCATATATCCGTAGATATCCCAGGAGTAAAGGTTGAGAAATCCTTTCTGGGCTTCTTAGCTGGACTAAATATCAGATCTAGAAAAGAAACTTGCGTGCATTTATAAGAGGAATGAGATAAAAGTAAAATATTTTTAATATTTTCCTCTGGTCGTCTTTACAAAACAAGTGACTTTACAAAGAACGATTCGAAGCGAATACTAATATAGATAAATAAGCTTAAAAAGAGTCCTAGTTTGTAGTATAATTTTGCAAAAGACATGCCCTTCAAATCATTTTACTAAAAAGTTCAGAGGATAAAGAGTCAGTAATAAAGGGATTGGGCCATATCTCTGTTCAAAATATCTTTATAAAATATCTGAATTGGGAAAATTAGGAGTTTAAACTTATTAACTTTTGAGAGAGCAATTGGAAGACTTCACTCTGCTCTACATTTACGAAACTCAATGCTAGGAGTTTAAGAAAAGGTGTGAAAGTGATAGAGACGGGAAAAAATGGAAGGGCAAACAAAGGATGGGAAAAAAATGAAAGAGAGAAAAAGGAAGGAATTAGTTTTGTAAAAAAAATGGTATATGTGGAAACAATTTTTTAATGTGATGTGGTATTGTCCGTGACCATGTCCATGCATGTTTCCAAATTAATCAAATGACGGCGGGCAAGAGTAGCATACTTGCGCCGTTATCGGAGCATTAGCTTACGCAGACCATCGAAGTGGAGAGATTATTGTGAATAATCGAACAATCAAGACAGATAAGCAGCATTTAAGCTGACATATGTTGATATCAATTTTGAAATTAATGCAGGATATGAGGTTCTTTTGAGCGTTCATTGTTTTATTTTTATGCAATTTCTCAGCCTAAATTTCAATTCATTTTTTACTTAATTATTATAATATATATTTAATTTATTTATATAAATTAAAAAGTAATTATAATATCTCAGATTGAGAAATAAAAACTATTAATGAATTTTAAACTGACAGAATTGTAGTTTTTGCAGAGATTAGGTAGACAGTAAATTCAAAACTATCATAGAAGCTTTAATAACTGCAAGAACTTTATAATTGCGAGAGTCTTTAAAGACATCAAAATTATATAAATGTGTGACTTAAAGAGATTAGTGTTAAGTTTAGATAAATTAAATAAAAATATTTAATATTAACTAGATATATGATGATAGAGTTAATAAATGTATGTTGTGGATAATGAATAATTTTAAGGAAATTACGATAAATCTTAAAGAATATACATTTTCAACAAGACACTTTAAAACTTTTCTTAAGAATTGAAGTTATACTTTATGTTAAATGATAAGAAATATAATACCGAGGAGCAAATAATCTAAGTTTCTTTCTTCTTTTTAAGCAATTGTTATTATAAGACCTTTATTACTCATAGATTATTATTATCAATTTCTTTAACAGATAATTATTTGTAATACAATAGTGTTATTAGAAGGATTCTAATTTTGAAACTATAATACTAATATTAATAATAATTGGATCACATTGAGGTCTTTGGAACCCCCGATTTTATAAATAATAGTTATATTTAAGGGTGAAGCCCTTTTCTTAAGTTGTATTAATCTCTCTTCATAAGCATCTTCGATTGTTGTAGTAGAACTTTTTATCTTTTATTTTTTCCAGATTTGAAATGTCTCTGTCGTAGTTTATTTTGAATTGAATAGCTGCAATCTTGGCTGATTTTAGTAAAGTTTAATCTTTCTCTCTCTAATAGTATTAATCCAATACTTATTTTTAATTCTTATAATATTCTAAAAATATGACTCTGCTGTCTTATGGGTCAACTACTTGTTTACTGCTTTAGTAGAAAGAAATTCGTTATAGTCCTCTAATATTTACTCATGTGTAAGTCTAGGACTATAATATGGTAAAATTTAGTACTAATGATAGAGGTTCTATTAGTGTTTCGCTGATAAGGGGGGGGGAGATTTGGAGTCATCCCAGGAAAAAACATGGGCTGCTACTATTATTGATCCCGAAGTAACGGTCTATATGGCTCTCTTAAGTTGAAAATCAGGCAGAATGAATATTTTAGTCTTAGGTTTTAGGGTTTTTTACTCTCGTAAAAGACGAAATCTTAAAAGGATTCATAGTCATTACGAGTATCCTTGATATGTTGGATTTGTATGACTGAGTATTGATGATCTTTGAGGAATTTTTTTTATAGTAAGTACTTATGATTATTCACTGTTAAATTGGCTTCCACTACTTTTCCCCTAATTTAGTTTATCAATGGGATATTCCATTGTTAGAGTTTTTAAATAATTACCTTTTCCATAGAGCATCAATATTTTCATTATTTAAGAGTTATTTTCTTGTTCTTAGCGATTATTTCATAGCTTTCTTTTAGTAGTTGTGGTTGGGAATATCTCAGTTAGAGTAAATTATCTGCAATTAGGTGGAGATCATGTTAATAATTCAATATATAATATATTATTGCATTGATTGTTTCGTCGCCATGGAATATTATTTCTTTGTGTGGTATCATGTTTCTTTCTATTAATTGAGCTTAAAGCTACATCGGTAGTTTTGTTTTCACTTAGAAATTTCTGATCAGAAACTGTTTTTCCTTAAAAAGGTATTAAATATGCTACCAATCTTTGACGTCACTGTAGTTCTAACTTAGGTCATGGGATTCGCTTGAGTGTGTATAAAGTTCGTTTTTTTATTTTCTTGTACAATCTAGGAAATGTCTTGTATCTATTCCCAAAGTTGGGAACTCTTGTATTTGTAGATTGTGTAATCTCTGATTTTCCATCTTTAGAAAAGAAAGCTCATAATATTTTCTTTATGTCCCTTTTTAAAGATGAGATAAATTCTCTGGTTTATTCATTTCGAAAATACCACTGAATACCTTCTATACAAATTAAATCTGAAGTTAAGATATTTCTATGATTCGATTTTATTCTTTCTTTAGATATCTGTAGAGTCTACTAAATTTTGCTTCTTATATTTGTCTGTTGGTGAACAGGCATAAGATATTCTTTACTAGGGTCTTAAGTTGGTCGATAATGTGCATTATTGAGTTAATCTTAGACTCTTTCGCAAAATAAAAAATATATTTAATTTTAAAACTATAATATAACTAATATAATATATCAAACTCTACAAAATGTTAGCTTGATTATCTAATAACACGATTTAACGGATTAGATAGAATGATCGAGTAAAAACAGAATCTGCAATTTAATCAATTGCCATTGACTTCGCTAACTAATAAAATACTAAACATGAATTTGATTTTAAAGTATGCCACACATGGTTAGTATTATATACTGTTAATCAAATTAGAATTATAAAACTACCACAAAATTTAAGAACTGCTACAAATAATTAAAAAAAACAAATAAGTTTATGGTAAGAATTGACAAGTCTGAAATTAAAAACAACATTCTTCTTTATACCTAATCAAAATAACATAATTAAAATTAACAATGAATAATTAGTTTGAAATAATAGTATTTTAATCCTCTAAAAAGAGCGATAAAGCGAGTAACTGGCGATTGCCTTCAAATTTATTTAAAGATCTGGCTAATGAACCTTATGATTTATTTGATATTTCTTTATTAATAAATGAAACAATATAATGAACTTTGAGACTTCTTGTAGATATCTAATAGATTAATTTGCCAGTGAGCTTTTTGAAGTAATTCAAAGCACAGCAGGAATTGGGTAATTATTAAAATAGAAAGGATTCAAAGTAATTAAAATTTACAAAATCAGATATAAATATGTGTTATGACAAAAATCCAAAGGTAACTGGATAATTAAATTACTTAGTAGAAGCACATATAGAATGAAGCTGCATTTTTAGAGACTATTAAGCTAAGAGATAAAACACCAAGTTTTAGACCCACAGATTACCTTGCAATCATGACTTGCTTGCAATCAACCATCTGGTACATATTTTCTCTGAGAACAAATGTTTCAAATTTTGCAAAAGAATAGATAAAATGCAAAGAAATTATATGAAATTCAACTTAGAAAGATATCGGAATATTAGAATCGCCATCAACAAAGACCAGACATGGAGAGAAATATGGAATGAATTGCTATGGTAACCACCAAACAAATAATAAGGCTCTTATTTATGACATAATCAGAAAATTTACAAAACACTAAAGATCTTCTGTGATCAACATGACAGTGAATGGAGATTCAATGAAATGGAAGATATCTCTGAAAGCATTGGCTTTGTCTATAATGAAAGATCTGAACAAGACCCACGAAAACAAGAACTACCAAAAAAGAAAGACCATAGTTTGAAGAAAGGGATATAATCGAAGGGAATGAGAAACAACTATTTCAGCATGAAAAAGATAAGGAGGGGAGAAATATACAGATGAAGGCAAAAATTTTTAAACCAGAAAATTAAAAGTGCGGTGAACCGCAACTGTGTTAATCAGTCAAGCATTCTTTAGATTTCATATACACATTCTACATTTTATATTTCTATTTATTACATAAAGTTGGTTTATATTATTTTTAATTACCTTATAAGTTACTTACAACCACAACTGCTGCTACTATTATAAAATAGATCTTTTATATACAAGGAGGAGGTGAAGAATATTGGAGAACTAGTTACTCACACAAAAACTCTGGATAGATGATGAAATCAACTATGTTATAAAGGTACTCCAACTTACCTTCAATAATGTATACGTAAAACTTCATTTTGAATAATGGCAAGCCAAGACGGTTTATTTCTAAAAGTCTTACAAAAGACATTCAGAAATATATATTTTATAAAAGAGTCTTATCTGCTAATGTTGATAACATACGACAATAATCCTTCTTGTTCTAGAGTAAAAGGATCTTAAAAAAATAACAAAGTATAAGGTTCTAACTTAAAACATAAATCCCCTAATATTTCGGATCTGTGTTGTCATAGCAGGTATTACTAAAGTTTCCTTTCAAGTATAAAAATCTCTTATTACATATTTAGTTTAACAAATAATCTATTCATATGAAACTTAAAGGCTATTGCTATATTCAATGGTCTCTATTACAGAATATAATTTCAATTTAACCCAGTCAAAGAAGAAGAACACATCAAACTAGTGAATCTTATGAACGAACACACATCGAAGTCGATAGAGTTCACTAAATAGTTAGAGATAATCTTACCAGGAAATTACTTCTAAAACAATAAATATATAAGTGTATGACTAGACCTAAGAATAGTTAAATCAGAACAAGATTGAAAGAAGCTAGTGATATATAAGTTCTTTACATTTATAAGATAGGGGCATGGAGATCTAAATGTGGTAGAATCATTGTAAATGTGTATTAGGCTGATTTTATTATAATCAAATTGGAAACAATTTAAGTTGCAGACCCCTTAAATTGCTGAATATTGGCCATTCGAACTACCAATTAGATAGCTTTAGAGTAATATAGAGGGTATTACTATGTTGTTAGTTAAGGATTGAATTAGTCTGCAAGAGCATTGCTTAATGATCAAATGGTTTGATATTTTCAGTATCTTTTTATACATAAGAGAATAATATGATGTATGAAAATGGAGATTGGAAAATATGATAGAAGAATATAGGAAAAGAACATGGAAAACATTGAGGAGTATTTAATTGATATTTTATAGCAATGTAAAGAAGGTTGAAAGGAGATAACTAACAAAAGCTTTTAGATCGGCATTTGGGATGAGGAACACAAAAATGATGGAATTAGAATATCATTTAGTTAGCAAGAATGGACAGTTGGGTGATGTAGTCTATAAGCTAAAGGAAATTGAACAATATTCAAGTCAGAATTTTCAATGAAAAAAGTAAAAAAAGTTATAAACCCCTAACATATTTAGATTACTAGGATAGACTGATCAGCCTCTAAAAATAATGAGAAAGATAATGGAGTTCAAGGATATGAAAAACGATTGTCAACAAAGATATTAAATGGAACTAAGAATTAAAACCTCCAAAAGTAGCAATGATAAATTAGCAATGGAGGGAAAAATAATTAAAGTTTTATAATGAATCATAAACATGAAATTTTGTTAAATACAAAGCTTATTATTTGTTTATTTTGATTGTATTCAACTCAAGCAATATATTTTTAAATAGGTTATTGGTTAATTTATGCATTCAGTTATTAATATAGATTTCATTATCGATCAATATACAAACAATATCAATATATTATAAAAAGTATTTAAAATTAATAAGTTCATATTATCAATAAATGATTTATATTATTATTTAATGCTGTAAATAAATGATTTAATACTTGAATACACAAAATTGCTGGACTAACTAAACTTGATATCGCAATTGCTACTGATCTATTCATCCTTCATTGAGCCTTATATCTTCATCATAACCTCCCAGCAGACATCCCCAATACTTATAAACTATTTGGCAATACAATTCACACTCCTTTTCTTTATTAAAATCGAACTGTTTTATTTATTTTCATTATAAATAATGTCTCCTAAACTATATAACGCACATTTATTAAACAAACTACCCCTAAAATAGAATAATGTATATATAGTTTGCATATATTTAAATATATAGGAACAATATTATTAATTCCTTCAAGGTATAATTCAAACATTTCTAATAAAATATACTCTACTTAATGAATGTTTCATACTGGATAAGAGCTAGTATACTTGGTGAAAACAGATTTATAAAAAGCTTAACAAAAATCATCATCACTCCTATCTATGAAGTATGTCTGAAAAATTCTCAATTTGTTTGTCAGATTTGATATTAAAACAAAGTTTATAGCAATATAAACATAGATAGCTTATTACTTAGTTTTTAATCATTAGATAATTAAAGAGATAAAAAAACAGGATTTTGAGGGTTTCACTGGCAGAATCAGAATTCACTTGAAAATTAGTTGAATTAAAATTATTCAAAAGTGTAGTAGCTGTTTAAAATGAAGAACTTAATAAAATATTTATAACCATTAATTAATGATAATCTAAATGTTTAATAACACTATTGACAAAACCATAAATGTGCAGGTGGTGATTATGAAAAAGACAATGAACATCCATCTGCGACTTCTGCAACTGAATTCAACAAAAAAGAGACCAAAAGATTCTAGAATAAAGCATTTATATAAGATTCCGAATCAACAATTACTTACTCTCCCCATTCTCCATTCAATACAAGTGTGATAAAGTAATATTTTAATATAATATAAATAAAATAAAGAAGACAGCATAAACAGAATACATTATATCATACAGAGACAATTCAAAAATGATAAGACACTAAGTAGAGGTAATGAAGTTAAGGAGTTCAAAGAGATTTCTAGATAATCTATTGCCATAATGCTTGCTATGTGAGAACAATCTAAGAGAAAACTGAGTGCATACACCTCAAACTATACTCGCTATGATGCAATTAATTACTACTGAAAAGAATGACAGCAGAGAGAAAGATATCTCAACTGCAAATTGTGAGTGATTCAAGTATATTAAATTGATACAAATTCAAGTAATAGTTATGATAAAATTATATTTAAATAGGTAACAGAATCATAAAAAGCAATCTATTTAACAAGTTGAATCTAACGAAAATAGAAATAGCCAGAGCTAAACCAGTTATTGACTATGAAAGTAAATGTTGATGTAGGCAAATCCAGAAGCAAGCCTCATTGCAGCATCATAAATTATTCAGATAAAGTAAAAGAGATATTAATAATAAGACTGTTAAAAGAAAAAATTATAATTTTTATTTAATATGTATATATATATTTGTCCAATATGACAGATACGAAAAGATTAGTTTGAACTTAAATGAGAAGATAGTGATGATGATAATAGTATAATTTATATTTGAATTTAAAAATATAAGCATGTTAATATTTGGTACCTTATCATTTTTTACATAGGGGTCTTAAACTATATCTTATAGCTTACTATAAACATTCAAGAATCTATCAAATTATAAATGCAAGGACTTAAGTCTTATAATATTATCAATTAGACTTAAAATTGATTCCTAACTGCCACTAATGGGAATAGTAGTGCCTCAGGCTGCACAGTCCTAGTGAAGAGACATGCAGGTGGATTCTCGAAATTCTTAAAGCAATAACTGCTTATTGCTACTTGACAGAATAGGGGGGTCAACAAGCTAGCTATAGCTTATACGAAGAAATTTATAGCAATAAATACTTAAAAATTACCGCCTTTGATATCATAGCTAATGTCTTTGTAATGTTTTTGCCACATAATTATATCTCCTCTTTATGGTCTATAAATCACTCTGCTGTCACTAGTAACATCAACACTACATGGTGCTCTTTAAGTTGTTTTGGAGTTGGTTTCAGTAATATCAAGCATACTTTAGTGCACTTTAAGTGTGATGAGCTTGATATAGCAACATGGTTTGAGCAATAAAACTGTGAATTGAAAATAAGATGGATTAATAGAGTAACAATGAATTAAATCTATAATCCAATCATATTTATGAATGTATTAACTTTGACACCTTTGACAAATGAAATTGCTGGTTAGATGAAGTCAATAAGAATGCTAGAATATAAGAATGGATGGGAACATTAACTAGTTGATAAGCCAACAAATATCGAGTGCACATTAATTTGGTTTAAGAGTATACTCATTTTCATTGAAAGTATAATCATTTAATTAAAATATACTAAATATTCGTAGTGGTTTTTAAATATATATAACATCTTTACATAAAACGTAGAGGACTTTTAAAAACCTTTTAAGTAAAGTTAACTATTGTTTATTTATTAAATAGAGTTTTTGATATAGTTTAACAAGGAAATCGGTTAACTCCTTTTGAAATAATTACAGTAGCCTATGAAAAATAAAGATAATTTATTATCTCCAGCCCTAAACAGATGTTTAATTTTAAAATTGCATCTTGAAATAGAGTCGAGAATCAAGTGATGAGCTTGAGTCACCGCATTAGCCTCTTTTTATACTATAGTTTTTTAATTGAAAACTGAAAATTATAAAGAGCTGAATAATTAATGTCTCAAGTTCATACCAAGATTGAGCAATTGAAACATTGGCCTATAAAATGTAAGCTATAAGATTTGAAATTTAGGATAAAGAAAAGCCTCGCATCCTTCAAAATCTATAATCCAGAACTGAGAAAAAGATATTAGTAAAAAGAAGGTTTAGAATAATTTTTGGCATAAACTAATCTACTAACTTAACGATAAAAAAATACTTAAGTTACACTTATCAGGAAGTGTTCAAGGAACATAGTAATATACCAACCTTACAATTGCTGATACTCAAAGATAAACAATGTGCAATTGAGGCAACAAACGAATGAATATGCAACAATGCTAATGATGGGGACTAGAAATTATGATGTACAAGATCATTATTTTCTTCTATAAGATGAGATGGGTATTGACGTCACCAAGTCACAGATGACGTCAGGAGGTCATACTATAATAAATATAAAATTTATTTGTTTTAAGGGCATGAAGCACTATGCATAAAATTCTACTAGTATCTTTTCTAGGAAAGCACTTTGGGTGCAACCCCTAGTTAACCAGTTTCAGAAAAGGTTGAACCTCTTGTACAGAACCAATGCAAAACAAATAATAGAAGAGGTTAAGGGGATCTAGGAGTGAAGTTCCCTGCCCAAAAAGGTAGTTTCCTGCCCCATGCATAAAATATTTAATATTTATAAATTTCTCAAAATCTTTAATATCAATAATGATTAAATTATTTAAAATCTATTATAAAATATCAATTCTACCTTGATTATGAATTCAAATTTTAATGAAAATTACATTATATATTATTAAAAAACAATTTTTTTATCATTGTTTATTAATTTATAATTTGATCAAAATTAATAAATAACTTAAAAAAATATATGGCATTAAAAGTTGTTTATTAAATATTAAATGTATTTTAAATTAAAATTTATATGTTTAAATATATAAATATTGCCAAATAATTACAAACTTAATGTTGGGGGCAGGAAACTTCACCAAATTAATAATATAAAGAGATAAATAATAAAATGTTTTAAAAAAAATACAAATATTTATCGAAATATAGATTAAAACTTAAGAAAATAAAAAATCTTAATATGCAGACTTTTTTAAAGAAGGCGACGCTAATGATAGTTTTAAATGTCCTCAAAATAGGGTTGCTGTTGCCTCCACTCAACTAGCTTCAAAAGTAGGTGCGAACGAAGACACTTATCTCCAGGTAAACTTCTAAAATTACCAAAATTCTTAATATTTTCAATTTTTTCTTGAAACATATATTTAGATAAGTAAATTCTATTAATTATTTATCTCAATTTATATCTCGTTCCTTTTTACATTTATTTAAAAAATTTCTTATTATTAGTTTTGACTTTTATTATCTATTGTTATTACTTTTTCTACTTATTCACTTATATTACTATTAATTATTTGGGGGTGCGATATCTGAACCTAAGCTGCAGTATCTGAACCTAGTGTATTTTATATTAGTTTATATATATTTCCATACATGCTTCTAGTCAATTTAGGGTCGGAGGACACGAATAAATATCTTATGATAACGTGGGATCACTCTATAGGGTAGAAAAAGTTACAATGAGAATCTATTTTATTATAAAATTAAACATAATTTTTATCTTTTTTCACATGTTTTTTTTAATTCAATTTATTAATAATAAACTATAAAACATACAAGAGTCGTTGTAGATGATATATATTGCTATGAATTATATCTTACTCATTGCATTTATTCTAGAATATTAGTACTGATGGAATTTTACTATCTTGGTTGACGTCATTTCAACGACTCTTGTATGTTTTATAGTTTATTATTAATAAATTGAATTAAAAAAAACATGTGAAAAAAAGATAAAAATTATGTTTAATTTTATAATAAAATAGATTCTCATTGTAACTTTTTCTACCCTATAGAGTGATCCCACGTTATCATAAGATATTTATTCGTGTCCTCCGACCCTAAATTGACTAGATGCATGTATGGAAATATATATAAACTAATATAAAATACACTAGGTTCAGATACTGCAGCTTAGGTTCAGATATCGCACCCCCCCCCCAATTATTTTTTTATTCTTTGTTAGTTCTCATTTCTCTCTAGTCCTTCTACACTCTCGTCCTGCCATTACATGTTTACAATCACCTCAATTATGTTCTATTTTCTTAGACAACAATCTATGTTTGTTTAATACTTTGTTGAACCTTGTTGAGTCCCCTGCTTCATTCATAAAATAAAAGCTTCTCTTATGAATTCCCATTACAAATCTTTTGTGAACATTGTAATTGTAACTCATGCCGTAGTTCTCTTCTGTTCTACACTATGCCATTATTGTGTTTATAACATTTTTCGTCAAGAAAAGTATCTTTCTTTTTATGAGATCTCTTTCCATTTCTTTTATCTTAGTTTTTGGCTAATGTTTTTAAAAGAGTTTTTCTAGTCTTAATTTAGGTAATTTAAAGATCTTCTGAAATAACTGGCTGTTGATTTCGCTTGTCTAACTTTCCTTCAGTTAAGTTACATTCCATAATGTTTTGTTTGTAATATCTTGGGGGTTCTTGAATACTATTCTCTTTAGTTTAGTATCAATTTTATCGATTTCCTCTGTTTTTAAGTGTCCTGACGCTAAGAGTGGAGTGTAATTATAAATAACAAGTGATCTAATTAGAACTATTATTATAGTATCGCATATCACATGATTGTACAATTTTGTAAAATTTTAGTTAAGGTGAATTTATCTCTTTTTGTCTTCCAAGGTTCTTTTGACGAATGAATTAGATTCTACGCAAATGTTTAGTCCTAGGTATTTAATTTCCTCAACTTTACTTATTCCTTCCACTAAACTTACTTTTTAAAGTTAGGTCATTTTTGAAGAATAATTGGAAGTTATAATATTCATAGAAATCAACTATCAGATATAAAAAGTGTTATATATAATTTAATTAAATAACATTATAAAACCCCAAAAGTAAAATTTGAATTAATTGTGAATTTGAAATTAAAATAAATATAGAATTTTTATTATTATAAAACATTTGGTAGCTTTTAAATTAATTAACATAGAACAATATAAATATATATAGCCCTTAATCAAAAAACAAAAAGCTAACAAAATTAAAAGTCTGATTTGATTAAATTTTATTTATACTAGTCTCCTTAAATTATAATAATTTTGCCTTCGGCCCACAGTTAGTATGATCAGTCCAGATAACCAAGTCACACCAGCCATCATCAACTTCCTCTCCCCACCTCCAGTCAACCTGTGAGTGCCGCCGCCCAGCCTTCGGGCCCTCCTCGTGCCAACACACATACCAGAGCCTGATATTTTAAAGATAAGAATGAGATGCTTTCTCAACAACATAACCGTTAGCAGGAGATCTAAAAATGAAATAGTAGACCTCACTTCAACCATCTTTGGCGACAGTGTTATTACTTAATATAAGGAGATGTTGCACTCAATGGTTGAACTACACACGTCAGTCCGCAAGCTTACATTTGTTGAAGATTGTGCCAATTAGAGTAGGATAGAGACAGACGAGACGATGGAGGCCGCTATCTGAGATGCGACGAAAAAACAAAGAGATAGAGACGCGCCCAAGGCTAGAGGTGGGGGCCTTATATAATTATCAAATATTTTTGAATTGACGAATTATAGAAATAAATATTTAAATAAATCATCTATGCATTGAATATGATAAGATTCATAATTTTTTTGAAATAAGCTGAAATTAAATTAAGAATGAATATATAATAGTAAGAATAGTAATAGCAATAATGAAAATAGTATATCTAAAAAAAACGTTTCGTCTTCCTCATCCTCTTCGTCATCGTCATCATCATTCAATATTTTGCCATCCTGTGCTCCTCTCTGTGTGACCTTGTGAACTCCCTGTTCGTTGACGCCTCCAGTCTTACCAGCTGCAAACCCTGTAAAATTAAAATGTTAGATATCTTTTTTGTAACTTAATTATTTATTGAATGGCACAGAGGCTCTGATCAGTCATTTTTTCATTTTTTAATATATTTGATTAATTTATAATTTCAATTCACTTTATTTCAAAAATATGATGATTATAATTATAAATATTAAAAATGAGTAATAGTAATGTTGGCTAAAAAGTGGGGCAAAAGTAAGAAAAGTTTGCTACTTTTGCCCCACTTTTTGAAATGTTGATAAGTGTGATTATTAACTTTGTTGTTTTATCTATTTCTAATTTTTTTTAATCTTCTTTCTATGTATATACTAGATCAACTTTAATCAATTAGATTATTTAAAAAATCAGTAAATTTTAATTAATTGTTATCGTCTATAATTTCATTATATATTTAATTACATATAATAGATTAACTATATAAAAATTATAATAATCAGGATTCCAGATGTTTAAAAAATATTGAACAGAAATATCTGTAAATTGTTATAATTTTGAATAAAAGTTAGTAATTTTTGTTGAAAATTAATATGATGACACCCTCGGCAGGCCTCAGTTGAGGATATGCAGATCATTTACCAAGGTACTCATCACTGGGTGACTTATCTCCGGATTTGAGCACTAAACTAATCAATCTACTAAAACAAATTGAAATAAAATATAAACAAAAAATAAAAATCCAACCAACCCACAAATAACCGTTAGACAAAAAAGCTGCCTAAAAACTCAACATCTGCAAGACTAACGAACACCCAACTCCAAGAAATGTACATTTAGGCGACCACAGATCAGAAGAATCTCCAGAGGTACTACCTAACGACGCTATTACTACTTAATACAGCTGAGAGAAGAGAGAAGGATGCCTAGAGGGAGCAGGTTAATTTGATTAATCTTGGTCTGGACGCCATTAAACGGTCGAGGGAGTCTTGACTAAGGATGACAAGGATACTTAAAAATGCTGCTAGCACAAATATTTGAGGACTAGGATATTCTAGAAAACTAGATATAAAAAGCATTCACGGTACTGCCTAATGAAGCCCGAGGTTAACGGTTACATTTCAACAGCTATCAGCAAGCTACGACCCCTTGTGTAGAGGCTCTTCAATACAACCAACGATGGAATGGCTAACCAAATGCAAATACTACTTAATGACACTCTTAAAACAAACACCTTCTCCAAGCGTACTCTCAGGAAGATACAGGGTAGAGAGATAGCTTTTAAAACCAGAGGAATCTGCCAGGAGAAATCTCTCCTCATGCAAACGATATCGAAACCACTCAATAAACAAAGGCGTGGTCGTCCTCGTAATACTCTAATTCCCAACACATCCTCTCCCTAACATGATATTGATGTGTAGCAAATTGTTTCTTCATAGGCTTGTATAAAATACTCCCATAAGTATTCACGTAAAGACCAATCTTCCAGACCTCAAGCCACTTAAGGAGGTGAGTGTATTACTCAGCCAGTTGATCTACATGCCAATAGAGAGTGAGGAGGAGGCATACATGGCTGAATTCTCTTCTTTGAAGATTGCAGAGCAAGTCAAGGATATACAACTGTTGGAGAAGGACCACTCTATGAGATATTTGACCCCAGGTCTCAAGTCACTAGGTTCCTCATGTCATGTGAAGATGGCGGAAACCTTTTACCCAATAGTGAAATTTTTGACTTGCACTTCTTTTGAGGGCATTTTTTGTCATCACTTATTTGAACTCACGAATCACTCATTCTTTATTAAAAGTGCCAATCCTTCACTATTCGTATTTGAAGATTATCTCAGCCTTAGAAATACTTGTTTGTGTCGTAGATTAGAGGACGATGCGTCTTTTCAAGGGCTCTTGAATGACTATCTTTACTGGTCCCCATTTGTGTTTTTACTCTCAAATTCGTCTGCAACACTGATTTGGTAAGTTTGGCAAACTTTTAGTATTAAAATTTTTAATAGGCCAATTAAAGTCAAATTCCCAATTTTTAAAATCCAAGACGCCTTATAGGAGGAGACTAAGTGATAGCGAGATTGGTTTTTTCGGAGTTTTCTACTTCACAACTGCCACGTCAAGGAATTTGCCACGTCAACTCACTCAGATACGTCTACGTCACGACTAAGATTGATGGTTTGATTTTAGTATTAAACAGTGATATGTTAAATTTATTTGATTTTAGTCATTAAACATAAAAAAAGACACCTTATTAAATTATAATTAAATTAGAAAATTAAAAATTAGAAATTAGTAATGGAGTCAAGTTCAGATCAAGGCAAGGCTCCATAACAACAGATTCAGCAGCAAGCCTCACTGAGCAAGGGAGAGGCCTCCAGATTGAGAGACATTCTCGAAGTCAAGGTCATCAGGAACACCATCCACGCCAAGGTCATGTATGAAAACGATCCTCGAGGAAAGGCAGTGTGGTAGGAGCACTCGAAGCTGATGTATGCAAGTAATCAAACCAGAGTTGAGTCCTTTGTCAGTGAGAAGATGGCAGGGCTCCATGACCATACCTACTATAACATCTACGCGGGAGCGCGCTCAGGTCCGGACATGGACGAAGGGACCAGTTAAAGTGATAGCGAGGATTTCGACAGCAGCTCTCAAGATTTTCAGAAGGATAGTGTGAATGGAAAATCTCAGGAGATGGCAGGCCACCAGCATGAGGAGGAATACAAGGGATAGAAGGAAGATGACAGCATGAATGAGAAAGAGGAAGAGCAGCATAAGCAGAACCAAATTCTTCAAGAGTATGATCAAGAGACTAGAATGCTGCTCGACTCTCTAAAGAATTACCAAATCGAAAACCCCACTGCTCAAGACTTAAATATATAAATTAAAGTATATTATTTATTATTGATTAATTAAACATTTACAAAATTCGCACAAATTTTACTCTTGGGGTTTTATATGAAATTTTTTATGAATCAAGCAAAATAGAGTGGATCCATTTATTTGTTAATGAGAGACTTGTTTGATTTAGATATTTATCTTATATAGATATATAGATCTGCGTTGTAATGGTTAGCTAAAATAATCCGAGTCATATACTTATTTAAATCTTAAGCATGTCATTTAAGTTTAATTTATTTGCGAAAACTTTCTTTTCTTAGTTCACAATTCTTATTAATCTGTATAATGTTATTTCTCTATTATTTTATATTATCGCATTCGGTTTTCAAATAAAGAGAATGCTTTATTGATATTTTGATTTTTAGTATATTAAAACAGTAAGATTTCAAGGTTGTTACTTTTAATAGTATCAATCATGAAATGAGAATTGCGAATTTAGCTTAAGTTATTTAAGCACGAAGTATTTTATAGATAAAAATATATAAACAAGGATAATTTAGAGATTTTTGAAATAAATATTGGTGGAGTGACTAGCAAAAAAAATTGAATTTCGTGACTCACTCCGGATGATGAAAACAAGAAACTTTAACATGAAGGTTTTACAATGAAACAAATCAGATCTTTTTTCTTAATAGTCTTAAACACTCAGCTTACTGTCCTGTCGAATATTATTGAAATACATTTGAAATGGGAAAATTCAAAAATAAATAATTAATTAGAAATACAATGAAAAGTTACAGCCACTAATTAGGAGTGCTCTTAATCCTAATTTGATTTATATTATTTTAACAGTAATTTAATTAAATTAGTTAGTTAGTTAGTTAGTTAGTTAGTTAGTAACTTGAGGTAAATTAAAATGTACGAAATACAACAACTTCGTATATATAGATGTAATTGCTGAGAATTCATAATTCTCATATTTTCCATCTAAATATACTCTTGGAGTTTCTTTCATTTGAATGTTCAATTAGATTGAACTTATTGTAATTTCTCTTCGTCATATTCCACTTCCTTTTTCTTGACATAGGTTACTCTAAATGTTCTCTTTACTGGTTGGTAGTACTCGTGATGTTCTAGTTTTCTTATTCTCTGATCTAACCAAATCATGTTAGAGATAATCTCAATCTGAGTATGGCTTTCCATGTCAACTAATCTATTCTCTCTTATTTATTTAGAGAATCTTGTGGGGTCTCCTCCAGTGTTGATAAGGTTACAGTTCCTCAAGTGGTTGTAGTCAACCATGACTTTGTGAATATTACAATAATGACTCATGCCGTAATTTACAATCGTTCTACCCTGACTTAAGGCCATCATCGTATCCATCACATTTTTGGTTATGAAAAGTTTTCTCTTTCTTTACAAAGCTTTTCCATTTTCTTATATTACCTCCGGAACTTCTTTTTTTTTTACAAACTATCCTATATCCAATCTTATCTTTTTGAGGTTTTTCTAGACTAACTCTTGAATAATTTCGCTAGTGTTTGTCTCTTTAAGTTAGGTGACATTTCTTAAAATTTTGTTGGGTATGTCTCTCGAAGTTTTGAATGCAATTCTCTTGAGCTGCAGCTCCATTTTCTCTATTTCGCTTATTTTGACATATTAAGTCGCTACAAGAGGGGTGTATTTGTAAATTAGTAACGATCTAATTTATGCCATCATTATAGTGTCACAAATAGTTGGATTATTTAACTTTGTAAGTCTTTGGTAAAACGCAGTTTTCTATTTTAATTCTTCCCAAGTATTTCTTAGAAGCTATTAAGTGTTCAAGCAAATGTTTAATCCAAGATATTTAGCTTCTTTTACTTTGTGAATTCCCTAAATTTGAAATACATTTTCAAATTTCTTAGCGTCACTTAGAAACACTGTCTTTTTCTAGTTTAGTTTCAGATTGTGTGACTTTTCTAGTTTTCTGAAACATTCCAGGACCCTTTTAAACTGTTCCTGGTCATTGATATTTATCAGTAAATCATCTGCGAATGCTATTAATTTGCCTTATTTTATCAGGGATAACAGCTCTGGTTGAGAGTAAAGGGCATCTTATAAATAGATGTTAAAAAGCATTGGTGAAAGTCTACTCCCCTGGGTTACCCCTTGTTAGGTTAATATCTCTTCCCCTTCATATTTTATCTTGTTGTTCTTGTACAGTTCCTCGATCAGGGCTACTGTTGTCGCATCACTATCATTTTTAACTCTGCTCCTCAAGATTGTCATTAGCTTGTCTTTCCAGACCGAGTCATAAGCCTTTTGTAAATCTACCAATAAGTATGCTTCCCTACTACTACTCTTCTTTCTCGACTATTTGATATGTTCTAATAATCTCACTAGGTTGATGTGAGTACTCTTGTTCTCCTTGAACCCATTCTGGTAGTTACCAGTAAGTAGTAAATCACTCTTGTTCTCTTGAATTTTGTTGATGATCACTTTCTCCACAATTTTGCTTAGATGTGAATTAATCACAATGGGTCTGGTGTTGGATATTTCTGGGTATAGGTCGCCTTGACTTTTGCTCAGTAAAATTAATCTCCCTTCTTTGATGTATTCAGGTATTTTTGCTGAGTTGAGCCAATCTGCTATTCTATTACTTACAGTCCTAAATATCTTTTCCGATTTCATTAATATTTTTCCATCGAAGCCATCTGGGCCTATTGCTTTGTTAAAATTACATTCCTTAATGCTCTTCTCGACATCCATGCTCTAACAGAATATCTTTTTGTTCTCTTCGTCAATCATGACCATGTCTTACTTCGTCTCAGGCACAAATTTCTTTTCTCTATCGTCTTTAAATAGCTAATTGTAGAATTCTACTATTCTCTTTTTTGTTTACTCTCCCAATTCTACTCTTTCTTCTAACATTGTCAACCCTTTGATAGGTTGTGATTATTTTTGGCTCTTTGTGAGCCTCTTTACTAGATAGAAGAATTCTTTCAAATTGTTTCTATCCAAGCAGTGCTCCATGTCTCTGATAGCATCTCCCCACTGTAGCTTTGTATCTTCAAATACGTTTTTGATGTTTCCCACTCTATTCTTAATTGCCCATTCTGGGGGTTGCTGATACCAGTTTTTTCCCTTATGATGTTTTTCAAGTGTCTTGGAAGCATTGTTGAATTGGACGTTCAAGGTCCTCTCCTGTTAGTTCTCTTCCCTCCTCTATGAATGCTTTCCAGCATTGTTTCCTAATATCTGAGATTCTTATATTACCCTCCTTGTCTGAGAGTTTTAGATCATTGTCTTAGAATTTGATTCTAAGCTTTACTTGCAGCATTTTGTGGTCTGTTAGTCTGAGTTGGTAAGTTTCCCACCTAATAGTTTCTACATTAGAAAATATTTAATCAAGTTAGTTCCCTTTAGTATGAGTTTCCACTCCATGTGGAATAGATTCTTTGAGTCCCTCCTTATTGAGTCTCTTGCTTAGCTCTTTAATATGAAAGTTGAAGTCCCCCATGACTATTATTCTTTGTCTTTAACACTTTTGTTTTAGGGATTTTATCATATATATCAGTCTGTTTTGTAATTCTTTTACTTCATCGTTGCAGTAGGGGGGATGTACGCTGTAATAATATGAAGTGGGTAGCCTCCCACGTTTAGTATTGTCCACGCTAAAAATTATCTGAGAGTTTTGATGGTTTTCATGTGGAACTTCCCGTTGTTCAATACTAGAACTCCACCATTTCTCGCAAGTTAAGTTTGAGCGATATTCTTATTGTTAATTCCGACCAATCTCTGAAGTCTCGTTTCCACAAGCCCTATGAAGTCTGGCTTTCTGTCTTCTATTTCTCTCATTATTTGGTCCTGTTTAAGTTTTGAGTTTATCCCTCTTACATTTTAAAGGCATATACTTAGCTCGATTGATTATGCTGAGATCTATCTCTTATTATTAATAACTGTTTATCTTCTCTTGCTCCTTTAGTCCTCGGCAAATCTCTCGGTTCTCCTAGCCCAACCTTCAACTTCTCTTACTGGTTAATAGAAATGAAGTTATCGGTTGTTGTTCAATTGTATACTGAACTTGTCTAATGTTTTTATATTTTTATTTGGAACTTAGACTTGAATTATTTGGCTATTGGTTTGCTAAATACTGCCGTCTCCCTTTGAACATTCAAAGTAGTCCTTCATCGATGTTTGGCTATTTGGTTTGGAAGTTTCTTCTTTTTTCATAAATACTGGCAATTTCCTTCTGCCTCCTGGCTATTCTTGTTTTGCCTCCATCTAGTCCCCGCTCTTTTCCATTTCTTTTTAATAAATATTTTTTTTTTATTTAATTTAATTAAATTATTAAATATATATTTAATTGTACAGATTGTGCAAAAATATAATTAGCCAGCAAGAGTCGGTTGCGTGCAGATATATAAATTAAATTATTTAAATATATAATTACAGAGATATGAAAATTTCGAAGGCAAAGACTATGCGGTAGATATAAAATATGGTGAGACAAATATACTTTTCAAAGACTGCTGCACGATTATTACTACAAATGACTTACCCTGGAACAAGATGTCTGTAGAAGAGAAGGATTGCTTTGAGAGGAGATGCATAATAGTGTCACCTAAGGTAGAAGGCAAATCAGGCAAGCTTAAGTTCCCTTTTAATACAGTGCAATTGGCAAACTATCTCTAGGACAGAACGGAGGAGACCATATGGAGCGAGGACAAGCAAGGTAAAGCAGAAAACGATCAAAACTCGAAAAGGACTACTACGAGAGAAACAGATGCTTAGGAGCACGGATCATAATGACATTTTCATATCTCTGTAATTATATAAAAGAGTAAAGTTATTACAATATGGTAAATTGTATTAGTTAAATTAAAATTCAATGCTTTATCTTACAATAAAAATCAATATAGTTTAATAGTTTTTAAAAAAGATTTGTCATTATAGGAATCGGACCCTCTGATATTGGAATACAAATCTTTAATTTTACCATCTAGAGTGGGATTTTATATTGCTGTTTTAAAGTCTAATTTTACTTTTATATATGCTATCCATCTTTAGAAAATTCAAAAATTCATTCTAGTCTCAATCTCTGAAAAAATCATCAAAACTATAAAAGAAATGCTTTTTGCTTAAATAGAAATACAATAGAGAATTCTTCAAACTTTCAGATGAAAACCTATAAATGAAAAATGAATTGTAAATACTCAGGATGCACGACCTTAGCAATTTCATACAAAAATTATGTTGTTAATTATCAAAATAAAAAATGCGATAGGAAAAGAATGCAAGAAAATACAAAAATCAGAGAATGTGTAAATATATTATTACCACTATTAGCAATTAATTTTATTATAATTCACTTCTATAAATAAATGGTAAATTGAAATTCTTTGTATTCAAATTGATTTATTTCTAATTTATATTTTATTACCCCGATCCTTTCATATATACTCATGGGGTTTTATTTAGATAATTTAATTTATATATCTGCACGCAACCGACTCTTGCTGGCTAATTATATTTTTGCACAATCTGTACAATTAAATATATATTTAATAATTTAATTAAATTAATGTTAAAATAATATAAATCAAATTAGGATTAAGAGCACTCCTAATTAGTGGCTGTAACTTTTCATTGTATTTCTAATTAATTATTTATTTTTGAATTTTCCCATTTCAAATGTATTTCAATAATAATATGATTCGTATATTCAATACTTATCCACTGCATTTATTCCTGATCATTAAAAACATTTATCTATATAAATTTATAATAAATTGATTACATATTAAATATTTTTACAAGGGTTTGCGTATTTTTTTAAAAAAATTTATATCCCTATGTTTCGACCTAAGTCTTTAGCATCCCTAATGAATTAAGTCTTTTTCATGTTGATTTTCAGGTTGTGGGATTTTTCAATTTCCCTGAAATTTTTTTATTGCTCTTCTTAGTTATTGTTGGGTTTTAATTTAATGACGAGGCCGTCATCAAAGCCAGTGGCTAACCTTGTTTAACTAATGACATCAATTCCATTTTTGAGTAAATTGCTTCATGCAGGTATATTTGGAACAGCATTGGGGATAGTGTGTGCTTTATGCCACTCCTTTGTTGATTCGATTTCTTCTCCTTCATTTGAGATTTGCTATTCTTGTATAATTCTTAAATTAGCTCTACTATGCATCTTTCTTTCTTTGTCTGAATTCTAGATTAAAGGATGCTCATTAGCTTATCTTTCCAGATTAAGCCGTAGGCTTTTTACGAATCTATGATGAAGTAAGCCTCTCTATCTCATCTTTTTGTTCTCGATTCTTTTATGTGTTCAAGAAGCATAATCAGCTTAATATGCCTGCCCTTGTTCTCTTTAAACACATTTTGATAGTCCCCTGTCTATAGTAGTTGACTCCTCTCATCATCGATCCTATTCAAAATCACCTTCTCTATAATCTTACTATTATGAGAGTTAACTACTATTGGCCTCGTATTCCCTAAATCGGGGTATTGTTCTCCTGAATTCTTGCTTAGTAGTTTCAGTCTTCCTTCTTTATATATGTTAGGGAATCTTCCCTTAAATCATCTAGTTGTCCATTTTCTAATTCACTAAATTCTCATGGACTTCTAATTTACCTAGCATTTTCCATCAAATCCATCTTGCCCAATTTTTAGCTATAACTTAATTTTCTAATTTCTTTTAAAAACATCTTTTTATTGATAAGTCTAGATCTTCTAAATAACAGATTCTTTAATTCCTCAATTAAGGTTTTCCAGCATTATGTTTTAATATCGATTATTCACACAGTTTTCTCTTTGAATATCAATCTTAAATCTTCGTCCTGGTGTTTAATCTTGAGTCTTACCAGAATCAATATGTGGATAGTCAATCTTTCTTGCTCTAATTCCCATTGTATTATTTCCATGTTTGAGGATATTTAATCAGTTAATTACCTTTTGAGTGTGTTCCCACACTCTTTAGTATAAATTATTTTAGTTTTTTCGAATAAGTATTTTGCCTATTTATTTTAAGTTGAAGTTCAAATCCCCAATAACGATAATTTTCTGTTGCATGCATTTTTGTTTAATGGATCTTATCATGAATATAACTCTGTCTTAGAGTTCTTTTACCTAATCATTACAGTAAGGTGAAATGTACATCGCGATAATGTGTAGTGGAAATCTCCCTACGTTTAGAATGTTCTAAGCAGAAATTGCCTTTGGTTCTTGACTGTCTTTATTTCGTATTTTCCGTTAATAAGTGTTTATACTCCTTCGTTCCTCGTCGGTTTGGAATGAGTAATGCTTGCTATTTATGCCTTTTATTCTCTATAATCTTGTTTCACCATGTCCAATGAAGTCAGGCTGCCTAAGTCTAATTCTCTCATCATCTAATCTTGTTTTAACTTTGAGCTATATCCCCTAATTCTTTGCAAACAGATCTTTAGCTCGATCTGCTACGTAGCAATCATTCTCTTGCTTTTAATGGTTTTTTTTCTCCTCTTGTATCTCTAATTTTCATCAAATAAATCATTCCTTCTCCCCTCCCTCAACTTCTCTTTGTGATTGGAAAAGTGAAGTTAACGGTTGTTGTTTAATGGGACAGTGAATTTATTTAAGTTTATCTTACTATTATTTACCTAGACATTATGGTTTAAATAAAGATAATTTACCAATCCCTTCTTTGAATATACATAGTAGTCTTAAATAGATTTCTGAGTTTTTGGTTGTAACTAGTCGTTTTCGTCCATGAACTCTTTCAATCTCCTCCTTCCAGTTGGTTGATTGTTGTTAGCCTGCATCCTGTACCCGCTGTTTAATTACGCTTCTTATATTTATATTATATTTAAAGTATAAATAAGTATGAAAACAATCAATATATGGCATTGTAAATAAACATATTCATGACCTGATCGCATGCTTTAAAGTCAAATACTCAAGAAAAGGAATAAAAAGAGAAAGAAAACGGTGATGCATAAACAATCAATTGAAGCTAAATGGAGTTGATGATGGAAGTTTAGTCCTTGAAGACAAAACTACTGCAAAATAGCCATTTTTAGAACAATAAATATTTTATATTTTTAGAATAAAATGAAAAGGAATTAATGTTTTGAATTTTAATTAAATATATTTTATTGTTTAATTGTTTAAATAGTTTATTTAGTTACTGGTTTTCTTAATAACAATAAAATATAAATTAGATTGAATCATTTTTAATTAAATCCTATCAAATCGAATATTATTTATGAAACTAATTATTATATTGTGTTTTTTAATATATATATATATATATTTTCAAGTATAATATTAATAAATATCATTTTTAATAAAAAAATTCGTCAAAGTAAAAATATTAAGACTATTATAATTAATTAATAAATAATATAATTTAAAGTCATTAATTGAAATAATAAAATTATTAGTTAAGAATAGTGAAATACAAAACGTCCATAGAAAAAATACAATAAAATTAAATGATATAAATCTGTCTATCTGTCTTCAAAATAAACTATTAAGAATAAAATAAAGAATTTAAACTTAATTTAATCATCCAGACAAACAATATACGATCAAACTATGAGAATTTGCTGTGGTTCAATGATAAAACAAAGGAATCAGATGCAAACAAAATATAATAGTTAGTTAATTAGTTAATCACTTAGGTAAGTTAAAAATATAAAATAAAAACTTTGGAAACAATAGCCTGCGAAATCAATGTAATTCATTCCTCCTCTTCTTTATCTCTACTCGACTTTTCTGGTTCTTCCCCTTTGAGCTTTCTTCATCTTGATTTCTCATATCCGATGGTTGCATCTGAGTGACTTCCTTTTTTCTAGGTACTTGGATATTAGTTTTAATAATTTAAAATATTATTAACTTAGAAAGTTAAGTAAAAGAGTTGGAACGAGGAGGGATAGTCGAACCGTTCTAAACAAGAGGCAAATATTTTGTCTCACTAGTCCGAAAAGCGAACTTTCCCCAGCTGGATTGCAGGATCCAGAAGTGTGTTTTAACAAAGAAGTACATACATACTTGTTCTAACCGAGATACCCCTCTCACACACCTCCACCAACCCCTCCCCAACCTTAACCGAGATACCCCTCCCCATACCCCCTCCACCCCCAACCTATTTTATAATAATAAAATAATTTAATAATTTATAAAATCTTTTATAAATGAGTATTTTATAAATTAATCATTATTATTAATTTAAATATAATTAAGATTATTAAGCTTTAATTATAAATAAAAATAATATTCAATCAATAAAATTTTAAAATTCTCATTATAAAAGATTTTATAAATTATTATAATTATTTAATCAATAATTTTCAAAATTCTCATTTATAAAAGATTTTATAAATTATTAAATTATTTTTTTATTATAAAATAGGTTGGGGGTGGGGAGGGGGGTATGGGGAGGGGTATCTCGGTGTATGGTGGGGAGGGGGGTGGGGAGGGGTATTCTCGGTAAGAACACATACTCATGAGTGGCCCTAAATCATAGAGTATGTTAGATTTGACACCCTTAAGTCAGTACATTCTTTTAGCACCCGTTCACAACCTAGCTAGGTACTGTACACAACCCTAGCACAACCGGAGCATACACTCAAGATTAGGTTTTCTTAATTTTCGAATTGATTACCTAGAGTCCAGCCATTTAAAACAACTAAAACTGTGAGCTTACGTCCAATTAGCTCACTTACTCAGCTCCACACCAAACCTAAAAATTCCACTCTCTGTTCATGATGACATTTTTAACTTCAACTAGGCATGAGGCCTGACCGAACAAATTCAGTCATTTAGTTATAAACATCTCTCAATCAGCATACAAAGAATCAAACAAATACTCAAGACAACTAACACTGTCATAAAACCTCATAAAACTATCAATCCCTTCAAACACAATTCCTTACCCCCAAAGAGACCGAAATTCTAAGAGAACTACAACTTACCATTTTCTCACTACTCAATAGAGAATACACAAAGATATGTTTTGGAAGGAATCACTCCCAAATAACTCTAATACGTCACTAACAATAAAGTGAATTTTTTCAGTACTATATAGGAAAATTAACAACACAAAATTATTAGAGAATCACCCATGACATTGACTAAAAGTTGACCTAAAGATATGACGGGAATCACCCCAATAATTATCAGGATATTTAATACTAAAATAATATAATACTATGTCAACTAACAATGTATACCTAAGGGAGTAAACACCACTACAATCAAAAGACAAACTTACTTATGAATAAAAACTCTGGCCCAAAGCCAGAGAATCTTACTTTTGAAAACCCAGAAACCCCTAAATCCCTAAACCCCATAGATTTATACATTAAATATGGATACTACCCAATACAATTAAAGAAAGTTATTAAATATCATATAAAAGATTTGGGACTTTTATATACTATATAATAATAAAAATTTAAAAATTTAATTAAAGATGTTTCAGGAAGTGGGTTTATTTGATTTGAAAATCAATGGGAAGTGGTGTCCAATATGCAATCAGGTAGATTGCATGGAAAATAGCTACAGAACTCTGAGAGCCTTTGATGAAACTATGCAAAAACTTCAAGAATACGTTGAGTTCGGAGTCTATGATGGAGTGAGCTCCATCGATAGCGAAGAAGAAGAGAAGGAGATTGAAAAACATGCACTCAATTTCTACAGAGAAAGAGTATACCTAAGACAGTTGTTGGCTCACAAGAATTCATTATTTTGATTGAATTGTTAAAGAATTAATTGAAATAGAATCAGTGATGAGACAACCAGAGAGATTGAACAGATCAGATGATTTAAATAATATTAAAAGGGCTTGACCCTTATATGCTTTAAAGCTTATTGATCGGGGGTCCCCAGAGACCTCAATGTGATCAAATTATTATTATTATTATTATTAGTTTTGATAATTTCCTGTTTCTCTATATTCTCCTTTTTCCATAGAATAATTTGCTTCATGTTGGAGGTTCTTGACCCATAGTTTGATAAGTACTAATCAGCTTCTGCCAGGTATTGATCTAAATCACTGAACTCACCACCTTATCTAGTATTCTCACCCTAACTCTAAATGTGCCGCGCTTTTCAGAACTAGATCGTCCCGTACATCAATATTTGAATTCTGGTTTATCATCTCCGAGCATAAATCTTAGCTCACGTGTTACCATAATGCTTTGCTTTTCTTCTCCAAGGTTCTTTCCATTTCTTCCTTCTTATTTTTTGATGATGGTGATCTTAAACTTTAAGTTGTTCACTTATTGTTATTTTTTTATTATCATTTCTGATTAATTCTTTCAAATTAATTTATTGATTTTAATTACACTTTAATTTCTCATGCTTTAATTTCCTGATTTGACATAAAATTCTTTGAATTTGATACTTAGCTCATTCCAATTATCTTAAATCTTTTATTCATCAAGCTGAATCTTTGTTTTCTTGATATAAGTTGCCCTAAAAGGTTTCTTAACTTTCTGATATTTCTCTTGAAGTTCTAGATTTCTAAATCTTTTGTCGAGCTATGTCATGTTAGCTAAGATTTCAATTTAAGTCTTTTCGTTCATGTCAAATATTTTGATTTCTATGATTTCGCTTAAAATTCTTGTAGGATCCCCTACTTTGTTTATAAGGTTACAGTTCCTCATACAATTTTTATCCAAAAAGTTCTATTAACGCTACAATTTGATTCATTCCATAGGTCATTATTGTTCTCTCTTGACTAATTGCTATTATTATGTCCAAAACGTTACTTGTAATGAATATCGTTTTGTTTATTTGTAACTTAATAATATTTTGCTAAACTTGACTTTTTTTGTCATTTACATACCAATATTCTCTTATGTTGTGCCTAAGTTTCTTAAGTTTTTCTAAACCAACTAATTTGTGATATCTACCGTATTACTTTCCTTGAGTGAGATTTTATTGAGTATAACTCTGGGTGTGTTGAATGCAAGTCTTTTTAGTTAGTTCTCCATCTTTTATATTTCTTCTATCTTCAGGTATTATGCTGAAATGAAAGGTGTGTATTTGTAAATCATCATAGAACTTATTTTATGCCACCATTCTAGTATCGCAAATAGTCGGATTGTAAGATTTTTCAAGTCTTTGGTAAAGTTCATTATACTTCTTCAACTCATTCCACGTTCCTTTAAGTAGCTACTGAGTATTTAATGATATTATAATAACCAGATATTTAGCCTCTTGTACTTTTTTCAACCTTTCTTTTTCTTCTAATTGTTCAAATTTCTTTAAGTCACTCAGAACACTGTCTTCTTAATACTGAGTTTCAAGTTATGTGTCTTTTCGATTTCCTTAAACTACTCAGAATTCTGTTGAAATACTATATTAATTTTTTGTTGTTGATGAGAATGTCATCTGTAAAAGATATTAGTTTCCTTTGCTTGATCAATGAGAATAATCCTGTTATGAGTATAGTGCATCTTGCAGGTATATGTTGAACAGAGCGGGGGATATTCTGCTTCTATGTGTTCCCCCATTATGCGCGTTTATATATTCTCCTTCATACTTAATTCTATTGTTCGAGTATAATTCCTTTTATTAATTGTGATAGATATTTTGTCATTCTCTCTTATAGCTCTGGCTATGAGAATCGACAGTAATTTGTCTTTCCAGACCGAGTCATAAGCATTTGGAAGATATACAAATAAGTAAAGCTACACCCTGTTTGCTTTTCCATTTGGAGCTCTTGATGTGTTCTAGAATTCTTATAATATTTAAATGGATGCTCTTGTTTTCTTTAAACAAGCTTTGGTAATTTTCCGTTTTTAGCAGTTTACTCTTTTTATCTGGGAGTTTGTTTAAGATTGCCTCTTCTATCATTTAACCAAAATGTTAATTCATCACTATTGACCTGGTACTATTGATCTCCTGGAATAAATCCTCCAAAATTCTTGCTCAAAAGGATTGGTCTCCTTTCTTTTAGGTATTACTAAATATACCCTGTTTTTGACCAATTTGCGATTTTCTGACTAGCTAATTACTTAATTTTCTCTGATCAAATCCATCCGGTCCTATGACTTTGTTAAAATAGCATTCCCTAATGCTCCTTTCCACTTCTTCCTCATAGCAGAATACCTCTGCTTTTTCTTCACATTATCATTGCTTGGTCTCCCAACCGGGAGATTCTTGAGTGTAAATCTCCTTAATCTTGGTATAGTTCATTGTAGAATTTCATTATCTGTTCATTAGCTTCTTCTCCCAAATTGATTCTTTCTCCTTAATTGTCATTACCTTGATTGGTTGGGATTTTTTCTTGCATTTTGTTAGTCTTTGAACCATGTAGAGGACACCTTTGACATCTTTACTTTCTAGTCATTTATCAAAATTAGTTTTTACTGGCGGGTTGTAAATTCATTTTCAAACTTTAATATAGGTGGGTGAAATTGTTTGAGATAGATAATAATACTTTTAATAAAATTTTGAATAGAATATTGTTGAAAATTAGAAGGGAAAAAGCAGCAAATTTTTCTAAATTTTGACCCAATTTAAAATATTTGTTTGATTCTATAATATTTCCATTCATCATTGGAATTACTTTTTAATTTAATAACAATTTACAACTTTTGGGATGATTATTAATTTTATAAAATATTAACTAACTTTTTTGACATTTCTTTTGTTTATAAATTATATAAAACCACTTTAACTATCTAAACTATAAAAAATTCTTTTAAGAGATTAATGATTCAAGATCTGAGATTAAAATTGAACATAAATTAT
Organism: Oxytricha trifallax; assembly: GCA_000711775.1. Classification (NCBI taxonomy): domain Eukaryota; phylum Ciliophora; class Spirotrichea; order Sporadotrichida; family Oxytrichidae; genus Oxytricha; species Oxytricha trifallax. The sequence continues at coordinate 198,756 of ARYC01000109.1, forward strand.
TCAAAATTAACTATCATTTTGATTAAATTTTACTATTCTAATTAATCTTCATAATGTATTCACAATTGATCATACTAACCGATTATTTAAACTTACATTTCAATAATACAATAATTAAAAGATAATTGAAAATAAACAAACAAACTTACTAATAATTTTTATAATTTATAATGAACATTTTTGATTCCTTAATATTTATTGAATTTGATTCTTTTATAGATCTATATTAATATTCAACTAGTAACTACGATATACTTAATGCATTTATTTCATCATCTCGCCTTTAAAAACCATTTTTGATTATTATTCAATATCTATATTTGCTTCGTTACAATACAACTTAGTCTCTTTGATTTAACTGTTAGGATTATTAACATTGCCCTTTATTATCCAATCGGGCAGTTGATTGTACCAATGTTTTGTCTTACTATGCTATTCTAATTTTTCTTCAAAGCAATTTTATATTATATTGTCGAGTTTATCCTCAGATAACTCTCTTTATCATCAGTATAAGTTCTCTAGCAATGTTTCCTAATATCTGAAACCCTATAGTTTATTTCTTATTCAGATAACTTGAGATCCCTCTAGTTATATTTTATTCTTAGTTTTTGCTGTAATTATTTTGTGGTCTGTTAGTCTCAACTGGTCAGTCTCCCAACTAATTGTTTCCATTTTTGAGAATATTTAATCCATTTGGTTTCCTATTTAGTAAGGTCGCACTTCTTGAGAAATGGATTCATGAAGTCCCTCTTTGAGTAATCTCTTGCTTAAATCTTTGATAAGGTAGTTGAAGTCTCCTATCACAATGATTCTCTAGTTATTACATTTTGATTTTAACGATAAAATTGTGGAGATAAGTCTATTCTGCAACTCCTTGGCTTCCTCATTCCAATACAGTGGAATGTATACTAGTCCTTCCATGTTAAGATGTTCCAAGTTAAGAATTATCTTAGAGTTTTCGCTGTCTTCATAAAAAAATAATCAACCTTTTTGCTTTAGTACTCTTCCGTTCCTTTTGCTAACTATGTTTATGTTTGTGCTATGTCCTTGTTGTTGAGTCCAATTACTCTTTGCACTCTTTTCACTACTAAACCAATAAAATCTAGATTTTTGCTTTCAAGCACTCTCAGCATTTGGTCATATCTTAGTATGGAGTTCCATCCTTGCACATTTTGCACGCTAATGCTTAGATCAAATTCTATTTGTCTGTTTTTACTTATAATCTATGTTCTGACTTTGCCCCTTTAATTTTCTGCAAATTTTTTGTTTATTCTAACTCAATTCTTCACCTCTCTTTCTGGCTAGAAAGAATGGAGATAATAGTCATTGTCTAGCGGAATGCTGAACTTATCTAAGTTTTTTATATTATTGTATTTGACTTATGTTATTGGGTATTTTACGAATGATTGGATACTCTTTTTTGAATATTTAGAATAGTCCATGATAAATTTCTGCTCATCTGAGCTGTATACTTCACTTTCATTTGAGTATACTGGTAGCTTTCTTCAGGCTGTGTCCTCTCTTCTACTTTGCCCGGCTTTATAATTATCTCTAATTGATTTCCCTAAAATACAATAAATCCATAAGTAATAGAAAATTTTCTTTAATAAAATGAAAACTGTAAAACTATTAAATTATATAAATATTAATAAAAATAAAAACCGGTCAAAATAAAAGTCGATCATTAATTTAAATTAAATAATGAAAATGAAAAGTACAAAAAATATATTTAAAGCACTAAATATTGAAGCTGTAATTTGTAATTAAAAAATATAATAATTAAAATACAAATGTTATCAGTTTTAAACTTTTGAAAAAATATAAATTACCATAAAAAGCAAAATAAATATATTTATACATTGAAAAAGTGCAAAATAATCCATAAAAAAGAAATATTAATAGGATGATAAAACATTATGAATAATAATATTTTATTGCAAATTTATAAGAAGATTAAGTTAACCTTAAAATTTTATCATATCACGATTGGCTTATTAAGATCAAAGAAATTTCATAATAATTTAGTAAAAGAAATAAAAGGTGAAGAAATTAAATTTTTTACAAGCCAACTAAGCGCCGTATTTGAATTAAATCGATGACTGCTAGCAATAATAACATAATTTGAGATACGAGATTTAGGCTTCGAAGTTTCTTTAATGTAATAAAGCATAAATTGCAAGCATTTTTATAACTTTCACTCTTTCAGTCCATGTTTTAATACTAACAATCTCAGCTCAAATACTATTGATTCATTATTATATTATAATTCACTTTGAGTATACTTGCTTGAAATACGCTATTTCAATACCTATAATAGCCATAAGATTCTTTAGTATGGTCTGTCATGCTATCGAAGATCACCTATACCTGGCCATGCAAGGCCGTAGAATCGTCATGGCAACTTTATGAATTTTTACTTGTAGTGGTGATACTATATATAGCAACTTAGACTATACCCCCATCATCTGCTTCCCTTGCACTAATCCATACCATGCAACTCTCCAGTAATCCTGTCTTAATTACACAAAATTATCTTGCTCTCTGTAGGATTAGCGTTTTTCTTTTAAACTGCATCAAACTATTGTTTAATATAGTCGCTATTTATAGCTGTGAGGCATTTAGTTCTGATTCAACATCTTTTATTGATAATGCAAGTTTTGCTAGTTTTTATTATTTGATTGAGATTAACTTAATTACTGCTTATTTTATAAGTTAACTTTAAAATTTAATTAAGGTCTTATCAACATTTACTAACTTATAAGCTATCTATTGTATTATAATTATTATAGTTGATTAGTTTCAACGAAACCTATTTATAACATCTTAATTTTAAATGATGTAATTGTATTTATTAATACTTACTAATGAATAAATCAAAATTTTTGACATTCTTATCTTTTAATTAATGTATTTATCACATTTTGATATTTAAAATATTGCCTAATTTAAATTTCTTTACCATTATATTATTCTTTATTTGGAGAATCCTGTAGTTATTTTTTCTCTTTAATATAGTAGTATACCTGTAACTTACCAATTAAATCATTATATTTATCAGTAAAAAACATCTATATAAGCTTAAACCATTATCAATTTAGATTCTTGACAATATCAAATTTAAAAAAATCAAAAGAATTATTATTCTTCATGCTATGCGATGATAGTTTGGTTTATTATTTTATGTGAATTTTTTGAAATTAAAAATTGTGATTAACTTAAATTAAAACAGAATATAATTAGAAATTAATAAATGAAAATGGATCAGAGAGGTTTCAGCTAACAAGAGAATTATTAAGTAAAATAATTTAAATATCCTCATTTTCAAACTCTTTCTCTTTTATTTACACAAGCATTATGATTAAAGACTTGAAGTTAATACTACCATAAACTAAAAGATGAGAAAATAATATTTATTTTTAGGAAATTAACACAAAACAAAATGCTTATATTTAAAATGTAGAAGAAAACATTACAAATAAATGAAACTCTAATAATCTTAAGTCTGATCAACTATACATAATTAATATATGCTAACCTCCTTAGCTAAAATAGAATGATTTTAAAAAATCTAAAAAAATAAAAATTATTCATAGTAAAAATTATGATCAGCTTGTATTTTGCAAACAAAACTTGTAAAAATGCTCTTTATACTTATACATTTTTTTAAATTATCTCTAATATTATCTTCAATTTATAGTTAATGACTGTTTTTTGTATTTTTGATTTTTAAAATTTCCTATTCTTTTGTATTTTAGCAATATTACTTATTTAGACAAGTATAAAGAGGTGTTATATTCAGTGGTAATTCAATTTCTGAAAGAAATTAAAATTGTTATAAATTGGTATTTTATAAATTAGTAATTATCAATAAATTTACATTTAAATTTTATCAACTCATATAAATTTAAAAGAGTAAATTGTTTTAAAATTAGGTAGTTGTTTAATGTAAATTAAAAATATCTGGATCATTGATAAAATCTGTTTCAGTAGAATCAATCTAATATCCTGTTTTATATCAATTAGAATAAGTTGTAAAATTGGAGATAATAATATATTCAGCATAGAATCGATTATTAATTGTACTTCAAAAAATAACCAGATAATTAACAAAAGAAGAACTAAATAAGCAAGTATCACAGCCATAATATGTGAAAGCTGTGTATTAGTCTACCTTCCCTCATTAATGAGTTGAACATGGGCATCTCTAGCAGTCTCGATGATTGCTGCCACCTCTTGAGGCCAGATATCAGAGTCCTCAGCATGCCACGGTATGTAGATGAAACAAATTTGAAACATAAAAGTACTCTCACTCAAAAGTAACTTCATCTTACTCATCAACAAAACAAGGATGCCAAGGAGTACCAATAGATTGGTATTGACCAACAATCATACAACCTTATCGAGCAAGACTGACAATATGTGTTACTCTATAAGCATATGGGAGATAGTGCGAGCATATATCAAGCAGCACCTAGTGCATTAACAACGATTCATTCCAAATAGACTTTTAAGTCCTAAAGGATTTAAGGTAAGTGTATATAGAAATGTTGAGATTGCTGAATTATTAAAATTAAATATTCTTTTTTCCATAGGTCATTTACTTCTAGAAGGGGTTCCTCAGTTTAACACTTTTTTTAAATTTAGCATTAATACTTACATATTTAAAAATTTAGTAGGCTTAAACTGTTGTAATTGTGAGAGAAAGAAGAGCATGGTAGAGCAATTATAATTGCTCAGATTAATAGTGTAAGCGAAAAGATTACGAGAATGGTAGAGGTAGAATTTCGGGTGTGTTCGCTGGTTCTTAAACATTAATCATCTTCGACACTCTTGGCATCTGATCCTTTTCTTCTGGCTCGATAATTGATAATGTGCTCTTAAATGCTAGAGTAAATGTGAACTCCTTGTTAAGGCGCCCACAGCGATTCTCGTACAAAATAACTGCATCAAGATCCACCTGACTCCCTATTGTAAATCTTTGCTTGGACATTAAAATCCTTTGAAAAGAATGAGAATCCACATAGGCGTTCGGCACTACTATTTAAACAAAGCACCATAATGAGAGAGAAAAGTGCCCGCATGCGCGAGATATTTGCAGGCTAAGAAGAATTGATTAGAGTGTAATACGTAGTCTTAAACAAAAGAAAAGCATCAACATCATTTGAGAAACTCCAATGCCATATTGGAATGTCTGATTATCTCGGCTTCTCGAGGAGATATTTGAGTCAGAATTTTCACCTTTGTGAGATAGAAGGAGACGCGCCGAGTGGTGCCCCTAGTTTTTCAATAATCTATTGTTTACCCCTACTTTCGACTGCAATACTGAAAGAAAAAAATGGGGAAAGCCTTATGTCTACCAGATGACATGATTGTCCAACATTGGGGAGATTACTGAAATCATTAGAAGCATATGAAGGTTCAAGAAGCTTAGAATGACAACGGGAAGATGGTGCTCCAAACCTGCCACAAGAGATACAGAGATAAGAAGGGTAAGGAAAATGCCTAGATCAAGACATTGTACAGACTTATTTTCCCACTCAGCGCTAAATATTACTCTGATTAAAACCCTTTTTATGGAGTACGCTAGGGGAATATATATCAGAGAGTACAGCTAATGCAATTACATGGCAAATAATGTGCAATTCAGGCATAACGTGAATGAATATGCAGTATTACAAAGTCTAGGGTATTGATAAAGACAGCAGACAAGACGTAAGGATGGGGAAATACATGAAAGTGGACTAGCTATAAGAATGTCTGTATGATGCTAATTATGATGCTTAAGCCTACATTAGAGTCAAAGCTATTGTTTCTTATTTAGCTAAAATATGATTATTTTGGTAAATAAATTGATTAATCAAGATTACACATGTTTAATAATAAATATTAAAATAAATATATATTTTTAGGTACTCTACCGCAGATTTTATAGTATAAACCTGCTTTGCGGTAGAGTACCTTAATTATATAATTAAATTAAAATTAAAATAAATATATATAGCATTACTTTTTCTAAAGAATGCATTATAAATTTTAATTTTATATTTAATGATCAAATAATAATGCTTGTAACTATTTTAAGAATCATCATTTTAAGTTTTAACTTTTTTATATTGTATTTTTATGTTTAATTATTTATTATATAATATACTATTATTAAATGCATTCTTTAAAATAGTAATGCTATATTTATTTATTTTAATTTAAATTTAATTATATAATTAAGGTAATCTACCGCAAAACAGGTTTATACTATAAAATCTGCGGTAGAGTACCTAAAAATATATATTTATTTTAATATTTATTATTAAACATGTGTAATCTTGATTAATCAATTTATTTACCAAAATAATCATATTTTAGCTAATTACACATATGATATTAATATAAATGTTTTTGTTTCTAATATCCTTGTTTTAAAAATGATTTGCTTTCTTCCAAAATTTTACAATCTTTTACCACATATATTATTTACTATCACATTTATATTCTCTATAATAAATTAAATATATATATATATATAAATTTACTATTTATAATCGATAATTTAAAATTAAATATTCCTAAATAGCTTCCTTTAGTATTGCAATAATTATTTCATTTAAATTGTTAATTTACTTTCACTTTTTTTTAAATAGTATTCAGGCCTAATTGAGGTTAAGCAGGATAAATCTATCGTTATGTTGATTTATGAATTCAAACTTACTTTTCAATGTGATATAAATGGCCAAGATTAATAAGTATTCTTTTTAGTATTTAATAACATTTAAGTTGTCATTTAACTTTAAAATGATGATCTTACACATCATACACACCCCACCTGATGACAATCGATTCAACAACAGAAAGAATTCATTGCTCATGAATTTTTGCTTTCAGTAAAACAGACACTGCTTAAAATTGGACCTTTCCCCTTAAGTATTCCTTATAAATTACAGGTGGGAAGAAGTAATGATTAGTAAAAAGTACACTAGAAGCGTTCTTATTTGTATGTGATTGTGTTTGAAGCCACGAATAAAACAAGTGATAAAATCTGTGATTAAATATTATTAAATGTAAATGTATATAACTAGTACTTATTTATATTGCTAAAATTTTAGTTAATTATCCGGATATTGCGATTCATTTAAATTTACTGTTTATTTAATTGTAAAACTAAAAATAGCAATATAGGTTTGTGTAATTTTATCAAAGTTTATTTTTTCAGGGATAATCAGAAGTTCAGTTCAGGAAAAAGCATCTAATTATGGATTTAATGAAAAATATGAAGCCAAATAATCACAATAATAAAGGAAATTATTAAAACAGCAAACAAAATCGAGGAAATATAACCTATTGATAGAGAATAAGCACTGGAATTAATCATAATAAATAGGAATTTAAATATGAAAATATTGAAATAGAGTAAACTGATTTCATGTATAAAAAATTATTTATTGATGAACTATTAACATTTCTTATGGGTATTTGTCTATTATTCAATCTCATCATAAATTAAAAAAGGTAAAATGACATTTATAACACATTTATTTTATTGATATATAAAAGATTGGTAAATGCTTGACTTAAATTAAAATAAATTATTATAATTTAAAATTTTTAGGATCATATTCTCGAAAAATATTAAATATTTATTTATAGACTTATAACAAATTTTTACACAAAATATCAACCTTTTGTATAAAAATTCATGTAATATAACTAAATCATGCTTGAGATTAGTTTCTTATATCCATAAATGTCAGTGAAAATCAGTCAAAATAGTAAAAAATCGTCAATATACAAATGCTTAAATATAAAGAAACATAAAATATACTTGCTTAAAACATTTTTTATTATATTTATTAGACATATGCTAGATTAAAAATCAAATAATATATTATTATTTTGAATTGAATTCAAAAATTATTTATTTTTTTGCTATTTGAGCCCTTTATTTATTTTGAAATTTTTCAAATATTTATTTAAATATGTTTATTTATTTTCAATTATAGAAATTAAATTTGTTATTAACATATATTAAGATTAATTTATTTACTAACAAAAACATGAATAATTTAAATTTTTTTACTAATAAAAGTAAAAAACCTTTAAAATATAATAAAATTCAATGTATAAAATAATTAATTTTACAAAAATATAAACAGTGAATAAATTTCATTTCATAATGATAGAAAAGTACTTTAATAAATAAAACAAATTTTTAAATATTAAAATTAAAATTGTAATTAAATATGATTAATAAAAGCATAAAATCATTTTTATAAAGCAAAAATATTAATAAACATTTACTTGCTAAAGATAACTATATAGTTTTTTAATTTTAAATACTCTTTTAAAAAAGTGAATAACATAGGGATTGCGAACCCATAAAAAATACTAATATCTCTTATATAAGTCTTATAATAAATTAGACATCTAAAAAAATTAATTTAAGAAAATTGAAAATCTCAAAGCATCAAAGATGAAAAACTCAAACCATGCGAGAAATCCTATAGAGAATTATTTTGTAGTACAAAAGAAAAACTAATAATATTTTAGATAATCTATCAAGAAAGTATAAGACACAGCAATCTAACATGACAGAATAAAATTAAAAAAAAACAACATATAAAATATAAAAAATACAAATGAATTTGTGATAATGCCTGATATGAAAGTGTACTGGCAAACCCATAAACTTTACAATTATCTATTTATCTAAAGTAATGTTTTTTGTTTTAAATGAATACTTCAAAATCTAGAAATATATATATCTCTTTTGATTTCTGTACTTTTAATAAAACCCCAATTTTCATTTGATGTTTTACTCAAGGGGTTTTATTATAGAAATGGGCGCAACTAGTAAAAATATTATATTTGCTACTTGCGCCCATTTCAAATATAAAACCCCAAGAGTATTTTTTTGAATTAAGTTGAATTTGAATTTTTAATAAATATAGTATTTTTATTATTATAAGAACTTTGGTAGCTTTATGTAAAATTAAATAAGTACTAATATATATATATATATATATATATGTAGGCCTACTATCAAAAATCAAAAAGCTACCAACTTTTGAGGCCTGATCTGATTAAATTTTATTTGAGTATATTAGCCCTTAATAATAATTATAAAAACACCCAGTCCAAACAAAGATGCTGAGCCCAGATAACTAAGTCTCTCAGGTAATCATACCCTTCCTGTCCTCCCCATCGGTAGAGCTCCACCCATACCTGCTGCCGCCCACCCTCCGTGCCCAAATAGAGCCTTCACCAATACCAGATGTGGCCATCTTCGACACCAGGCTCCGATGCCTGCTGGACAGCATGTCGACCTACCAGAGATCCCCCAGAGAGATCCAGGACATTGCCACCACCATCTTTGGCCAAAATGTTATCACTCATTACAAGGAGACGCTGGACAGTGCTATAGAGCTACGACTCTCGGTGCGCAAGCTCACCTTCCCCAGGGACGCCAACGATGGGAAGGAGGTGCTGTATGACGAAACGAGGGACGAGACCATAGGAGTGAGAAGGGCAGTACCTATTAGAGACGACGAGACAGAGGACGGAGGTGGGGGCCTCCTAGACAACCTATAGGCAAAAACCCTAACGGCTAACCCATAAACCTCCATGGACGAGACATTGAGACTATCTGATGGTCAGATGGAGCGGACGTCCTCAGCGGATGCAGGTTTAGAATGTGCCGATTCTACGCCTAACTCCTCATCAGGGGGCTGCCTGTCTCCAGACTTGCATCGATAACTGAACGAATTACTAGAGAAAATAAAACAACCTAAGTATTAACGGACAAATCCCTAACGGTCACTCAACTAATAACCTAGGGACCAACAGATCTTTAAAAAGCCCAGCAAAAGGCCAGCTGATAAAGACCTCCAGGAGATGTTCATTAGAGCCCCCCTCGGCCAGCGACGCCTACACCCTCACGGATTTCCCCTGGTGCTATTACGATTTCATTTAGAGATTTCCTCTAATCTAGAGAAGTTTAGCTTAGTAGCCTTAGGAAGCAATCTTATACAGATCAAGCAGATCTTCCTGAGCCACTCCCCTAGAAAGACCTTCCAGGCACCCCCGCTGACTATAATCTCTTACCCCTAATTGTGACATGGGGTCGATCACCTGGGCATTTACTCCTTCCTTGGTCGATGCTCTGAAGCACCTGAGCCTCAAGGAGGTCTGAATGGGTTAGTTTATTTACCAATTACAATTTGGGGATCATCAATTAATCAATTAGATATATTTATATATTTTTTAATTTTAGGGAAAATGAAAATTGAGCGCAACTCCGCCTGGGCGTGTGCTGTGTGCCCCGAGTGCCCAAGTTCCCCCTAGTTTTCGAAGGGCTACAAAATGACCTTAAGATGGCCCCTCTAGCTCAACATTTCCTAAAAAACTCGAAGGCAAAAAAGTCTGGGAGATTTTGTAAGTTTAAAAAATTTGATCGTTTAATAGTTTAAATTAAGGGTTTAATTATCGTTTTAACAGCTGCCCTATTTTAATTAATTAAGATTTAAACATTAAAACTTAAATTCGATTATAGAAAAATGGAGTGCTCCCACTGCACCAGACCCTAGCAGGAAGACCCACGCCAGAATCGCCAAGATCGTCTCCTACTATGAATAGATCAGGACCAAGCAGTACATTCCTCCCTTCGACAGCATTGTGGGCGAGGTCGAGGCCGCCCCTGAGGGTCGCGAGGAGGTCGAGGTGGCTTGGCATTGGTTCCTCGTGTATCTCCCACTTACAAGTAAAGGCTCCTGCAGAGATCCCTAAGTCACAGCTCCATAAGGGAGGTCTGGCCACTAGCCTGCATTCACGACAGAGACACATCTTCCTGATCAGGGATGGGACGAACAGCTTCTTGAAACTGAGAGAGATTCTTTTAGTAATATTCATAATGTTATATTTCACTTTCCACCCACTTTTGTATTTCTCGTAATGGGTTTTCATTTTTCTCATTTTCACTTTGCAATAACGATGTATTATTTAATTTAAACAACCCACGATTGCTTAAAAAATTACTCTTGGGGTTTTAATTAAATATAAATCAAATAAAATTAAAAAAATAATATTTATAAAGTATCATTTATTTATGACATTTTTGTATTTTGAGACTTTTTACATTGACTATTTTTTCACTAATTTGACTGAATGCCTCATACTACTAGACCCTAATGACAAAAAATGCAAGAGCATCTCCAATCGCACACAATGCTTAAACACATAGAGGTTTTAGTGTAGGGTTCTTTACAGGCAGTATTTATATTGAAGAGAGAAAGTATATGCATATTATTATATTTATTATATTTACTACAGATGAGAGGTTAAATGCAAACATTAATACCACATATATTCACATTAACTTAGTATGATCAAACAATCATGTGAACATCTTCAGTAGTAACGACAATACTCGCAAATCTCGAAGCAGTTAGAAGGCTTGAGCTAGCGTATTTCAAGCAGTCTCTGCTGCACTGATCATTTGAAAGCGCATGATGTGGGTAGCCTTATTCAAGCAAAGACTGTCAGCATAAACGTAGTGAGGATGGAATGTGAAGAAGTGATAGAAAAAATATCGAAATCAACTTAATAAATAGTTTAAATACCACTATATATGTTTCTATTAGTGATTAATAAAAAAATAAATTTAAGTATAATATATATTAATAATAAATAAAATGTAAATACATTATGGAGATGAGAAAGTGAGGTAAAAGTAGCAAATTAAAATTCCTTTTGATCTTAAATAATGATTTAAAACTTAGTCTTTTTAGAATCATTTTAATTATTTTATATATTATTCTAATATTTTTAAAAAAATCGATATAAATAATAAAATTTGACTTTTAAATATAAATTAATTTACAAATCTTGTGAAAAATAGTTAATTATTTATAGAAGTAATGATTATTTAAACGCTTTTAAGAATGTTAACTTTATTTAATTTATATTAAATTATTAAATTAAAAGTGAGTGAAATGCCCAACTTCAATTTACACTAAAATGAATAAGTTTGATAATGAGTCAAAAAATTAATTATATTTTATTAATTCTAAAGATATACTATCATATTTTAAAAGATAGCAAAGTGTGGGACTAGCGACAATCGGCAAATACAATTTATAATGAAATATAAATAGCTTAAAATAGATTTATAGATATTTCATTTATAAATTCTAGAATCTTAGTTGAAGATTGTTTATCTAGAAACCTGATAAAGTTATTACATAAAGCTTTGAAAATCAGTAAAAATTATCACCAACAAACTCATTAGCAGGTCAAATTAACCATTATACCCTAGAGAAAATACAATTCAAGGGATCAATCAATGAGAAGCAGATAAAACAAACAAAAGATTCAGATCAGGTCACCCCCATCTTCTTGTGTTTACTATAACATCTACTCGCAGTAAATAAAAAGCTTTTAAAGCATTTTAAAAATACTGTTCAACATCAAATGTTCAAAGACTCAATTTACAACTAATAATCATAGGGGGCTACCTCATTGGCTGTAGTGAAATTCAAAGTAATAATAAACTTACATTAAATATTTCAGGCCAACCCACTATCATGAAGTAGAGAGAGTCATAAATTGGTATGATGACGAGAACGGCTCCATTCAAAACTAAGGTTGGCATGCCGATGAAGATCAATCGTTATTCTAAAATCATAAATTAATGAATAGAGAAAGACCTCTCTTTCGAATATAGGTTCAGTTAGTTAAAGTTCTTTGTTAATTTACTTATTTTACTAAAATATGTGAAAGGGTGCACTGATTAAATATGGCAAAATAGGACCAATGAATGAATATATTATCATCAAAAGAGATAAAATCAGAATCTCTCAATAAACATGGGAAAAATTGCTTGAAAACAGAGAGTCTCTATATATACTACAAATCAAAGTTATAAACATTGATCTTTGCTAAATAGCCCAAAAGAGCGTCACAACAAATAACTCTAATGTAAAGTTTAATTTAACGGGGGGGGGGGGAAGTTCCTGCCCCAAAATTTTATATGCACCCAAGGGGGGAAGTTTCCTGCCCCCAAAAAGGTAGTTACCTGCCCCATACATAAAAATATGCAATTTTATAATTTTCAAAGAATCTTTATCATCTATTATTATGTAGTTTTTTTTTAAATTTAGCTTCAAATATCATTTCTACCTTGATAATCAATTTAAAATTTAATGAAAATTACATTAATTATAAAAAAAACACTTATTTTAGCCTTGTCAATAATATATAATTTGATAAAGAATAATTATGTACCTTGAAAATTATATAATAATAAATGTTGTATAGTACATGGTTATGGTTATTGAAATTGAAATTAATTTGTTTCTATTAATTTATTGCAAAAACATAAAATTTAATGTTGGGGGCAGGAAACTTCCCCCCCCCAATTTAACCATCATACTTTTTCAAAAAACTCAAAGTAAGCAACATGTCACCAACGTAGTAACCAAGAATGTAAAAACAACTGAAATATTTATAAAATAAGTTAAATAAATATAAATAATGATACTGTAATACAATCAATTAAAAACCTAGTCTATTATATAATTCTCCATTGAATATGAGCAAATAGTCTGTACAGTTATATTCAAATTCATAGAGTTTACAAAATAAAATGTATTTAAAAGAGTGAAATCATTAGTATAAGGTGATTAATAAAATAATTGTGACTAGATTGGTAATATAATGCAGTTTTAAGAGACTATGCGAATAGAATCTGAGTAGTTTTAAGCGCTAATCAGACATTTCTTACAAAATCAACCATGACAAAAACACTAAAGCTAAGCTAGTATCAGCCTTTGTAGTAGGCAATCTTGCCACTAGTGCTATAAGAGCAACAGTATCTTATTATGGTAATTCTTTCTAAAAATGTCTTGATTTCGCTGCATCTTTCCAAAATACTTGTACCATTAGTGGAATTCTCACTATAGATGATAGCTCAATACAGTAGAAGAATTCCAGTGACTGCTCTATCGTTTTTGCGCGAGTTTTGGGTCTTAAATCTTCAGGAAATGGGTGAGGTAAATGTCTGGTCTCGAGTATGTTCATCTCTCTTTCGTAGTAATCATCCTCCACTGAGTAATCCCACTGATATCTATTTCTCACTACACAGTTCTTTTTGTGACTGAAAAATTTCTCTAAAAGGAAAGCATGGTTTACGAACGCAATCGTGCTGCTTAGAAACCTATTTCTCATTTTTAAAGCTTATTATATTATTATTTAATTACATTTGCAATTATTTTAACTCTTTTAACTAGAATGATCTATTAACTATTTATCTTATTATGTTTAAATAGGTAAATTTTTCAAATCACCTTTAGGAACTCATCAAAAACTTTGTTTTTACTATTCTCCACAAATAATTCAATAAATGTCAACAATAGACTCTTTCAGATATGGCGCTCTAATGATTATATTAAATGTCCTAAAATAGGGTCAGGGTCGCTGTTACCTCCACTCAGCTTGCTTCAAAAGTAGGTGCGAACAAAGTCTCTTATCTTAATAATAAATTTTAGCTAACGACCCTACATTGATCCAAAATGGTGAATGAAGTAGTAATTGTATCTAACCCAGGAAAGAAATACATTGAAAATGTGATATACAATAGTTCTACAAATATGATAAATTATAAGTATATAATAACAAATAAATTGAGGACAGAATCCATTTAATATAAGTCATCCTAAAACCGTCACTTATTATTTATATTATAATCGTAGGTCCCATATAACCTATATTTGAATAAATTCTTTATTATAATTATAATATTTCAGAATTTCAAATCATATTAAAGTTAGATAAAAAATTAATATCAATATTCTTAATTATAATTAATTATTTGGTTAACTATACTTTATTTTTAAAATCATTGAGTTATAGTTAATCACTTAAAAATTTTTTATAATTATTTTGATGGATTATTTATTCAATTAATCACAATCCAAAATTTGGTGTAATTTATAAAGAATAAAAGAATATGATTACTAATATAATTATTTATCTCCGTTATATAGTGTAAATATGTAGTGATATTTATTTATTTATTTAATCAACTTAATGCACCTAAATATAATAATAAAAGTCTTGAAATTACTGCTTTTTTAATCATATTAATATTAACTTTTAGAAGTCTTAGATAATTTCCATCAAAGTAGAATTCAGAAACTCAAGAATGTAAAATTAGGGCAGAGATAAATTAATCAACGAGTCTAATTTAAAAAGTAAAAATCTGCAGGAGTCCTTAGTTTTCTTTGCATTGAGCTCTTTAAAACTAAATAAAATGTTTGATTTATTTACTAAATTTTAAATATTTGTATATAGCCACTGTAAATATGGGATTTTATACAAATCAATCATGCACAATTATTTTAATTTAAGGGCTCTAGCTACATGATAAAAGTAATAAAGTTTAAGTATACCACCAAGTGTAGATGAATTGTAGACGCATTTTAAGAATAAGAGATGTGTAAGCCTTCTTGGGGATCTCTCAATTATATTTTGGTCAATCATGATGCTTGATTATTTCTTCCTAAGCAGATGAATAAGCTGGACATTTAATAATCACATAGCAGCATATACTGAATCAAATGATATCACAGAAAGGCAGTCATTACAATGTTTAATCCTTAACTTCATTTATATTACAGAAAGTAAAAAGTAAAAGAATTAAAACTATAACCAAGATTCGTATACAAAATAGTAGAAAATAGCGTTAGTTTATATCAACACACTTGAAATTATTTCCAACTATAATTCTTCAAGAATAACTAAATTAAATAGGCAATATTCATCACTAACCAGTTACAAGAGAAAAGTGATAAGAAGCAAATTCTGAATGCTCAGAATTAGATATGGAACAGATTTAAACCCTATCATAGCTTTAAAAGACAATTAAAGAAACTAAACAAAATATATAATGAAAGCATTAAATCTTTAAGATTACTCCCATTCAGTAGTAGTATACAATATGCATTTCAGACATCATGTGAATGAATTAGTTGTATGGATAAACAGTAAATAATTAGATGTTATAATGAAGAAATGATATGAGGGAAGATGAACAGCAATTGTCAGTAAATGACGGCAAATTTGATGGTCTTTAAGATTCTAATGTCAGATAATTATTGCATTCTACACTGATAATGTCATTAATATGTTGTTTATTTTACGAATAATCTTGCATTTTAACTTAAATTAATTTCTCTGCTACTTTTAAATCAAGAACATTTGTGGATACTTTAAATGGAAATTAAAACTTTTCTTCGTGATAATAAACTAGTTCATTCTAAAATGCCTCCGTAACTACATTCAAAAGATGTGTTTGCATTAACATTTAGATATTCATCACTTTTTATATATAATTGGCAAACTACAATCTAATAATAAAGTAGAAATATTATAAATGTCATAACTTTAAATTATTGATTAAATTGCAGTTGTTTTTAGATTTAGTTTAAATCTTTTGAAATTGAAGAAATAGATATAATAATCAATACTCTAATTTCTTTATTTTCTATAAGGACTTAACTAACTATAAGTGTAATCGATTTAAGATCAAACCCTGTCCATTCTAGAGTAAAAACCTCTCCATCCAAATCTTTATGTATTACCAAATCAGAGTTCTCTAAGACTTCTAATCTATTAGTTGCAATTCTACTTATGGGAAAATAGAAGACTCTTTAGTTTACTGTCAAGCAAATACTTTCATATTGGTAAGTCTCCGGAGATTTACTATTTTGAATTGAATTTTACCTAGCGATCCTTTTAATCAAAATTACCTTATTAATATCAAAATTTTACAGTTTCTAAGTGTTTCAAGTATCTTCTTATCATTGCGAGGCTTGGTTGGATGCAAAAGTAAGCAAAAATCGTAAAATTAATAACAACGTTAATAGGCCAATATTTTTCAAAGATGCTCTGAGCATTTTTGCTAAAGGAACCTATGAAGTTATCTAGTCATCTCTTGGTATAAAGGCTAATGGTGTTATAACATATCTTAAAGAAGTTTTATTTCTATTCAGGAGGTCCCGGAGGTTCCGGAATTTCCGGAGGTCTCGGAGGTTCCGGATGTTTCGGAGATCTCGGAGGTCTCGGAGGTTCCGGATGTTTCGGAAGTTCCTGAGGTCTTGGAGGTTCCGGAGGTTTCGGAGTTCAACAATGTCTGGAGTAATCAATAGAAGAATTTAAGATGGTTTTGCTAGAAAATCTCGGTAGATTGACTATAGACATAAATTTGAAGAAGTAAAAGTAATTTGAGATATCGTTGGCCTGACCAAGAATTGTTCTTTTGGAGCTATTGAGAAGCTGAAGTAGACTATCAAATCAACTTAACTTTTGAGTTCCATGAAAAGATCTATGTTCACTAAGTTAAACCCACTATACTCAAGTCATCATTGACCTTTTAATATATCTAAACTAGGAGTCATTATGAGAATATATCTTATTTCAGCCAATTGCTAAATAAACTTGGAGACTCTAGTAATCAGAATTTAAATTTAAATTCAAAAAGAATTTTGCAAATTATCAATAAACATATACTGCAGAATGATATGTCAATCAGGAAGCTTCTAAAGCGTCCATTACCTTATAATATTTCTCAGATTCAGATGTCTAGACTCAGTAAAATATTCTGCAACATTCTTAAGTTACAGATTAATTAGTAATCTCACTAATACCATGCTCAGTGGTAGTGACTATCTGTAAAAGTAAAAGCTAAAAATCAGATGGCGCTAAATAAATTTTTAAAAGATGCTTGCTACCTGATTAAAGTCTAGAATTTCTAACCAATTAGAGTACCTTGCAGCTTCAGGCAGGAATGACATTAGAATAGAGATGCGTCATGTTTCATCGATAATTTCCTGAGCTTCGAATATCACCAACAAAGCTTTCTAAAATTTCAAGGACAGTGAAATAAAGAAAAAATTCATCAGAGTATGCAAGTACATGAGCCCAATTTAAAACCTAAAAACAAAAGAATTGTTTGAATTGATGAAAAGTAATCTATCTGTTGCTCTCCAAGAAAGAAGGAAGATTATTTTCATCGATGAAGTGATTTTCACTTACTCAACAAATCTCAAGCAAGAGTTCAGCAATCGCCATCAAAATATTGTTGTGAAAGACAAATTATAATTTACAAAAAGCATAGCGGTAGTTGCAGGAGTGTCTCCAGACAGAGGCTTGGATCTTTACTATAGTTATGACAGATCTGTTAACATTGATAAGTTCTATGACTTTATTGTGGGATTATATGAACAGAACTCTGAGAGGAAGCTTGCTAGTTCTAGATAATTTACGGGTGCATCATAGTAAAAATTCAAAGCTTTAACCTAAGAACTGGGCATTACTCTAATTTTTACCCATCCATACTCATCCTAATATAATCCTATTAAAATTATTTCTCTTTACTTAAGAACTAATTCAAGAGAATTAAATTAAGATAGATGGGTAATACTAAAGATTTGATGCTAAGAGAGTGTTGGGATAAGCCTTTAATATTATTAATGATGAAACGATAAGAAAAATTTGCAAGAAAAGTTAAAAAAAGTTTGATTTATGATGTTAATTTTTAGTCATGGTTTAAACTAAAATATTAAATCTCATCGAATTATTATTCATCTTTCCTGTGTCTGATTAAGATTCAAATATCGTGGTTTTAGCTTCTATGAGGCGAGTTCCCTCATTTGGTCTGGTTCATTTGCTTGCTGAAGCATGCTCTAATCTCCTGAACCGCTTAAGTGATAAAACTTTTGGAGGTGACTGCTTTGGTTTTCTAGCCTTTATTAGTTTTGTTGAAGCTTTCAAAAGTTGCATTGTCCTCCCATATTTCTCTAAATTTATTAAGTTTAGGGTAAGTAAATTTACTTGATATGAATGGGTGGCTGGTCAACTATGAGAACTAATCATCAGAGATTAGTATGAAGTCATTCTTCTGACCCTGACCATCAACGCCGTTCCTGATCACCCTCGACTTGTTGATGATAAGTGAGAGATACTCGGGTTGGATTGTATTGAGAATGTTGAAAAAGTATTGCCTGTCAATTGGCTTGGATTTCTCTGACATATCAGACAGGTAAATGCTCAGCTCTTAATCGTCACACACTTGCAAGCAGAGATGCCTTACTGAAAGTTCATCATACTTTGGGACCTTCACCATCTATATCTGATCCATTTTCAGAAGCCTCTTGCTTCCCTTAAAAATTAATCGGAGGTATTCTCTGTTGATCCCCTCTATCGGAGGGATGTAATATCCCACTATAAATGTTAGTGGCAAAATCTTTACGAATCTCAGTTAGATATGAGTAGATGTCAATTTTAGACCTAAAATTTCCCCCAAGCTCGTGGGGTGTGATCTTCAGAATGCTGTCCTCTAGTTAGCCATCACTCATTTAAAATTGATGGTGTGATTTTTTTGAGAAATTTTTTACATAAGTGATATTCCCTATAGCTAATTAAAAATAAAATATTAATACTTACTTTAACTATAAAAAAAACAGCGATTTCAATTGTTATGATTTTTATGAATGTGGAAAAATATTAATAAGTGTATATTTTCCAAAAAGGGTGGGGGTCTTTGTGATCGTTATTTATAAAAATGAGAATTTTAAGCTTGTGATTATTTTTAATTTTTTTTGACATTTTTGTGATTTTTGTGATCTTTTTGGACATTTTTTGTGATTTTTTAAAAAATTTTGCTGACAAAAATTTTAATCACATTCTCCCCCTTTTTTTAATATATAACCCATTAAAGAGATTGAGTTCAAGATTAAGTAATTAAATTTGAATTTATTAAAATTAAAAAAATCACAGATTCAAAATTTTTAAAATGAGCTGCTCTTAAGAGTCAATGTATGACAGTGATGACTCATGCTTTCAATCTAAGCCCTCAACAACAAATTCTCTATCATCAACGATAACTAAGTTGTTGACAAGGCTTAACAAAAGGGACTAAAAACAAAAATATAAAGAAAGTGTCAGAAACATTAAGACCCATTCTGACTTTAAGCAATATTTGATCAGGAAGATGCTGAAGTTCCATGATCAGAAGCGAAGATGATTTTAGGGTTTATCACAAAAAACTTTTAAGGGTATCTAAAATCACCCTAAGTATAAAGGATACCCTCTTAATGAGCTTGATCGAGATCATGTCAAGAACTTTATTAGAGTGAAGAGACAAAATCTTAAACGAAATATGAATAGCGTCAAAAAAAGGAAGACTCGATGTTAAACAAAAGAGGCCCTGAATATGAAAAGGCATCCAAAGCTCACAATATTATCTAGAAGCATCGAATCTAGGATCCATTCCAATGTGACAAGTTAGCCTCCCAAACCCAAAACGATATGTCATAGTTGTCATTGTTCATGATTCAGCACTTCTCCGATCTTGAAGTTGAATTTCAAGCGTAGCATGATTTCGAAGTTAAACTCAGCGTTCATTTGGGACAGGGATTTTTACAGCTCGTTTGTTGAAACTTAAATCAAGCATTAGCAATAGCAAATAATAGATTTGTTCAAAAAAATGAGATTTAGTGCATTGAGTAGGAATTTACAAATTACTCACAGCAATAAATCCTTAAATTCTATTTAGCAGCATGCTAGATCATAAAAGAATTATCCTTAGAGGGCCAGACTCTCATTCACACACTTTATCCTAACATTCAACACAACATCGATACCTCAGTTTTTGAAAATAGTCCTGGGTGTAATGGCATCATCAATAAACAGACATCTAAAAGATTTAAATTAGCCAATGACCGCTGGATTGGTTAGTATCCTGTTTGATTTAAATTTTCTCTAATCGCTCATGTCTCTCACTTTACCGGAGAGAATACTAAACTTTCAATAGTCCCTAATAAATAGTGGATTCAGCGAAAGTGAAGCTGGGATGATTGTAAATTGTAGTGATAATTTTCTGTATGAGGATTGTATTTCAACTATCAGGAGGATCAATAAACTTTATTGAGAAGATCTTGTTAAAATGCTTTCAATAACAAAAGTGAAATAAGACCCCTCAAATCAAATAAATGAACTGCTAGGAATTTTCTCTCAAAGGAGAATAATACTAACTATGCTCACGAAGAGTGACCACATTAACCTGCAACTGGAAATATTGGTAGTCATGCTTCAATCAATTAAGGACTATGGATTAGACCAACTAGAGTATATATTTAGCTGAGATGAAAATTTGTGGATGAGTGAACTTAGCAAGCTCTAATCATGCACCTAGAGTTTTTAAAACCAATCTTAGCTTGAATGAAAGAGCCAGGAAATGTGGTAAGAATTCTAAGAATCCTAGAACTCTGACCAAAAGATCACTATTGATGATATCTTGAAATGTTCCTTGTAAATGGAGGAGATTTGCTTAGATTACAAACATTCAACCTATTAGTCAACAGCAGCAATTGTTTTGAATAAGATTGAAAACAGCATTTAAGTCTAGATGCCAACTGCATCTGGCAAGGCATGGGTCCAAGGGTTATTGGCTTGTTTTTGGATATAGCAAGGGAAAAAAGTTGTTATATTAGTTCCTGAAAACATTCCAAAGATGCAAACCTAGAAATTTCTTCATGAGGCATCTAGTTGCAAATAGAAGCAATTGAAATTTTTTACATTACTAAAAGGTAGTATGACATTTCAATAGTTGATGAATTTGATCGAATTACTTGGAAGCATCCATTCTACTGTCACGATGGTAAGATGCAAGGTATCTGGGATATAGGACTGACTATGTTTTACTTGTTCAGTGCCACTTGTGATTAGGGGATCCAGAGAGTGCTTGCTCAGGTGTGCATAAAGCCAAAAATTCTAAAGTTCAAGAGCTAGTATGAATAATTGAATGAGCTGAGGTAGGATTAGGGAGATGACGTTATCGTCTGTTCAAGTGAGGAAGAAAGGATATCAAGAATTAAGAACGAAATCTAAGAATGCGGCTAGGCGTTTCATTTATCTTTTGTGATGATCATGAGAAGAACATTGAGAAAAGCACAATTGAATAGATTTGCAAATTAAGAGTGAAGATAGGTATCTCTCAAAACACTTTAGAAGAAATTAAATCATGGCAAAATGGGGTGTTGATATTGTTAAAATAGATAAAAATAGGAAATTTTTTAAATTCATTAAATATCCAAATTAATAATTAATTATAACTGTAATGAATTAGGAGTGCGCGCAATACTAACCAGTTTTAGTTTTAAAATTAATTAATATATATTAGTGGTCCAGTGGTCTGGTCGAGTGTATGACTCAGTTCTTACTAATGAAACTTTTTCAATGTCTCTTGTAACAATATCAAGATTTTCAAGGATGTTCATTCTGAATCGGTAGAAGTTAATATCTGGAAGATAAGCATCAGTAGCGTCAGTCTTAAATTTATCGGTGACAGTCACGTTGATGTAGTATTGATCACCATTTACTTCGTCTACAATAGGTGCATCTTAAGCTTCAATACGGTGGAAAACAAAAACCCCGGCCAGATCACTAGACCACTAATATATATTAATTAATTTTAAACTAAAACTGATTAGTATTACACGCACTCCTAATTCATTACAGTTATAATTAATTATTAATTTGGAAATTTAATGAATTTAAATAATTTCCTATTTTTATATATTTGAACAATACTAACTCAGGATGAAAGCGATGGATACAATACCAGGTTTAGAACTGATGCTTAAGTTCTTATTCCTTGTGAGATAACTTCTGAGGGCTAATATCTATAAATGAGAGGTAGGAGCTTAAGGAGCATGGGTACATTGCAGTCAAAATATTATCCAATATCTAATTTAACCAAACAGCAGATGCTACTCAGGATGAAGAAAATATCAATCGAAACATTTGACAAGTTGGAATAACTTGTTGCTTTGATTTACAAAAAGCGATTTAGCAAGATGCTTACAGAAGCGGTGACTGACGCCTAAAATTACCACGATGTCATATTTAAAGTCTTGAAGATTTAAAGCAACTGATCGGAGAGAGCGCCTACAGAAAAATGCCAAAAACTTGATGTACTAATAAGAGATGACTCTAATAAAGATGGGAATCTGTCATTGTATATTCTGTAAAGTTGTTGATCTTAAAATTAATGATTCTTTCAAATTTTACAAATTGTAGCTAATTCATAGAAAAATGATTTGTAATTATATGAAACAATATAGAATAACTTCTATACAAAAACTATTAAGATTTACAAAATTAACAAGTACAAACTCCTTTTGAATTCAAATACTTATTAATTTTGAAGCAATTATTAACTCAAATTAGGTCTCACTATTCCACTGCGCTTAATTGCAATTCCTATATTAACAATTCATATTTATATAATAATTACGTATCTTATAATGTGTAAACATTCAAGGGATAAAAACACTGAGTATTTGCATTAATTTGATTTAATTCTGTAGCATATCCAAATAAAAACCTCTAAATAGCTCTGATAAGTACCAAATAGAGGAAGAACGTTGATATGTCAATCCTGCAGATGAACTACCAGATAATCTTAATGCTGTTGATGCCATTGGTTTAAGGTAGCTGTCTCTGTGTCTAAACAAGTCTTGCAGTTTTCATTATTTTTTAAAATAATAACTTATATCTACATAAAATCTACCACTATAATTATCTACATTAATTTCAATTAGATATTACTTAATATATGCATTTGCTTGAAGTTGAGAGAAGTGAGATGGAAAGAATGAATTCAAAGACGAAAGCATGTTCTTCATGGCAGCTGCAACTAGAAGAATCAAGTACTGCAAGAGTCAGTGAGGGCAAAGGACATGCACTTCAAGGTAAGCCTAGTGAGGAGTAGCTGCATAAAGCTAAATCCCAAAGTAACTATCTTCTAGTATTCTGATATGATGAAATGTATGTAGAGTGATCCAGTGCAAGAGTTATTTGAGTGAAAGCAGCACTCTTCAAATAAAATATAAATAAAATAGTGATCCAGGAAGTTATTAATTAAGAACTTAATGAACTAACGATGGATAAATGATGTTATAATATGAAAATATCAGCCATCAAGGTGCTACACTGAAAGAGATGGTAGGTGTCAGCATGGATGTGCTCACACTGCCTAGACTGTCAAGTAAGAGCTTATTTCTGTGGTGATAGAGGCTTGTTATGATGAAAAAGGACTGCATAACTGGGAATTAAATGGTACTTAGTAGTTACTAATTGCATTATTTATAAATATAAAAATATATTCACATATTTATTTGAATTTAAAATACTAATTAATCGCAATATTTTATCATATAATTATAATTTCAAGGCATATTTGTAGATTACCTAGACAACTAACAGAATAAACTGAATAGACAGTACTCTAGTCTACCAAGAACCAGAGTTATGATTTAGAAATTAAAGTTTAGAACTTTAGCAACTATATAGATGCTAATTATTACATTTAATGCTTAAATATAAAGGAGTTCTATAATTGTTTCCCGTAATTAATATAATCATTTCACTCTTGTACTTATGTAAATATTACATTTCTTAAATAATTATTATTTGATAATTAATGAGAATGTGTTAAATCTTACAACAAACACAAAGGAAGATAAGCATAGGTTGATTCATCAAGATCATTGACTCCGTAATTTATACCTCTTTCACTTTCAGGTTCACTATTATTGGCGTTTCTTAGTACGCTCATTGAGAAATCTGTGTATGAAAGAGTCATTGCTAGTGCTTCTATTGTAAAGAATCCTCTTTTAAATTGTTTATTTTGTTTGGCACATTTAAAAAAAATGATTTCGTAATTATTATTAATGAAAGATCAAATTGTTTGATTAATTATGATGAATTAGTAAGAAAGATAAATTTCATATTGATTTAATCAGGATTATATTATATCAAATAAACCTAAATCTTAATAAATAAGTATTTGATACTTTAATATAATTTGCAATTAGTATTGTCTATCTGATTTTTTTTATTATAATTATTATAAATGAGATTTATTATTGTTAAATTAATACTAAGAAGATAACAATGTCGTATATTACGACTCGAGCCTCTGTTATTTCAGGTGCTAAAATCTTCAGCATATTACTTAATTCGAATTGATTAATATATATATTAGATGATGAATTTGGCCTTTAAGATTTAAACTGTAAAATATCCCATGTAGTAGTATAAGATTGTCATATTCAAGTGAGAAATAATTCTCAAAAAGTTCAACTCAAAGGGTTAGTGACTGACTTATTAAACAAATAAGTTCGCCACAAAACAGGATATTGATCGAAAATCTTACCAACAACGAAGTTATTCTTCCTAAATTCTTAGTCAATTAAAATACCGACAAAGAAGTTTTTAGTTAGGGACAAATAATTTTAACTGCTACACTCATTCTATAACCATACCTTCTATATCGATTAACACTAGGAAAAGAATTAGTAGTGGAGTACCTCATGGAGGGAAAACATCCACATTTTATAAATGTTACTGTAAGACTATATCAAACAGGACCTTTAAAGTAAAGCAATAACTGAAGATTATGAAAAAGATCAAGATGCATGCATATGACACAGCATTCATCTTCGTTCCAGGATAAATAGTTGATGATATTTAAAAATAATTCAGAGAACATTTCATAGACAATCGGCTTGTCATAAATGCCGATTAGTGCGTTGATATCAGCCTTTGTAAACTTGACATAATAACAAAAGACGTTCAGATATCTTAGATACCCTAAGTAGCCACACTTTAGAAATAAGTGGTAATTTCATATCTTTAAAGTAAGTTAAAGATATCCTATTTCAGTGTATTTAAAAGCTATGACGATCTCTATCATAGATTATATAACTATACATTTTTCAAAAGATTAGACAAGTTAACAGCTATATTGGTTGAATTATAACTAATATACAAGAGATGAAAGGAATAAATGAGATAAGCAGGAATTTTATTGCAAAGTAGAGATATATTTATGCTAGCTTTCTTGTTAAATAGATATAAGATGATCGCCTACTCTATATTCCTAGCAGATTTGCTAATAATCTCTTTAATAAAATAAAAATATCAATTAAAGGATCTTACCTACCCTATATAAAGATGTACAAGATGAATAAATACGAGAACTAATGGTAAACAATAACTCTTCTTCTAAAATTATACTTATGGATTTACAAGTAAATATAGCTAAATGCTACATCTTCAGAGTCATTGCATAAAATACATAACTTACCCTTAAATGATTCTTAACACATCTTTAATACGAAACTCTTGGTAAACCAACTATATAAAATGTGGAGATAATATCAAGACAAATTTGAAACATCTTCGCCATGTTAATATCAAAGCTTTCAGGTTTGTCATCAGTCAACCACCAAAGAACATACACAAAAAAATTAAAGAAAGAAGTAAATTCAGCCATACGACATCAGTATAGTCTTAAATATTGGTAAAAAAAATTAAAATAAACATAGTTCAATCTTAAATTAAAATAAAAAGTCATTAGAAAATACTAATGGAATTAAACAAAAAGTTCTTAACCTTAAAATTCTAATCAATTAAACAAATATAAGTTAGAGGTCACTTGAGGATTAAATGAGATAAAATTATAACATTAACTTAAAATATTTAGGTATAAACACAATTCAATTAAATATAAAATACAAAATAAAAGTTCACTTCCAATTCTTGAGTTTAATGATTAAAATCAAATAAATTTAACATATCACTGTTTAATACTAAAGTCAAACCATTAATCTTAGTCGTGACGTAGACGTATCTGAGTGAGTTGACGTGGCAATTCCGTGACGTGGCAGTCATGAAGTGGAAAACTCCGAAAAAACAAATCTCGCTATCATCTAGTCTCTTCATAAAATCAAGAAGTCAACAGGTTATAACCCGGGGAAAGAGCTCGTAGAATTCAACCAGAGTGACAGAAGTTGGAGAAAAACACTTACCGATCTCACCGCTGCTGGGAAACGTAATCCCTAGCCTTTCGCTGTGTTAGCTTCAGTACCCTAACCCGGTGTGGGAGAAAAATCCTTATCGTTGGCTTCAATGGTTTTCATCTTCTCACTTTTGAAGGCAGTGCGCACCTTCATCCTGCTCCCTATTACCTAGGAAACTGAACTCAAACCAGGTAACTCATCTGTTGCAGGGAAATCTTAGGATCCGGTTCACTCGAAGAGTGTACGCTTACAGATTGAACCCCGCCGACTTGTCCCTCATGCGTTGCGCCCAGCAACCCCCTACCATGCCCTCGATAGGCCTTAGTGTAGTAGAAAGCTCTATTAGAAAGTCCTAAGTGGTTGGTACCACCTAGCAATTAACTTTCTAATTTAATATTACTTCCAATTCTTTAAATTGCTTAAATACAATGATTTGTCATTCTAATTTCATTAATCAAGTCATTTATTGTTAAAATAAAAATAGAAAGTGAAAGTATTAACGTCAAAACAAGCTTTCTTACAGCATATATATCTTCTTAATTATTTCATTGTTAAAACCTATGTTTATACTAATAAATAAAAAGAACATCTCAATGTTTAAATTGAATAGAAAATAAGGTAAAAACCGATGTTTAAATTAATTAATCTCTTAGTTTTAAAACATCTTTCTACAAGATATAAGAAGAAATTGATTTATATGAATATATCCTTATAGTTATAAGAATACAAGATAAAGTTAATGATATGTAAGATACTTATTTCAATCAATTTAATGATAAATATCATTTAGCATAAAATAACAATATCTAAGATCAAATATTAATGGTAAGTGAGGAAGTGAAAAGAAGGGAGAAAAATGATTGAAAAAAGTCTGAGAGCTAAAAGAAGAGGCATACAACAACATTCCAATAGTTTCTTGAAATACTAAAAATTGTTTAAATATAGTATAAAAAGAAAAAGATAAGTTATAGGGATAAATAATAAAAAGAAATTACAGATAAAATGAAATTAATATAAAACATTTAATAAACATAATAAAAATTGAAAAGAAGAAATATAAAGTAGGTAAAAAAATATTAAAGTAGGGCAGGATTCAAATTATAAAAAGAATTAAACTGGTTTCAAGAAAATTGTCTAAATAAAATATAGATTAATATAAAACAAATATAATATAGTACAAATTTAATGAATAATAAAATAGTTATAAATAAATAAAAATGGAGAAATATTACATAAATAAAGTATTTAAAAAAAAGAGCCATATTTGACAATATTTATAAATTATAATATTTTTATCAATTTTGGTCATTTACACCATTTTTCATAGTTGCGACAAGTTTTTTCTCTCAAATGTTGTAAAAAGTATTCAAACTATAAAGAGGACGCTGAACAATAGTTCATTACTTAGAGAGCAGTTATAGTAAAAATGAAGGTTTTCTGATGAGACAAAAATATAGTGATTTTGTAAAAGTCATGGTATTTGTGGAAATAATATTGTAACGTGATGTGGTATTTTCGGTGACCATGTCCATGCATGCTTTTCAACTAATCAAATGAAGGCATGCAAGAGTAGCATACTTACGCAGTCATCGGAGCATTTGCACACGCAGACCATCGAAGTGGAGAGATTATTCAAAACCCCAAAATCCTTTCTGTAGTTTGATTGAGATTTTGGTTGATAAAAGTAGAATATTAACGCATTCTTTTTTAGAGTTTTAATAGGGTTTATGTAATCGTGATTTGGGGTCTGTTTATGATAATGAGTATATAGATTTATTGTTTAAGTTGCGCTATTGATGAAATGAATATAGTGAATAACTCAAGTCTGTTCTTAATTATACGTCTATAGCAAGGCTGTTCCATAAATAACCTGCTACTGTTAGGTATTACTGTCTGTTAGAATTGAATTTAAAGACATAACATCTTAATTCTAAGCCTAAGAGGCTTTTAATTTTTTAGCAGCATCATATCGATTCTCTTATTAATGATAAGACTCTTAAATACTGGGCTCACTTCTCTCTGGCCTAGAGAGCTGTGATGTTTCATCGCCAATTTCCTGAGATTTACATCTCTGCTTAATCTATAGCGAACATATATAAAAAGAATGAAATATCTTACAAGACAGTCAATCGCATTAAGAGAGTGATTGACTTTAATGTTCCATTTTATAAGAATAATTTAAATTATATATTCGATTAAATGCAGAGAGCTTAATAGCATAATATAAAGTTCATACACGCTGATGAGACAGTATTCACCTTTAATATATTAATATCAAGGTCTTGGTAAAAGAGGTACAACAACATAGAAGTATATGATTAAAAGATTAAGGTTTAAACTCATGCAATACTTGGTAGAATAAGCGAATATAATGGCCTCGAGACTTAAGTTATAAACCCTCGCTCAATAAAGTCCGATTAATACATAAAGTTCTTGTAATAACTCAGAGATAAGTACGCCGACTAAGAGATTATTTTGTTTGTAGATAACTTATCATTCCATAAAACTAAAGACTCAAGGAAGGAATATGAAAGGTTAAACATAACACCTGTATTTAATGTTCCCTATAGTCCTCAGCACAATGGAATTGAATTATATTGGGGTTATTGAAAGGCCACTACAAGAAACTTCTACTCTATCACCTAATTCACTATCTGAAGATAGATACAGTCGATTTTGTTAAGAGTGCTGCTAAGAGAGTCAGCGATGATAAAGCAAAAGTATGCTCAAGAGAAGGGAGATTATGTGTATATAAATAAGTTTTAGATTTAAACGAATGAATAAGTTCACATATTAAATTTGCCCGTAAATAAACTTGGCTTCTCTTTCTTTTCTTCCTCTTAAGCCTTTTTGGTCCTATGTTTCTTCTCTTAGTGCCTGCTCCTGCATCTACGTTCATCTCGTCTGGCTTTTATAAATCTCTGAAGAGTCTCTTACTTAATTCATGCTTTACTTGTGACTTTCTCTCTTTGTTTAACTTGCTGCACTCTTTCATCAAGTATATAGCAGTTCCAGGTTTTTCTATAAAGTTAGAAGACTAAGCTGTCTTGAGATGAATCATTACCCCAAAACTCCTTAGTGAGGTTTATAAGTGCTTTGATTTGTAAGGTATAGTTAGAGTCTTTTTGGAGTTAGAAGAGAAATTAGGTCAAATTGCAAAATGAGAAATAGAAATTAGCGAAATTTAGGGTATATTTATGATGAGTAATATTTAGATTTACTGCTTAAGCTTAGATATAGTACAAGTATTAATATAGACTAAGTCAAACCAGTGAAGAATTATACAGCCATAGCAAGACTCATACGCAAGAGTACCTCAACTGTTAGGTATCACTGCATGTTAGCTGTTTAGCATTTTAATTCTGGTACTAAAAAACATCCAGTAAGAAAATAAAAGTTCACTCAGACCCATATTGACTATCTCTGTGATTCTAAGACATTAAAGTATTGGGCTCACTTTCCTCTTGACTAACGAGCTGTCATGTTTCATCGCAAGTTTCCTGACATGCGTATCTCTCCTTAGACTATAGCCAATATTTATAGAAGAAATGGCATTACTTTCAAGACTGTCAACAGAGTGAAAAGAATAATTGCCATTTTATAGTAATAATTTAAACTTTATATATGATTAAATTATAAGAGCTATTTATAATAACATCAAGGTCATACACGCTGAGGAAGCAGTGTCTACATTCAAAACTTTTATTATTATGTCCAGGTAAAAAAAGTACGATAATATAAAAGTATATGATTAAAAAGTAAAGGTTGCCACTCACGCATTTTAATGTGGTATTAGTGAAGATTCAGGTCTAGAAGCTTATATTATTCATCCTAGCTCTATTAAGCGAGAGCAGTATATTGAGTTCTTGCATAAGCTCAGAGAGAAGTATAGCAACTAAGAAATCATCTTGTTTGTTGATAACTTATCAGTTCATAAGACTAAGGAGTCTAAGAAAGCTTATGAGGAGTTAAGCATAACTCCTGTATACAATGTTCCTTATAGCCCATAATTTAATGGAATTAAATTTTACTGGAGTTCAATCAAGACTTACTACAAGAAGCTACTGCTGTATCATCTAATGCATGATTTACCAATCGATACAGTAGACTTAATAAAAAGTTGTTGTAAGAGAGTGAATAAATATAAGACTACGATATGTGCAAGGAGAGGAAGAATGAATGTTTATTAATAAGTTTTAGACTTAGATGAATGAAATAGTTCACATATTAAATGGACCTTAAAAGGATTAGGCTTCTCTTTCTTTTCTTCTTCTTCTTAAGGCTTGACAGGCCCTAAGTTTCTTCTCTTACTGCCATCTCCTGCATCTATGTTCATATGTTCTGGCTTTTAAACATCTTTATAAAGTCTCTTGCTAACTTAATGAATTGTCTGCTGTTTTCTATCTCTATGAACCTTAGCATGCTCTTTTATAAGATATATAACAGTGCCAGATTTTCCTACAAAGTTATATGTCAAAGCTTATTTGATAGATAAGGATGCTTCTTAAGTTCCTCTAGCCAAGCTGAGCTTATTAGAATGCCTTGCTTCTTCTAGTCTTAAGGTGAGATAAAATATCGTTTCTTATGAGCTTCATCAATTATTTCTCTGAGATACTCCTATTTTATTGTACCAAGAACACCAAAAAAGAAGTTCCTCTCTGGTAGTTTATTTGAGAGTTGTTTCTTGGTTGGAAAGTAAACTACCACTTCCTCATCTTACATGGCATCCTCATAAAGATTAATGACTGAAATCTCAGGGTAGTTGGGAATTTCTATTAGTTTAATATCTTTATTTTTTAAAAGCTTTCTTCTCCTCACAATTTATTGCTTTTAAGAATGAAATTTTGGTACCTTCCATCGTTGAAAGAAATAAACCAACTGTTTAATATATTAATCGTCATCTAGTTATCTTACCATGTAAAGTTAGGTATCGATAGAGATCTTCCTTTCTTCTGAATCTCGAGATGATTTCTTGAGCTTCAACTCTTTTCATTTGATCATTCAGTGATTCCAACTTTGTTTCTCTTCCTATTAATGAATTTCAAATTATAATTTATAGACTTCTGGATCCTATTGTTTAAAAACTTGCTATTAAATATGGGCATCTTATAGGAGGTCAACCCTGCAAAGATACGTGGAGAAAGTTTGCAGAAGCTGTAACAAACTTCAGAGATGGATCTCCATTTTTATCAATTTAGTTCCATTAAATTAATACTAAATTTGTTTAAATTTAATTAGTACTGGTACAAAAACCGTTTAATTTTAACTGGTACCAATTTAATAGTACAAAAACTTAATTAGTACCTAGTTTTAATCTAATTAGGTTTTAATGGAAAAGTTTCAAAATGGTTAAAAACCTAATTGGTACCAGTACTAACCTGAATTTTTTCGAAATTGGTACCAATAATAAAAAATATTAAGCATAAAATTAGAAAATTTTTAGTTATAAACTTAGTATAAATATGATGTCTACCACTTTAAAATCAGCCATTATTGCTGCAGGGTAAACTCCTGCTCAACTATACTTTAGCTAGGAAAGTCATTACTCATTAATAATAGTAATTTAAATTTAAATTTAAACATGGCGGCTAACTTGAATCGCAAAGCAGCTTCTATTGGAGCAGGTTAATCATTGCTCAACGTTGGGTCCTCCAAGAAACCAGAAGTAATTTATATTGAAAAGGAGGTTGAGCTAAGAGCTCTAGAGTTTGAAGCTGAGGTCTTTAAAATTGAAGTTTAAAACAAGAAGTAGAGTGCTGAGATGGGAGTTTAAACATAAGTTGAATTGGTTGAGGAAGTTAAGGAACAGCAACGAATAGAAAAAATAAAAACATTTCAATTTGATGACTGCTGAAATTTTCTCTCAACTGAGTCTAGCTTGAAGAGGCATATCAAAGAGGTACACTCTGGGAGAGCTAAGATCTACTTTAAGCATGATAAAGTAGATGGTAGATGGTAGATATTAGTGCACAACATGCATGAAGTCTTATACTCACTCAGCCAAAGTAAAGAGGCATATGCAAAAGCATCATTTAAGCGAATTCCTGATTAAAGATGAGGAAACTTAAAGGCTTGTACCTGCTAAAAGAAAAAATAATTCTCTTGAGTCACAAAAAGAACAGTAGGAGAGACTTAAGAGATAGAAGCGGTTGGAGTCAATGAACCAACCAGCAAATTGTATGTATATAGCATGCTTATAAGAGAGAGCAATGTATATACCTGCATTAAATGCAGTTGACATAAGCAGCTGTATTGAGAACTATTTGAAAAATTGAGGTACCAAACAAGGTAAAATTTATAGTTGTTAATGAATTCGCTTACAAGGTATATCCATTCAAGTATCTCATTAAGAACAAGCAATAATAAAATGAGTTTGCAAATGAATATATAGTGCTGAGAGAGGCTTAGTAAAGATAATGCAAGAACTTAACTAAGCTCGCAGGAGTTATACTTGGTCATGGTTTTATTGCATTAAGACTCAAGAAGTTTGAAATGACTCTAAGAGAGTATCTCTACCATAATAGATATCCTGATAATTTTAATGAGATACTCATAAAAATGACTAAGTGTGTAAAAGAGCTCCATGATCTAGGGTATGTTCATAGAGATTTGAAGCCAGAAAATGTAATGCTAAATCTCAGCCCTTTAGAAGTTGTAGTCATAGATTTCAACAGAGCAATAAGACAAGAGATAGTGACTTTAGCTAAGGTTTTAGGCACTCCAGTATACTTCCCAATAAGAGAGAAATGGACAAATGGCTCTGTATAATGGGATGTTTGGGTGGTCGCTGCAATTATCTTAGAGTGCGATATGGAAAGTATGTCATACTTTGGAACAAAACATGAGAAATAATCAATAAGTTTGGCTGCTAAACATATTAAGCAAGATGAAATCTGCAATGAAATTAAGAAGATAGTTGAGATGGTCATCGTAAAAGCTCCAGCATATCCACGATAATCATTAGATGATATGCTAGAACAACTACAGACTGCTAAATTCAAGAGGTATCACAAAGATAAGCAGATAAAATTTGTTTGAATTAAATACAGTAATACTCATTAAATATTCATTAAATTCATTAAAAAAACCTGCGTTTTCTCTACTAACCCCAATAAGACCCCAACTATACCCTACAAATCAAAGCACATATAAAACTCACTAAGGGGTTTTGGGGTTTTGAATTGATGATTATACATTTCCTACAACCAGGAGACACTGAATTTAATTCCTTACTTCTTTTTTTTTTGTTTCAGTAGAAATGCTATAGCGTTTCTTGTGAGCTTCTTAAATAACTTCATTAAAGTACTCAGGTTTCTGAGTTCCAAGGACGCCAAAGAAAAAGTTTTCTCTCTGGCAACTTATTAGATAGTTACAACTTTGATGGAAGCTTTCTTTATACTTATTCATGACAGATATTAATGAACTTACTGCCTGATAACTCTTTTTGAACGAAATTTATCTCTAAGTAAACTACATAATGATTTATATATATATTTATTTGCGACTGATGTTATCCTTTCTTTAGTTTTGAGTTGAAAGCTTTGTATTGTAAGTTTTCTATTCAGATTAAATGTGGAGTTATACTGATAATTTTGACTGAAAAACAATAAACCAATTTATCAGATATAAATTATTATCTTAA
This sequence comes from Oxytricha trifallax, assembly GCA_000711775.1. Lineage (NCBI taxonomy): Eukaryota > Ciliophora > Spirotrichea > Sporadotrichida > Oxytrichidae > Oxytricha > Oxytricha trifallax. Next base: position 233,313 of record ARYC01000109.1, read on the forward strand.
TAAAGCTAGATTACAGAAAACTTTCTTCTAATGTTAAGGATTATTAGAAGCTCGACTTAGTAAAGCCATTTATATCAATAAAGTAACTATGGTCCCATCAACTTCTCTTAAAAACAATGTAGCAAATTACTTTAACTAAATTTTTGAATTATAATGCAAGTTTTTAAATTTTTGTTCTAACTAAACTTAATATATAAAAAACATAACATTAGACATAATTTATCCATTCTCATATTTATAAAATTTGTTAATAATTCTATTACAATTCATTTTTTCTTTTTAAATCCTTAATTTTCCAAAATGGAGAACTTAAGAGCTGATTTACTAATCAAGCATATTAACACAGTTATTTATAATTTATATTAAAAATTAATATATTAGTTAATATATTTTAATTTAATATTCCTACGAATTTCTCAAAAAAGTTTATCTGTAGACACTTTGAGATTGTTTTTAAACCTCCATTTAAAGGAAATTAATGATCTTTTTAAATTTACACATGGAGATTGTAGTTTACAAATGATTATATATGAGTAACCTGTGGTTTAAATCGATTAAAAAGAAGTGAAGGGATGAGTTGTTTAATTCCAGAGTTGTGAAGTATGTCTTTGATGTGCGACATAATAACAAATATCCAAGCATATTGCAGAAAAACTATTTAAAGTTAACCTATAAATGATGGTAGAGATCTTTTAACCGATATTTAGAGAAATAAATGGAAGATTACTAAGAAATTTAAATAGATTTTGCAGCACATTCTTGAGTTTATTAAGAAGTTGAGTTAACAGAAGAAGTTAAACAGTTTGTTACTTTTCTTTGTTACCACTTTTAGGTGAGTAACTTGAATGCTTTTGGGATCAAAAGAAAATCACGAATACTGTGATGTAATGACAAAGGTGAAGAATTTTATATGGATCACTTATAATACTTCTTTGATTTTAGTACTATTAAAGTAGGTCGGAAAAGAACAATATTTTATTTACAATGATGAGCTATGATTTTAAAGCTAATATAAGTTAAAAAATATAATGAACTAACTTGATCTTATCTCCTCTACTTTAGTTAAGTAAGTAAGCTCAGTATTGGTCCTTCATATAGTAATATCATGAAAATCTCATTTGAATAATTATTGTTGTCATGAAATTTTTTATATATTAGATAAGACAAAAATACAATGAATATTATTATCACAAAGGAATGAGGGTCTATTTAAGCCATTTTTAAGAAAGATATTTAAGAGATTCCTGATGATACTTCCTTCAATTTATTTGATCGCAAAATTGAATGACTATAATATTATATTTGTTTAGACTTTCCCTGTTCATTATCGAAAAGAGCTATTAAGTATAACTCTGTTTACTATGATTTGATGTCTTCATCAAAGAGAGCACATAAAACTGTCTTATAAAGCAAACTCAAACATACTAAAGGAAATTAGCTGTTCAAACAAAGAGGCAAACAATAACATGATTAATCATATTGGCCAAGATTATAGACTGATTTTGATTTTTATGATGAATAAGTAGAAGTGTAATTAGTAATCTATAATTAATACATTGTTTAAGGTAATTTAAAGACATAGGTTTAATCAATTTGTGATGAAGAGAATAAAGATGATGATAAGTAAAATGGTTCAGATAAAGATGAGTTTGATAAAGTGGACTAGGAAGTAGTAGATGTTACAAATAAGTTATATGAAAAACCATTTATCCAAATCAATATTCATCTAGTGCAAATTTTATAATCACTTATAAGATGGATATTTGACTGTCTCTTTCATCAATGATTTAACAAAAACACAATAGGTCCAAATTAAATAGTTATTAATAAATGATTAATGATTGGTAGCCATTAAATGAAGTAAAGGATCAAACAATCATGGCAAATTCTCAGTCATTTATTGATAAATTAGTTTAAATTATTCTTAATAAAATAACAATTCTGGTTAATGAATGGAGTGAATTCAGATGGGGGGTCAGCTCTACTATCATAAATTTGTTGTTCAACACTAAATATCATTATAATGTTTGGATTTAAATTAAATATAAATTGGTATCAGTCAGTTCAAAATTGTAATTCTATGAGGCCTTTAATTGGCTTCTATGTTTTTAAATATCTTAATATTCTATTTCAGGAGATTATTAAATCAAAATGCATTATTAGTATGTCTATTTGGATTCGGAAGATGCTCTTGATTTTAAATAAGACCTTTGAAACATAAAACAAGTATACTAGAAAAAATAATAGATTATCTAAAGATAAAAGGTTAAGAACAGTTTAAGAATCAACCATTCAATCAAGTGATTAAAGAACAATAATTAATTATTTTATACAAATTGAGATAATATATGGAATTTAATGAGTTTAAGAAGAGTAATGTTGATACTTTGTTCGAATCTACTCTATATATGAGAATGATAGTTTACATACAATTAGTTTAAAGACTAGTTTATCATTTTTATTATGATTATTTTATAACAATGCTATCAAACAAGAAGATAAAGTATTTAAAAACAGCAAACGAAATATAAGCTACACTTACAATTACTTATGACTGAAATTGTTGACATTATGCTGATTAAGTTTATTTGCTATGTTTCAACTTGCGTTCTAGATCATTTCATGATAGAAACCTATAAGTAATTGCCTAAAATTTTGTCATCTACGCGACCATTTATTCTAGATCATATTTAGTATATTTTGCCTTGAAATTTGATGGAAGCTGGAGCAACTTATGTAGTTCTTTAATCTGTCCATTGTGGAACTTCTGTCATTGTGTCTAGAGGTATGTCTAGCTTGCTTCTTATTTTTAGTGTTCGATCATTCTTTCATTCTATATTTTGCATTATCTTGATATATACACGTATTATTTCTAAGGAATAAGTTAAATTCCAAGTAGGAAGGCACCAGATGAATTCTTTTTAGTATAAATTCTAAAATAGTTTAACATTCATTCAGAAAACGAATAAGTGATTTCAGAATCTATAAAATATTATCCAAAGTTTACAGATAATAGATCAAATATTACTTGTGTTATTTGTTAATGTGATGAACTTTAATTATAATTATTATCAGTCATTTCTAAAAGAAAACAATAAAAAGGTAAAGGAAATTTTCTATTAAACAATAATAATATTAATTTCATATAAAGTCAGGTATCAAGTTGATGTTAAAGAATGTTTTAAAAGAATTTAAATATGAATGAGGTTGATCGTTGTATCGATTTGTTCGATAACAGAAGAACTTGACAATAGTATCATCTTAACGCGAAAACATTGGCAAATTAAACAACAACATAAATATTTGAACTTGGCCAATATGAAAACAAAAGTTTAGTGAAATTATAAAAGGTAAAATAAGTTCTTTTGAATTTTTAGCCAGGACTGGGTAAAAAGATAATGTTAAATGTTAATTTCTAACTAAATACAAAATTGTGAACTATTTGAAATAATTTAAAGAGGAAGTCATTAAGCATATCTAATTGTAATAAGTAAAAGAACACATTATTTTTAAACTCATCATTCAAACCTAATACCCTAAAACTTCATCAAATAAGCAGTCTTTGACATAATAAAGCCAGCAACTTTGTGCAATTGACAAAGACTTTCATAGATCATGCTACTTTTAATTTTTTAATTTATGAGCCAATCAGTTAACAAAGTATTTTCTAATTTTTGTAGTCCTCTAAAAAAAACAAGAGTATCTTATGAATTTCTTATAAAATACTACCTTTTTACATAATATTGTAGGAATACATTCGATTTAGGAAAATGAATTAAAATTAAATTAATTAAATATTAAAATCATGGCAGTTATCAAATCCATAAGAGCTCAAAATTCAAATCTAACTCGATTCTACGGTAGATCCCGCAATTTTAGCTGGACTTTACTATTTAGCAATATTCCTGAATCATCCCAGGAAGCTAGATATTTTGATTTTGAGCTAACTCCCAAAAATAGTAAAAGGGGTTTTTCTCGCTTGGGAGAAGAGATAAAATCATTATAGCAATAACAACCACCGTCTTAATTTTAATGCGCTATCCAGAGAGTATAATATTGTCAAGGTTTGAAGACATTTTCCAAAAACATAACTGAAAGTAATTAATAATTAATTAATTTTAATTTTAATTCATTTTCCCAAATCGAATGTATTCCTACAATAATGTGGTCAGGGTTCCATTATTATTTGCTGTTATTTGAAAATTTTAAGAAGTCTTCGAGTAAATCGTATTATAAAGAAAACACTCTCAACTTACTTATCAAAGGTCCCTTTATAAAAATCCATTAAGCCATTGATTATTATGAATAATATTAAGTTTGATTAGTATATCACTTTGATTTGACTTCTTAATGAAAATGCATAAATACCATAAAATATTTATTGCATTTATTTATATAAATCTACATTAATATTTTGTACTTAGCCTAATTAAGACTAAAAATACCAGCTAAATTTAAGATTTCCGATCTTTATCTATTTTAAAACAAATAAAAATGTAATTTTTTTTATGTAAAAATAAGAATCATTAATTTAATGTTCAAAGAAAATAAGAAAATAATAAGTGATTTGAGCAAATAGACTAAAGTATTTTAAGAATTATAGTAAAATTGATTGAATTAAATCAGAAAACAGCACTATAATATGATGAGATCATATGATGAGCTGCAGAAAGATAAGAAATTTTAATAAGATTTTCAAATTAATATTCATCACATCATGAAATTGGATTTCTAAATCTTATTCATCCAGGATCAATGTGAACAAACAACTTAGCCATGGTTTATCGGTGGAAGATATAAACACAAACATATTATAAAGAAAGTTTCTATAAGATAGGTGAGCAAAATTACATTATAAATAAAGACAAAGGATAAAAGATGTAAACAAAAAAGGTAGGGTTAAAAAAATTATTGAGAAAAAAATAAAATTTTTAAAGTAAATAAAATTAAGATAATAAATTAATTTATTAATGATTTATTAAATTAAAAATGCATTAACTCTAAAAAATAATTGACAAAAGCATCAACTTAATAAAGCGAATATTCTGACTTAAGTCTGGTAAGATCTTTTCTGAGTATATTTTTCACTTAATCTTGGCAGTTACTTCACATATTATGAGGCTTAAACAGAACAAAGAATAGTATTTTTAGTAGAATCGCGATGAACTTCTGGCAAAGCTATCTCGCGAAACCCATGATAAAGATACTTAGCAGCTGGGATAGTGACGAAAGACGATATCATTTTCCCTACGAGGACTCTAAACCTACGAAAACAATAATTTGAGTCACATCAAATCAGTCCGGTCCTCGTTCGAGGTCATGCCATAATTCTATCGTCTTTTTAATATCGTATTCGTGATCAACTAGTAATTAACAATAAGACGGGGTCGTAAAGTCTAGCAGATAATTATTAATTTTTTCAAAATTGACAAAAAGCATGCGATTTGCTCGAGAACTTTCCAAAACCCGATGCCAATAATGAGATTTTTATTGCAAAATTCAATAAAATTTTAAATTTGAAAAAATTTATAAAAAATTTGGAGTTAAAATTGTGTGCCAAAAATATTATATTTTTACAAAGCACAAATTTATATATTAACGTGACATGTTACTACCAGGGGCATGCTTATACTTGTATTCTGGGTAATAAAAGTGTGGCGAGCAAAAGTACACCATTCCCGGGCATGCAAAAGCAATGGCTCCACTTTACTCTTGGCACCGTGCATTTTTTTTTGACACGCCTTTATTTTATTTCTCAAGATTTTATAAATTAAATAAGAGTTAGATTTTTTTGACTTTAAACAGTGTATTTTCTTTATTAGTTTTTAATATTTGCAAATATGTGGATCTTCTTAACTTCATTACATTAATACATTTATATTCACTACCTCCTTTATCACTTTTATATCTCAAAACGTAGCTCACGTCGTTTCTTATTCGTAAAGAATGCTTAGAATTGAAATTGAGGCGGCTAGATGCTCTTTTTTTATTCATAATCTTTTTACTTATTTATATCTTTTTAAATAAATATTATCGTATTTTAAGCTTTTATTTCATTATTTTACTTCATCACCTCATTAATATGCTTATAATTTTTTTATTTATTTTTTTGGCCAATCTTTTTTATTTTTGATAATTTTAATTTGATTTTGTATAATTGGTTTAATATATCTTTCTACTTTTATCTTATTCTCCTAATGATCTTAACATATTATTTTCCCATATTATATAACAATTAACAAGACGATAATTGTTTTATGCTAAAATAATCAATTTATATTTATTTATAAGCGAGGATGTCAAGATTAAATAATCTCAAAATAAGTATTTTACATGAATTAATTATCAGTAAACATACATAAGAAGATTAAAAAGATTTTTTCTGAACTATCTAAGAGTTTTAGTGTAAGTCTCCTCTTCATTTTACTATTTCTAATGATTTTTTTATGCTTGCAATAGTTTAAAATATTGAAATATTAAACTTAAATAAGCACTATAAATATTAGCCTTCTAAAAGTTCATTATTTAGTTATTAATTTATTTATTAGCATATAGATTATCAATTATTAATTATCACTTAAACTCCAAATTAAATACATGATTTTGTTGTTTCTTCATTAATCAAAGTCAATTTTGAATTAATTTACCATTTTACAGGAATTATTTTATCTTTACCTTCAAATGTAATTAAATTATAAAATTTACTATTTGTTTAATTAAATAATCAGCAAAATTGCTTCTATTATAGAAGTTCTTATGCTATAATCACTTTTTGTTGATAATAAGTTTAGGTAAGTTATTCATTTTATACTTTCATAGTAGGAATGATAAATTAAAAAAAATAATTTTAGCCTATAATAATTTAGTATTTTTTAGCTGCTTTATCTAATTATTAATAACTAAAAAGCATTAAGACATAATGAACAATTATTTGAAGATGCCATTCGTAGAAGAGTATTGTTTTTAGAATATCTTAATCAAAAGTGCCTTTAAAAAGCATATATAGTGGACTTAATATACTTCCCTAAGAATTTGTATTATTTTTATATTTTTACTTTAAATTATGTGATAAAAGTTTAATTCTGATAATGAATGCAGTAGCTTGTGATGAAAAACTTTTGCAAATCTTTTATATAGTTTAATGAACCAAATATATACTACTCATTTTCTACTTAATATATTAGTAGTTGCAATTATCATCGAAGATCAACCATAAATATTTAAAATATAATTAGTATCTTTATTTTTAGAGTAGACTGCAGTAATTTATTAGAGTCTTTCGGCATAAAAAAGATGATCCAAAGTCATTAAATCTAATGATAAATATTTGACTAATCTGGCTTCTAGAGCAGAAGTCAATAAATGGTAATTCACTAATTGTAAGTAGAATTTACAAAGAAGACTTAATACATTTGTATATTAATAATTGATTATTAAATTTTTGCAGGTTTTGTATATTATACTATAGAGAAAGCCTCCAAAAATTGGTAAAATAACTTTAATTCAAGGTTAATTATACTACATGTGAGTTAAGTCTCCACACTCTTAACAATATATTTATAAAAAGGTCAACGTAGTTTTTAATCATAAAAATTATTCAGATATATTAAAAAAGTTGACTTAAGCATCTTTTGCTATATTTTGGATTGCTTATTTGCTTTAATCATTGTCCTTATATTTTTCAGTGTTTTCCCCATTAGGTTCATATATAATTTGTATATTAAATCAGAGGCTAAATTTAGTTTTACTATTTCTTTACTTCTACCACATCCTCCTGTCTTTTAGACTTTAAATGATGACTTCAACACTTAGCTTAGTGTCTTTTATCATCTTATTACTATATTATTAAGGTTGTTCCATCAATAATCCGGTAAATTACTAAGATTAATTGCAAATTTACAATGTATGAAGCTCTTATACCTCATAAATTATATCATCATTTTTTTCAAGTAATTGTCTCTTAATCAGGTTGTTCAAATATTTTTTCATTAAATTTACTTGAAATTTTATTTCACAATCCTTCAAATTTTGAGAATAATTTTAATATTTTACCCTCCCATTACTTGGTTGACTTTCTGGTATTCTTAGATATTTATTCCTTTTTACATATTTACTATTTCTTCCAATTATATTCATTAAACCTTTTTTACTTAAGCTTTCTCCAGTTGAATTCCTCGTTGTCTCTATAAAATATTTTTATGAGGAATTTGCTTATTTTACTTTATTTTTAATCATCACTTGATTTTGCTTTGATTATCGCCTATTTGTTCACATATGATTCTACTTGATCTTCCATCTTTGTAATTGTGCCTATTATAGTTTCTTTATTGATTTCTATGTCCCAGTTAGCTTTGCCAGTTATTCATTGTGGCGACTACTTTTCATTTTACATTTCAAGAATTATTTGTTGTTCATTTTAAATCACTTTAGCAATTAGTAAGTTATCAATTAGATTGTTAACTCACTGATTATTGTGATTTATTTTCCTTTTATTCATCTGTCTTTTGCTGGTTTAGCGCAATTACAATACTATATTGGTTGCTTCATCTCAGTAGATAATTTAACGTCTAAGGCTTTTGATTTTACTTCTTGAACTTAGATATTATCAAGACTCTCTTAGGTTTAATGTCATCCTTAGGCTTTAATATTGTTTCTAATTTATTATTAAAATTCTAATTATTCATTTTATAATAGTTTATACAAGTCTAACAGTTTTATTTCTTAATTAATTCTATCAATTTTAAAATGTGAAAAAGTAAAGATATCATATCTTCATCAGATGACTTATTCTATCTTAGCTGCTTCCACATTGAACAAGTCTCCTATTGATGCAGTAGTTTGTTCATCAATATCTTGCTTCACGACAGCATTGAAATTATATTCATGATAGTTATATCATAGCTTTTTAATTTAAATGATTTTAAAACCTTCGTTTTCTATCATATTATACTATATCTACCTCCTCAGCATGAACACTAAGTTGGATGGGTTCATCGAGTTAATTTCGTTTACTCTGATTCTACGAGTGAAACTCTTCAATTTACACCCCCCCTTTCTTTAGTTTTATTTCCTAGCTTATTACTAGAGTTTCAAGGATTAGAGCCACACTTAGCCGTACAGGTTCAGTGTGACCTTACAGTTCTAAGATGTTCGAAGCAGACCTTTTAAGTTGCCTTGAGACAATGTTTTTGACTATTTACAGAACTAATTAAACCAAATCAGCTTGATCTCATTCACCGAGACCTTGCATTACAAAGGCATCGAGATTGAGTTAGGTTCTCGGAATAGTGTTAGATTGTGTCTATCATTTAGAATTATTCTCATCGCGTAGTTAGCTAATCCAATATAGTATAGTGGTCTTCGTAATATATGAGCTATTTATAATATCACAATAATGAAGCGAGAGTTATAAAATGTACCTGAAGTAAGTTTTCATTTGATTATATATTTATCATTTTTATAATGGAATTCTATTTCTCAATTACAGCTTTATATTTGCTTCACTACCTATTCTATTGGTTACATTCTATAAGTTAATCATTTAATTTTTATTTTGTTTTAAGATTTAAGTCTTTTATAGTTCAAGCCTAAATTTAAATCGAATAAATACAATAATATAATGATTATGCGATATAAGAATTATATTAAATAAGAATTATATTAAATAGTAAATATATTTGCTTTTATTACATGTCAAGCAACTTACCCTTTCCATTATTTTCCTGGTCATCTCTAATTATCTACTGATTAATTACTTTCGTTTATGTCAATGCATGTAAAAATAGTATAAATAACTTTTAATTTTTGATCTTTTGTTTATATCATTTAAAGATATAATATCAGATCTTCATTACACTCATACTTAGAAATTTTAAAACTTTTGTTTTTGTTTAAAAGTGTTTGTATTAAATCACTAGGAACTGGTATTTAATAAATATTTAAAATTTAAGTATTCCTCAGTAAGTTATAATAATAACAATATTTTTAATAATTTAATTAGATAGAAATACTAAGGAATGAAATTTATAAAAATTAATTCATAGGAAAGTAAATATAAAAATGCTTACTCAAATTCAAATGAAAAATCAAAATATTATTAACTTTATTGGCCTTCAACCACCTAACTTATTTAACAATTTATATTTAATGGTTAAATAAATATAAAAAAAATCGACAATTTTACATTTAAATCATTATAAACTGCTAGATTTAATTTAATAAATAAATTTAATTTCTCAAAATTGAATAAAACATATGAGTTGATTTTTCTGCTTTTTTCAGGTATTTTACATTAAGTTGCCAAGTTTTACCACTACTTTTTGGGAGATATAAAAATTAACTTTAAATATCCTATTGCTAATTGATCAATAAACATTCGCAAAACTACACACACTCTATCATTAGAGACTTAATTGTTTTTCTGTAATTAATAATAATTAAATAAACTTGGCCAATATAAGTATCTAAACTTTCTTATAAATTTCCATCAAGAAGTGTATACTATGCATAATTATTCTAGCCTAATTGATGATGCCTGATCTCATAAACATCTTCAATGTATCTGTGTGATTATTGCTGCAATTTCCTTACACAGTTGATACTGAATTAGCAAGCTTGTACAATAAAAACTCCAAGAAATTCAATAATAAGTAAGTTTTATAATAATTAAGAGTCTTATAGATTATTAACCACAAATACTTAGAAATTGGTTCATGAATTTTTAAAATAATTACAAATTTATTGACCAACAATTGAGTATCTACATTATTTAAATAAGTAACTTGAAATAATTGAGACTTAACAAAGTTTTATTCTGTAGGTTAAAATGATTAAAATCACCATTAAGCAAATGAAGCACATGCTGAAGACGAATAAGTAGCTAAAATGAGACTATCAACCAGTCTTAATACAAAGGTAATATATTTACCATAGCCACTGATTTAGATAAACTGGATTATGAAGATTATGGAGATGGTGCAATGATTATAAAGCTTGGACAATGAAGAAGAGAAAGGCTAACTTTGAGGACTAGATAAAGTAGATGGCTACATAGTGCATTAAATAATGGAAATTAATCATAGTTTAACCAGATGTGATTGTTTGTTAGTGTACATGAGATTAGTATACGATAAAAGACTTGCGATATGAATGAATTGGTAAGTAAAACTATTAGGTGAATTCAAAGAATATCCTGGAACAAATAAATCTCAAGTTATAATTAAAATTATTTGAAATATATTTCTTACCTATTATTTATCAAAATTATATGTATTTAAATTTCAAGTAATATTGAATTGTTTTTTCCTATTATATTTTAATCTTTCGACTTAACTTTTTAAATTCTTCCTTACAATTGATACCAAAAGTATATTATATTCCCTCCTTAAGTATATTAAATATAACATCTTTAAATTAAATAATTTTACCCATAAATAATAAATGTCTGTACTTTTTGAATAATAGCCAAAAGATTAATATTTTATATTTGATAATTGTAAATACTTTAAACAACGAGTATCTTGACTTAATTAAATTATAATTTATGAATGTAAATACATATAAATTGTCTATCGTAGTCTGACAATTTTATTTGCTTTCAATATAATTGACTTTATTATTATTTTTCATAGGTAATTCAAGTTCAATCAAATTTTCATGGTGTAATGATTCTAGTAAACTATATAATTTTATATTAAAATAATTTTGTAAATCACCATGAATAAGGATTTACAATTTGTATGGTCTTTGAAGGACGCAATTACAATATAATTTTAGGAAAATAAATTTAGCACTTAGTTTTAATCATTAACTTAGATCAGCTTTACCTATGGCCAAGAAAGGCTACTCTTTATCTGAGGGCACAGAACAAGGTTTATAATATTATTATAAAACTTAATACCTTCCAGTTTTTGCTATTGTTGAGAGAAGTGTGAAAATATTACAATTTATGCAATAAAATTTCAGTTTATGTTATTGAATATATAGTAATATATAAGACTTATGCTGTTTTCATGGATCCAGAAAAAACCAAACCTCTTATCAATTTAATTGCATAAATAAAATACAATTTTCTGAATAGATTAGAATGAAACAATTTGCTTAACTGTTTATATTTAGTGATATTTAGAGTTCTTTTTATAATAGAAGAGAATAATTTTCTTTTGAGGATAAAGCCTATGGAATCAACCATCTAAGCTTAATTCTTCGAACTATTCTCATTTTAATAAAATAACTGTCTTTTTCACATTTAATAAAGGTTATTAAGCATTTTACTTGAGGGATTTGAGTTCTTTGATTGATAATTAGCTCATACTTTTACATTCACGTTTTATAAATAAGTCTGAAGATGTATTACTATTATTAGTATTTATTCATTAAGTATTGAATGGTAACAATGTTACTAAACTACACCTGGAACAGGTGATAGAAGCGCCTTCTGTTTCTTTGCGAAAGTGTCAATCTTAAGATTGTTGCTTTGCTATTATTTTATGCTAACTTAGTTCAGTTAGGCAAGCTTCTTCCCCCAACAAGAAAGAGATATTTGTCTTTGACATTTCTTAAATCACTTTATGATATTCTAAACATTTAAAATTTGATATATCATCATTAATTTATCATTACTCCTCTCATTAATATTGATGAAGAAAAGAAAATATTAATTCACAAGAATATCCTCTTCAATCACTTATACAAAGAATGTAAGTTCTTATTTTATATGAAGCCATGAGAAAGAGAAAATTGTTATTTCTTCTCATTAAATAAACTACTTCATTTTATCAATTTAAATATCTTGATTTTCCAGGTTATTACAATCAGAATAATGGTTTCCCCGTGAGATAACTATCAATCTAATGTCCCTATTTGTAATAATAATTATGGACATTTTGGCTTCTTTTTACAGTAAAATGCAGATATATTCTATCAAAATGTAATATCTTATAGGCCCTATATTTCTAACATTGGAAAACTTACCAGGAATGAGGTTTTTTTACAGTAGGAAGATTCAATCTATCAAGATTTGATGCTAATTTAGTGGCTTTATTCATGTCTTAGCAATAGTTATTTTAGATATTTAGGTTGAATAAAGATTTAAAAGACTTGTTCACTACATCATTGATAGTATCTATAAAGATTAACAATGTGTTTTGTTATATTCATTTCATTAAGCCAATATTTGTTTATATATATATATATATATGAAAGTAAATAAAATCGATTATAAATTGAAAGATAAAATATTTTAAGATGAAGTCGTAGCAGTAATGTATTCACAAAATTATTGTAATTTTCTTTTTTCATTTCATATTATTAATAATCTCCTAACGTTATTATTTGTCAGCACTTATGAAAGAAACCTCAGAAAGGAAATAAGGAGGCAAAGACTAGGGTAATTTAAATATGCTTAATGATAACACAATGAAGGTTCCTGGAAGAATAATAAAGTTACTCGACAATTTCAATTTCCCATCATATTTTTAAAAAATACTAGTATAGTTACTAATTTGAAACTTTTTAAATTCCTTAGAAAATCATAAATTTTAGACTGTTTTTTTATGATGTTATTTCTCTTTTCTTTTGTTTATTCGCATTTCATATCTTACTTTGTTATCATAAGAATCTCTTTCTTATTATAATTTGCCTATTACTATATTGCATGGACTTGTACTCAATTAAAGTTCATAAATTATTTAGATAGTAGAAATATCAAAATTCTCGAAGCAAAACCTCAGCTGAATTTCAAACTCTTTTATCTCTTAATGTCTCATATTAGTGATAAACATTTAATTTTTCCACCTTTATATTTGAATTAAGCGGAACTTTCTTGTAAAATTGTTTTTATTCTAAAATTTAGCAGACTGTCATAAAAATCTATAATAAATTAGAACTTTTTCATTATATAATTGAATATATGCAGATATTATCAAAATCTCACTTAAATAATGCAGGTAAATATCAAAATTAGGTCTGTCTAATTCACTATATTTTTAAGCTTATAATAATAATTTGATTAATAGAATTTTATTTATTTGTTATTTGAAAAGAAATTTACAAACACAGAGTGGGTATGTGTTCTGAGGGAAACGCAGAGATATGTTATAAAAAATGATATTAAAAACAAAGATACCAACCACTTATCCAGATACATTATAAAACTGATAAAACTGAATAAAAAGAATGGGGACTATACATACTTAAAATATTAACGTTTAATGTTAGAAATTAAATAAGAAAAGGACAAACACACACCACTCAGCCAATTCAAAATTCAAGTACTAGAATCTAGTACAAAGAAGAAAACTGCTTTGACATAGTCTAGCTTTGGACACAACAACTTATACAAGTTCTTAGACACCTATTAATTAATAATAAGTTCATAAAACTCTTCATAAAACTCTAGCAGGCTAAGCCAAACTCCAACCAAATTATCAAGACTAAAGCCAAGAAAGCTCCATAATACCAACAAATTTCATGAAAAACAAGTTAGAGACCTACCACGAGCCTTAACTAACCAACCAGATACTCCTCCATACCCAATAAAGCTTATATCATTACAAATATCATCTACAGCTAAGATGAAGAGAATTAAAGTTCAGAAGATGATAGAAAATATTATGACATATAATGCGATTCAATTTTAAATAGTTTAAAGTATTTCCATTTAAAGAATCCGATAATTATGAACAATTTAGTCTCCCTTCATGCAACGGTACAATCCCTCAAAAGGGCTTAAGAAAATAGCGACGTCAAATGCCTCACTGATTAATTTCAGTAGTAAATAGGAACTATTAAAAATAAAGATTTCGTACTAATTATGGATCTTAATTAAAATTATAATAATAATTCAAATTAATATTTTATATACTAATAATGCTAAGTTGATCCAACCCATAATCAATGTAAAGCATCACTAAGGCCTAACTCCAAAACAGATTCGACACAAGAGAATCATGCATCTCTATATGGTTGATCACCATAGACATAAACCTATATGATCCCACAAAACAATTCACTAAAGCAATTAATTACTGCAATCTATGATAAGTTTTACACTTCCTCATTAAATAAAATTATAGCCATGAATGATGCCCAATTAGGACCATTCATAAACGTGAAAAAAAATTCAAGGTTAAACAGCTAACAAACAATTATTGAACTATTTTTAAATCTATACATTCTGACTTTTTCAGCACGAAAAATCCTTTCTCAACATATCTCCTGTGTTTTTTAATGACATGAGCAGGATTGAGTTCTTCATAAAATGTCTTTTAAAGCATGCCTATTTCCTTGAGTAAAACTTTATCTGAATGACTAAAACTAAATTGAAGGAAGAAATTAGATTAAAAAAACTTAAATACTTTATACGAGAAAAACACGTCGACGACCAATTCAAGTTTAAACGACAGAGAAGAAGGAAGAATAGGAAGCCAAAGAAAGAGAAAATTACAGAGAAGAAAAGGTGGAAGAAGTAAATAGAACAAGACTTAGTAAACTGAGAAAGCGACAACTCTTGCCTGAATAAGGCTAGTCTACTGCATATTAATATCATATTCAGATGGAAGTCCCATAGACCTCAATGTGACCACATGATTATTATTATTATTATTATTAATATTATTAATATTATTAAATTAAAAACAGAATGAATTACTATATTTAAGAATGAATGATAACTAACGATAAGATCTCAATCATTTGGTAGAAAGCACTCTTAGCTAATTTTGCATTCAGCAGTAATAACTTCTAGTAAACTTGACTAATAACTAATAAAAATAAAGATGTTATTGCTAGGAATCAAAGATAAACTGCAGTGAAGCAGCTATATTTAAATAACTTCAAATGAAGAGACTGTTTATATGAAAATAACTCATGTATAGAAGAAAGAGAAATATATATATATATATATATATATATATATATTCATACTATCAAAATAAATTCATTAATAGTGATTATATAAATCATTTTAGTTTAACTAGGGGTGTATTAAATGATAATGAATAGAAAACTTTCAGATAAAATTTAATAAGTGCTAGCAGAGTTAGCAATTTCAAAGAAGATAAATGACAGATATAGTAAGGAAGTTGAGGATCAAAAGATGAATTATTGGATACAGGTCTAATTGTAAGGGATCAAGAAAATAACATCGAAGAGACAGGGGGACAAAAGGATTAGCAGTAATTAAGAGAAAAATTATGATTAAACTTAAAAGGGAATACAAAAATGAAAGCTAATATAATAGATTTATATATTAACTTAAAAAATATGAAAGAAAAATAAACAATTCAAGGAAACATGACAGGGAAGTTTTTGAATATAATGAACGATGAATAACCAGTTGAAGATTATGGTTAGGAAAAAACAATGGAAAAGAGGATTGAAAAAATAAATGCCAATATCATAAAATTAATCCCAGATTTCAAATTAAATATGTAGTCTATATACACGATTTAATTATGGGGTTATAAAATTATTGGGGAGAACAATTCTAATGAAGACCTCAATTCATATTAAATTTCAGAAAGTATTCTAAGATTAATTCGATCAAGACTTCGAATATTTAACCTATAAAAAAGACTAAGATTAAGAATGATTAGATATCAAACGTAGCAATAAAAGCTATGTATTATGTTATAAAACCAAGGTTAGGATGTTAAAGATAAAGATCATGATGCTGGTGAGTAACTTGCCTTTACAGCTACTGAAGGATAATTGAAGGAAGAAATTTTATATTTGCCTAATAAAAGAACGCAATAGATCTAGAGAGGAACAGTAATTAACTAGAGACATAAAAAAGAGATACTATAGAGCAAGTAGGGATTACAAGAAACAAGATAAGGACTAAGTTTTGGGGTTACAAGATTAATAAGAACAAAGTTACGATGAAAATAATTGAGACGTGATTACCAATAAATCGAAAAAATAAGAAACTACCACAATAATTATAATAATGAAGATTCAAATAGAATCTAAAATATAGAAAACTCTTTGCCAACCTTTATTGCTATTAAATTTTGGGCTAGAATGTTAAGTCATTTTG
This sequence comes from Oxytricha trifallax, assembly GCA_000711775.1. NCBI lineage: Eukaryota > Ciliophora > Spirotrichea > Sporadotrichida > Oxytrichidae > Oxytricha > Oxytricha trifallax. The sequence continues at coordinate 250,351 of ARYC01000109.1, forward strand.
TTTTACATTTAGATAATTACACCTCTAGAGAAAGATGCTAGATATTATATTTATTGAATTAATTTAGTTGATATCTTTGGAGTAGTTTTACAAGATCAAGAACTAAATTCAGAATAAGCTTGCAGATAGGAAATCATTTTTATAATACTAAAAAGTCATATTTCTAGATGTTGCAAGTTTTTACTTCACTAATGCTTACATTTACTTACAATTACTCAACAAGAATAACTCTAAAATGGATGTATAAAAATATCAAGAGTTAATTGTGGAATCATTTGATAATCCTCAAGCTAAAGGACATCTCTACTTGACAATTATTAATTAAATTTTTTTAAATATTCCCATGAATATAAAAATTATAAACTAAATTTAATATAAGTAAGATGAAGAAGATAAATGATTTGCTGATCACTGAGTTCTTAATATAATCTCGGAGCTTAGATTAATTATCGACTTCACAGATATCATTAACAATCATTAATATAATTGAAATTCGGGTTTATCTAGCTCTATAGAATCAATGTGATTATAATAAATTCGTTAATTTAATAATAAATTTATATAAAGCCACTTAAGATAATGTCTAGCAACTAAGCTTCATAAATGAACTATCATATTGATGAGTACATTATTTTATTAAGATATGGAAGTTTTAAACCTAAGTTTTAGAAAAATACTTGTTTAGCTACTCTGAAATCTCAAATATGATGGATGTCTCAATATCTTAAATTGATAAAATTTGCAAATAATTCATTAGAGATAACATGAGATACTATAAACCAAAGAACCCATAAATGTTTAAAATATCCAGAGATTAAAAGCTCTTTCTGACTTAAGAGGAAACACTTGGTGCTTGGAAGGGATATTCATTGCTAGACTGAACAATACTATTTCATAGATAATACCCTAATTATAATATTACTGTGTCATAGCTTGCCTATCTCAATAGATAAAATTATATAAAATACAAAATTATGAAGTCCACCTTTAGATTTTAGGAATAAAAGAAGCAGCAAATTACATAATTAAGTAATCAAAAGTTTCAACAACTAGTAGGTGCTATAGAGTCTGGGAAGAAGGTTATATACATAGATGAAGTGATATTTAAGCCATATCATATTTCCCAAAGGACTTGGGCTCTTAAAAAGCAAAATTAATTAATAAAAAAAGAAGGTATAAAGCTCAACACTCTGATGGCGATTGTAGCGATCAGCTTTGAGGATGGTCAAGAGGTTTCTAAATCAAAACCAATTCAATCAAGATAGCCGATATTACTACGTTCTTAGAGTATTGCCAAATTTATGATAATAGAGGTGATGTTGTAATATTTTGGGATAACTTAAGGTCCTATCATAGTAAAGTAGTATAATAATAGTTTCAGACTTTTTGTTTGACTTGTTTATTCAATGCTCCTTACTCCTCTGAGTTCAATATTATAGAGTAATATTTTGCTTAAGTCAAACGATAGTATAAGAAGGAAATGGTGACATGAGATTTTAATGTAAACAAAACTCAGCATTACTAGATTGTACGTAGATGCTTAGACTTAGTTGAAAAATAGATTATTAGAAACATTGTTAATAAGCATGAAAAAATTAGGTCAAATTAAGCTGAGGCTTAATATCCTCGAGCATTTAAATTGCATAATTATTTTTAATACTTTTTATCATTCCATCTCAACATCTCCTGGAGCTCTATTGCCACTCAAGGATTGATATTCGAGAGCTTCTTCCTTCTTGTTGTCATGCTCTCCATAGTCTTCTGTTTGAGCTTTAAATTCTAAGAACGGCATTAAAATTTCATGAGCCTGCTTTTTCTATCGTCGACCTCTTGGCTTAGCTCCTACTTTGAGCATTGACAAAGCTTTCCCTTCAGATTCTATAAGCATTTAAAGAAAAAATTGCTTACTAGAAAAGAATGGTTAATCATTAAGCTTTTTGAAAATGTCATCACTGATGTAGAATTTCTCCTTCACCTCTTCTTCTTAGTCTTTTATGTTTCTCAGACGATTCGCGTGCTTTATTATTACTTCAACATATTTTTGCCAAAAAGTTCCAAGTACCCCAATAGAAATATTTTCTTTCAGGCATTACCTAATAGTCTGGGTAATAATTCATGAATCTCATAATTTCATTGTCTTCCTTAACTTGAGCAAAAACCTTTTCGACAGAAAGCTCATCATAATAGGGCACATTGAATACCATAAGATTGGCTGCTTTAAGCAAATCCTTCTCTACTGCAAAAAAGTCCTTCAAAAGTCTCACTGTGATATGAAAATCTGCTGGCAAAAAATAGCCCTTAAAAATGTTAAATATTGTAATCTCACTGTTATATTTTTAGTAGGTAATCATGTCACTCTTTGACCTAAACTTATTTGTGAGCTCCCTTAAGTCATGACCTGTAATATTTGCCTGATTAGCTTGATTCATCTAAATTTAAAAGATTTATTTATCATAAGTATATTATAGTTTTTCTGATGTACGCAATAGCCTCATGAGGCAAATGAGGAATTTTAAACTGAAATTCATAAAAATTTAGTAATATAAGCTCAGATCAGTATACTAATGTATTCCTAGTTATTAAGCTAATTTATAATGTAATGTTGATACTTAGTATAAGTTGCAATAAATGAAAATTAAAACAAAAAGTAAAATTCATAATAGCTAATAGCTAAGCTAAGTGGGCCAAGTTTTACAAGATGGCGATAAATATAATTATATAATTGATTTCACTTACATAATATTTAAGCAGTTATATTTACTTCCGCAATATGTTTTCAAGAGAAGTTTTTGCCGCAATTTTTTGTGAAATTACAAAGTCCCTTATTCTTCTATCTTTAATAGTTAATTCACTTTGATGGTTTACATTCAAAACCCCAAAACCCCTTAATGAGGTTTATAAGTGCTTTGATTTGTAGGGAATTTGTTAGGGGTTGGGGTTATTAAAGCTTTTAATGTGAAATTAATAGTAATGTATTTAATTTAATCACTCAAAATGCACTTTTGGATCATGTGGGAGAGGTCTGAAGTTTATCTTACTTAACCACAACTCTATCTGCTCTATTGATATGTCTGATCTTGAGTTTGGTTTTATTATTACTGATTCTGCCATATGTTTAATTGATTGAGAGACTATGGTTTTGTCTATAAACTACTTGACTCTTTACTTAGCATCTTTCTCGCACCTTGTAGAGTAGTAATCATTGCGAGGCATATCGCACTCTATTATTATTGCTGCTAAAGCCCACACATCCCACTAAAAGTCACCATCTCCCCAGTCTTCTCTTTCTGGATAATAGCCTTGAGTTCCCATTACAGTTCCAAGCCTTGAGACTTCCACTCTTTAGACTCTGTTGAAATCTATTATTGCGACTCTTACTGGAGAAAAGTTTATCATAATATTTTCTGGCTTTAAATCTCTGTGAACAAACCCTAACTTGTGAAGCTCTTTAATGCATTTTATGGTCTGAGTTGCTATTTATCCAAGTTACTTATGATTCCTTTGATCTGTTATGAA
>ARYC01000110.1:0-38180 GCA_000711775.1 Oxytricha trifallax
TGTGAGAGAGATTTTGCTCATAAATCAAGCTGGTACAGACATAAGAAAGAGCATAGAGAATCAAAGCCCACTGTATACTTAAAGCATGATAAAATAGATGGAAAGTATGACTGCTTTGAGTGGCATAAGTAATACTCTCATACAAGAGACTTGAAGAAGCATCTATTAAAAGCTAACAAGAAAGATATAGAAATTGAGAATCATGAAGTTGAGCTGAAGCTTCTCAACAAAAGAAAATCGAGGAATATTCTAAGGTCGTAGTGCCTGAATAAGCAAGAGAGTTAGAGTACATTATGAAGGCACGCAACCAACTGACCTCTGAAATAACAAAAATTACGATCAAGATTTAATACAAGAAAATACAGGTTCTTGCTTAAATTGACCTAGAAACTTCTCTTTAAAGCTACATTATAATAGAAGACTCCTTTGATAAGAAAGTTATTAACGATCATCAATACGCAAACAAGTTGTATCCTTCAACTATCTCTTAAGTGATGATAAATATTAAATGGAGTTTACAAATGAGTATCAAGTACTTACTCAAGCAAAGTTTAAAAGAGTGTAGTTACTTAATCAAGCTAGATGCTGTTTTCCTTGCCAAGGATCATGTTGCTTTCAGACTCCCACTCTATGAAATAACCTTAAGAGATTTCATAACTGATTAAAGGAATCATAAGTAACTTGGATAAATAGCAACTTAGACCGTATAAGGTATTTAAGAGCTTCATAAGTTAGGGTTTGTTCACAGAGATTTGAAGCCAGAAAATATAATGATAAACTTCTCACTGTAATAGTAGCAATAATCGAATTCAACAGAGCCTAAAGAGTGGAAGTATCAAGGCTTGGAACTGTAATGGGAACGCAAGGGTACTATCCAGAAAGAGAAGACCGGAGAGATGGAGACTTTTAGTGGGATGTGTGGGCTTTAGCAGCAATAATAATAGAGTGCGATATGCCTCGCAATGAATACTGCTCTACAAGATGCGAGAAGGATGCTAAACAAAGAATAAAGCAATTTATTGACAAAACAAGAGTATCTCAATCAATGAAACAAATGGCAGAATCAATAATAATTAGACCAAACTCAAGATCAGACATATCAATAGAGCAGATAGAGTTGTGGTTAAGCAAGACAAAATTTAGACCTCTCCCACATGATCTAAAAGTGCATTTTGAGTGATTAAATGAAATACATTTACTATATATTTCACATTAAAACCAATTAATAACCCCAACCCCTAACAAATTCCCTACAAATCAAAGCACTTATAAACCTCATTAAGGGGTTTTGGGGTTTTGATTTCTGATGTAAAAGATTTTCACAAACTGGCCCTAATAGGTTTTTGGAAAAATAATAGGGAAATAAAAAGATAGAAAAATTTCTATAAAAAAAAAGAATGTCTATCCCCATCTTTAAGGTGGGTCCCTATTTGATATAAAATTGATAGTAAGTATTAATGATTACCTTTAGTTGAGAATGTTTAATATATTAGAGATCTCCAATTAAATTTTAATCTCTTTTATTTAATTTCTCTAATTCACTAATTCACTAATATTCTTGTATTCTTAACAGATCTAGCTGCGAAACAAGTAGAAGCAAAATTATTATGTATCTAAGAGCTGAAAAAAAAACAAAGAAATATTATAAATTATTTTATAAATTTATAAGCATGTAAAATAATTTAAACAGCTGAGCAGCGCCAAATAATAAGAGGTAAGAAAAAGAAATAATGCAAATTACGTAATATAACTCTTTTTAATCATTAATTTCTATATTATTTAAATTTAAATTTATTCAAGAATTAATTTAGAATTGAATAATTTAATAAAAAATTGCCTAATTTTTAATGGAAATCTTAGATTAACAAATTTAAATCCATAAATCTTATGTTCAAGCACCCTTATAATGAATGAGAATTATTTGACCTAAAATCAGTTCAAATTAACCCTCATAATTTAAATTATGTTTAATATAATTTTAAATTAATTTGAACTGATTTTAGGAATATTAAATAAGAGTGATTCATTAGAAATTTAATACTTTAAATAGATCTAATAAAACTACTTAAAAACTCTAAAAATTATACCGTAAGGTATCATTGTTATCGATAGACATTCTCAGAAAATATGTTATGCTAATGAAGAAGCACACAAGATATTTATAATTATTTAAATTTAAATTTATGGTTCGTAAAATAAAATAGTAAAATACTTAATAAAAATTAATTTACACATTAGAAAACAATCTGAAATACACAAAATATTTTCAAGTAAATATCAATATAAAAAATTATGATTTTGAGCTTTTTAATGCTTTATTAAAAAAACCTTTAATTAACTTTAAAATTTTTTTCTTTCTTTAAAAATGCAACTGACTTATTAATCATTTATTAAATATTATAGTATTTTTTTTATTTCTAAGAATCTACCCATAAAGAAAATAATATCGTTTTCTATTATTTATATTTTCTGATTCATGTAATTAATTATCCTAACTTAAATTTTATTTAAAAAAAAAAGATTTTTTAAATAGTTATTCATCTTATTTTAGAATTTTATGAAACAAGCCAAAAATGAAATATTTTATTAATTTTAAGATATATTTATTTTAAAAATATAATTAAGCACCATAATAAATTATTAATATTTAATGCAGATTAGTACAATGAAATTTCAGCTAAGTTGGATTATTTTATGAAAAAAAAGAATGCGCAATTATATATAATAGAATATGAGATAAATATATATTTAATTCCTTAATCCCATGATTTTTAAAATAATTGTAATTTAATTAATCGTGTTAATTAAAAGAGTGTCCTTGATAACTAGGGAAGTGAGGAAGACTAAAAAAACTAAATGGAAATATCTGAAGATAAAAATACTCATAATTTGAAAATTCATCAATAAAACTCAGAATAGAACTAAAACGAAAATTTCTTAGACTATTTGAGTAGGGAGTAGAGATACAAATGCAGGGATTTATAGAATAAATTGTTCAAGTGGAAGAAAGAAAATCCTTAATACATTTTAGTTAAGTCAAATCCAATTTAATTATATATAGATATTATTAATATGAGGAAGGGAATTCGTACCATTTACTTAATAAATATAAATGAATCTTTTTGAACCAAATAAGAACAAATTAAGTTTATTAAATCGATATTTCTTTATTGTAAATTTAAAATGAAATTTTATTAAAAATTAGTAATTATAAAGGAAAAATAAATTAAAACTTTTTAATAATTATGAATATTAATTTATTATAAAATTTTGGCTACCAGGTAGAACAGACCCCCCCTAATGTACTATTTTCTTTTTGTAGTCTTGCAGAGTTTTTGACGCTGAGCAAGATTGTATGAAGCGCCTTTTGCTTGCGAGCAATAGTTTTCGAGCTACGACAAAAATAAAGTTCATTTTTATACATAAAAACATCATAAAAATAGTCAAAAATTATAAATATATATATTCTATCTATTTTATTAAAAATCAATTTTTGGGATGTTTTTGTCATATCCTGAGCAAAGATATCATAATAAAAGTAGTATTTTGAAATGCAACCATCCAAATTTAATAATTAATCATAAATTATTAAATCTGGACAAAATTGGTTGCATTTCAAAATACTACTTTAATTATGATATCTTTGCTCAGGATATGACAAAAACATCCCAAAAATTGATTTTTAATAAAATAGATAGAATATATATTTTTAATTTTTGACTATTTTTATGAGGTTTTTATGTATAAAAATGAACTTTATTTTGGTCATAGCTCGAAAACTATTGCTCGCAAGCAAAAGGCGCTTCAGACAATCTTGCTCAGCGTCAAAAACTCTACAAGACTACAAAAAGAAAATAGTACATTAGGGGGGGGTCTGTTCTACCTGGTAGCCAAAATTTTTATATATAATCCAGTCCACAATAACTCACAATTGATGATTCTTGTTAATGACATTCAGTTTAAGAATTCTATTAACTAAAATTAAATATTGATAAAAAAGTTAAATCATTTTATTTAATCTAGTATATGATGTATGGAATATTTTTAATATATTTTAAATCTAAGAATATTTAAAATAATATATTCTCAAAGTTATTATTTCTCTATTCATTATCTCTTTATTTCTTAGTCATTTAACGATTAGTATTTCTTATTTTGATTAAAAAGTATTTTATTGCTCTTCAAATCTTATTAAAAACGCTATTTTTATTTTTATTTATTTTGAATTACGAAGTATAAGTAGTTAGAAAAATCTTCAAAGAGAATTCGAGCTATGTTTTTCTCATCATATTTAAAATCAATTGTAAACCTTATTTAGCTTTTTTTAGTAAAATATAATTAAATAACATACAAATTTAAATTTTCTTTATTTGATTATTTTATATAACTGAATTTCTCATCTATAGCTCATGAACTAAGAACTCCGCTCAACTCTATTATTCCAATTAGTGAAGAGCTTTAGAAGAGAGATTTTCAAGATGCTACGACAAGGCTTTACCTTGAAATCATTGTGAATTCTGCTCATCACTTAGAGAATGTAATTGAGGATGCTCTGGACATGAATCGACTAGAAAATATAGTTTAAGTCGGATCAATTCGAGAAAATTAATTAGAAAATGATTACTTAGTTTATTTTGTGTTTTATATATATATTTATAAAAATAAAATGATCTTTCTTTATTGTTTTAAAAAATATTAAAGTGAGGGTATATTTAATTCTTATTTTATTTTCAAATCATATATGAGAGAATTTATTCATGTTTTTTCTTATACCAATGTTTTTTTTTATAATTAAATATATTGATGATTTCTTTATTAAAATACACTTGATTGATAACAAATTTGAAATAAACAACTCAATGTTTGATATTAGAGAGGTTGTCAACTAGGTAGTCGATATTATGAGGCTATAGGTAGAACAGAAAGGTCTCTATATTTAAAAGTAATTTAGTGAGGAGATCCCAAATAGAATATTTTCTGACAAAAAGAGATTAAAATAAGTCTTGTTTAATCTATATCCCATTAAAAAATGGGAAACAAAATTCTTTATACATTTATAACATCAAATAAAGTTATTCTAATTTAATCTAGTAGGCAATGCTACAAAGTTTACATTCACAGGAGGTATCAACATTAAATGTGAATTTATTGAAAAAAATTTAAGGGTGACTGTATCAGATTCAGGTGTAGGAATTGGTCCTGATGACTTGAACAAGTTATTCTAATTTTTTGGGAAAATACAAGCTCACAAAAATATAAACAAGAGCGGCATGGGCTTAGGGCTTACGATATCAAAGATGATTCTCACTTAGATGAATGGAACAATAATCGTTAAGTCAGAGCTTGGAAAAGGCACTCAATTCATTTTTGAAATACCTATAGAAGAAGCTTCTTATGAGATTGATCTATCGAAGCCTTTCATGCAATAAAAGCCAAAATTTTGTAATTAAATTCAAAATTTATTGGCAATTATAAAAAGAGCAGTTATTCTTTTTAAATATATAATCAAGCTTTACATATAAATTGACTAATAGATACACTCTAATATTAAAGAGGTTTTAAAATCTTAATAGAAAAGAGATCAAGGTGATTAAATGATAAACTAAGAAGCATTTGATAAAAATATAGACGATTGGAATATCTTATCGACAGAGAGATAAGAAACAACATGTTTTTTTCAATTCTAAATTCCATAGAACGAAATTACTAATACGCTTGATGTTTTAAATAAAAGATGCATAAGAGATGATATGGTTAACTTGGAAGAATCTAAAAGTGAATAGAGCTTATATCTCACTCAGGAATTTATAAAAATATATTTAAAATGAATCATTGATTTTAAATTTTATTAATTAATTTAATTTAAAAGGAATAGACTATTAGGAACTAGCCAAACTACTATTTAAATTTTATTATTTTATTTAAATTAAGATTCAAGGCATAAATTTAAATTTAAAGCATATGAACTCTATTTCAATTTCGTTGAAAATTGAACAATTATGCATTTAAAAAATTTATCAATTAATTTAATTTGTTGAAATTCGAGAGGTGTTTTATTTTAGTTGCTAATCAATTTATTATTGAGATAACTATAAATGAAATAAAAAATTAGTATTGAGCTAAAGAGTTTATGATTAAATTTACAAAAAATTTTTCCTTTAATTTCTATATGGCACTTTATGAAATTTCATGATTTTAAAACTCAAAATTTCATTTAAATAATAAAAAACTTAAATGTAAATCTATTTCTAAAATAAATTGTTTATTATACTAAGATTCATTATTTTACTATCTTTAGAATCAAAACCCCAAAACCCTTTCAGTAGTTTGATTGAGTTTTTGATTGATAAAAGTAGACTATTTGTGCATACTTTATTAAGGTTTATGTAGGGGTTATGTAGGGGTTTAATGTTTAAATATTAGTAATTTAATTGAGTATAACAAGCGAGTTTTTAAAATATTTCACACAAACATAAGCTTAGAGTCATGTGGCAGTTCTCTGAATTTTATCTTTCTAAGTTGATGATTGATTGTTTCTATTGTTTGTTAATTCTCTTAGCTTGGCTTGATAATTGTTGAGTATGCAAGTTCTCTGAGACCTCCATTTATTTTATTTTTATCGAGATATTGTTTGATTCTCTGCTTAGAATCTCTCTCACCCCTGCACTAAAGTAATCGTTTCTTGGCATGTCGCTCTCTATTATTATTACTGCTAGAGCCCAGATATCCCATTAAGTGTCTCCATCTCTCCAATCCTCTCTCTGGGAAATATCCAGGAGTGCCGTATACATTTCCTTATGCAGAGGCTTGCACTCTTTGAGCTCTGTTGAAATCAATGATATAAATTCTAAGAGGTTGAGAGTTCATCATAATGTTATCTGGCTTTAAGTCTCTATGAACATAGCCAAGCTTGTGAAGCTCTTCAATCCCCTCAATTATTTGCTAATTTATCTATGACATCTATTTTCAGATAAGAATTCTCTGTAAGTCATTTCTAATAAAGAAAGCCTGAAGGCTACATGATCTTTATCAAGTAAAATAGCATCAAGCTAGATGATATGCCTGCACTCATTTAACTTTGCCTTTTAAAGAGCATAATACTCATTAGCAAATTCCATTTGGAACTTAACTTGTCATCAGCAAGGAAGTAATTGAAAGGATATATCTTATAAGCATATTAGTCGTCAGTAATGACTCTCTTCTCTATTTTATCTTTAAGAGAGGTAGCTTTCTAGGCAAGAATCTAAGTCAATAATTTTTAATATAGGAATCTTCATTGCCTCTATTTTAACCATGATTTTATTGATCTCAGAGACTGGAAAGTTCTTGACTGCTTTCTTCATTTTAACTTACTTCTAGACTTCAACTCTAAGAGACTCCACTGGGTTTCTTGATCTCCTCTTTTTAGAGGAATCTATTCCCTGTAGGTTCATGAATAAAGACAAAACTTTAATTGTGCTTTTTCTTTAAGTGCACTTTGAGGTCTCTAGTATGAGAATATGGCTTCTCACAGAACTCACAGACATACTTCCCATCTTTCTTTTAATGCTTGAGATATAACCTTGGCATATCGTTGTGTATATCTCTCAAGTGTCTCTTATAAGTTGACTTGTAAGGGAAAACTTTATTGCATTCTTTGCATTAATAGTCAACTTTGGCTGGTATTTATTAATGCTCTAGGCCGGGTTGTTTAAAATCCTCCTCAATTTGCACAGCTTCTATGATAACCTCCTTACTTAACTTATGTTTTTATCTCAAAGCTAGACTGGTCAAAGTATTCATAAGTAGGCTCCCACTGAGTACAAGCGTCTCTGGTCTCTACTTTTCTTGGTTGCTGGAATGATAACTTTTATTGGCTTGATCCAAGTAATGCCACTCTTCTTAACAGGTTAGCGTTCATTTTAGTTTGCTGATATATTATATTATAATAATGATAAAATCTACCGAGATAAACTATTATAGTAGAGTAATAGACACTCTGGTAGATTCTTTGCTGAGAGATAAGAAAATTAACTAACCATAAAAGACTGTAAATTGACATATTTTATGAGAACTTTATACATTTTAGTAAATTAAAATACTCCTAATAAAGTTTTGTTTCTCTAGGAGGTCCTCCAAATCAAGTTTGAACTTAATTTGGAGGACCTCCTAAAATAATTAAACATTATTAGGAGCAATTTAATGGAGATAAATGATAAAATGATGAGAAAATAGGAAATCAATCTGTGAAACTTGGAGCAAGTTTTTCAAGGCTTCTCCTCATATCTTTTCAAGGTTGACCTCCAGTAGGTCCTCCCTATTTAGTAGTAAGATTTTAATAAACTTAGAATGGATATCCATAATTTTAAATTTCATTAACATTTCTAGAAAGAGGAAGCAAGATGGAGTCTATGAATGATGCAATGAAGAGAATTTAATCTCAAGATTTAATAGGAAAATTTCGAAGTAAAGAGGACCTCTGTAGGTACTTGGTTAGCAAGGTAAACTTTTAACTAATACTAATAAATTAACCATAGTTGGATTGTTCTTGCCAACCCAGGAAGGAACAAAAATCTTGTTCTTAAAAGCATTGCTAAGCGAAGAGAAAAAAGCATTTAAGACTAATGAAATAAAGATGATAGAGATACCTAACTACCCTGAAATATCAGTAACAAATCTCTATGATGATGCTATGAGTGATCAAAATAATGCTATATACCTTCCATCAAAGCTATAACTCTCTAATAAGTTGCCAGAGAAATAAACTTCTTCTTTGGTGTCCTTGGAACTCTGAAACCTGAGTACTTAAATGAAGTAATTTAAGAAGCTCACAAGAAACGCTACAGCATCTCTCCTGAAGAAAAAGAGAAGCAGGGAATTAAAATCAGCGACACCTGGCTCTGCAAAAGCATCCTTTCATCTCAAGTAAGCTTCGTCTTCTAACTTTATAGAAAAACCTGGAACTGCTCTTTACTTGATGAAAGAGCGCAGTAAGTTAAACAGAGAGAAAGAAAGTCACAAGTAAAGCATGAATTGAGTAAGAGACTCTTCAAAGATTTCTAAAATCCAGACTAGAAAAACATAGATGCAGGAGCTGGCACTAAGAGAAGAAACATGGGCCCAAGCAAGCCTTAAGAGGAAGAAATGAAAGAGAAGCCAAATCTCTTTACGAGCAAATTTAATATGTGAACTTATTCATTAGTTTAAATCTAAAACTTATTTATATACACAAAATCTCCCTTCTCTTGCGCATACTTTAGCTTTATCATCGCTGACTCTCTTAGCAGCACTCTTAATAAAATCGACTGTATCTATCTTTAAATCATGCATCAGATGGTAGAGCAGCAATTTCTTATAATGACCTTTCAATAAACCCCAATACAATTCAATTCCATTGAACTAAGGGCTGTAAGGAACATTAAATACAGGTGTTATATTTAGCCTTTCATATTCCTTCCTTGTGTTTTTAGTTTTGTGGACAGATAAGTTATCTACAAACAGAATAATCTCTTCGTCCGCGTACTTATCTCTGAGTTATTACAAGAACTTTATGTATTATTCGGTCTTTATTGAGCGAGGGTGGATAACATAAGTCTCGAGGCCATTATCTTCGCTTATTCCACCAAGTATAGCATGAGTTTAAACCTTAACCTTTTAATCATATACTTCAATGTAGCTATATCTTTTATACCAAGACCTTGATATGAAGGTATTAAACGTGAATACTGCCTCATCAGCGTGTATGAACTTAATATTATTAGTAATAGCCCTCTGCATTTAATCGAATATATAATTTAAATTATCCTTATAAAATGGAACATTAAAGTCAATCACTCTCTTAATGCGATTGACTGTCTTGTAAGATATTCCGTTCTTTTTATATATGTTCGCTATAGATTAAGCAGAGATATGAAGCTCAGGAAATTGGCGATGAAACATCACAGCCCTCTATGCCAGAGAGAAGTGAGCCCAGTATTTAAGAGTCTTATCATTAATAAGATAATCGATATGATACTTATAAAATTTTAGAGGTCTATTAGGCTTAGAATTAAGCTGCTATTTCTTTAAATTCAATGCTTATAGACAGTGAGACCTAACAGTAGCAGGAGATTTATGGAGAAGCCTTGCTATAGACGTGTAATTAAGAATAGGTCTGAGTTGGTCATTATATTCATCACTTCCATAACGCAACTTAAACAATAAATCTATATACTCACTGTCATAAACTGACACCGAACCTCGCATATACTCACTTAAATTACTAATATTTAAACATTAAACCCCTACATAAACCCTATTAAAACCCTAATAAAGTATGCACAAATAGTCTACTTTTATCAATCAAAAATTCAATCAAACTACTGAAAGGGTTTTAGGGTTTTGAATGTATCTCCACTAATAAAAAGGCAATAATTCCAAACTGAAACACTTCAAAGCAACTAGCAGGAAAGTCAGAGATAAGAAGAAGAGAAGATCTCAGATATGATATTTGAGAATGAATAGCTTAATATTTACCTAGTGGATGATGCTCCCTATAACTTACTTGTAATGAAGGAGCTTTTGAAAACATTGCCTTGTGTATGTTAATTATAATAATAAGTAGTCATTTAAATAATAAAATATTTTTATATTAAGTTTCCTTTCAATAGAATTTATAACTAATTGTGATTAATTTATTTAGCGCTGTGAGGTTTGTAAATTAATTTTTAATATTAAAATGTAAATGGTTTAATTTCTATTAAATTTCAAAATAAAAAAAAACATAAAAAAATATTAGTTCTATCAATAAATTTATTAGCAAATATGAATTGAGCAAACATTTTAAAATGTTACGATTATATAATAAATCTAGTCTAAATAGATTTCTCAAACAAATGTCTAATTAAGCATTATTAATTATTCAGTAAATGCAAAATATTTTATATATAAAATTATTAAATTATTTAATTTAACTTTATATATTTTAATTAAAATTATAAACTTGTGTTAATGAAGTACAAACTGCCCTTTGTGGACAACAAGCGATTAAATTTTAATTTAAATAATCTTTATGTTTTTAAAGATATAATAATAATCTGGGAAATATTATTAATAAATAATAAAAATATAACTAGAGTCAAATATTTTATGAGAGATTTTGTCAGTTTATCTAAACTTAGGTTGATAATTTATATTTCTATTTTAATTTAAAGTAAAACCTGACATAGTATTCAACTTGATATGTATTAAAGTTGATTTAATTCATTTATAGAGAAAAAAATCAAAACCCCAAAACCCCTTAATGAGGTTTATAAGTGCTTTGATTTGTAGGGAATTTGTTAGGGGTTGGGGTAGGGAATTTGTTAGGGGTTGGGGTTATTAATAGGTTTTAATGTGAAATTTATAGTAAATGTATTTAATTTAATCACTCAAAATGCACTTTTGGATCATGTGGGAGAGGTCTGAAGTTTATCTTACTTAACCACAACTCTATCTGCTCTATTGATATGTCTGATCTTGAGTTTGGTTTAATTATTATTGACTCTGCCATTTGTTTCATTGATTGAGACACTCTTGTTTTGTCAATAAATTGCTTTATTCTTTGCCTTGCATCCTTCTCGCACCTTGTAGAGTAGTAATCGTTGCGAGGCATATCACACTCTATTTTTATTGCTGCTAAAGCCCACACATCCCATTAAAAGTCTCAATCTCTCCTGTCTTCTCTTTCTGGATAGTACCCTTGTGGACCCATTACAGTTCCAAGCCTTGATACTTCCACTCTTTAGGCTCTGTTGAAATCGATTATTGCTACTCTTACTGGTGAAAAGTTTATCATTATATTTTCTGGCTTCAAATCTCTGTGGACAAACCCTAACTTGTGAAGCTCTTATATACCTTGTATGGTCTGAGTTGCTATTTATCCAAGTTACTTATGATTCCTTTGATCTGTTATGAAATCTCTTAGAGTCATTTCATAGAGTGGGAGTCTGAATGCAACATGATCCTTGGCAAGGAGAACAGCATCTAGCTTGATTAAGTAACTACACTCTTTAAACTTTGCTTGAGTGAGTACTTGATACTCATTTGTAAACTCCATCTAATATTTATCATCACTTAAGAGATAGTTGAAGGGATACACCTTGTATGCGTATTGATGATCATTGATAACTTTCTTATCAAAGGAGTCTTCTAATATAAGGTAGCTTTAAAGAGAAGTATCTAGGTCAATTTAAGCAAGAACTGGTATTTTTTTGTATTGAATCTTGATCATAATTTTTGTTATTTCAGAGGTCAGTTGGTTGCGTGCCTTCTTAATGTACTCTAACTCTCAAGCTTATTCAGGCACTACGACCTTAGAATATTCTCTTGCTATTCTTTTGTTGAGAATCTTCAGCTCAATTTTATGATTCTCAACTTCTATATCTTTCTTGTGAGCTTTTAAAAGATGATTCCTTAAATCTCTAGTATGAGAGTATTGCTTATGTCACTCAAAGCAGTCATGCTTTCCATCGATTTTATCATGCTTTAAGTATACAGTGGGCTTGGCTTCTCTATGCTCTTTCTTATGTTTGTACCAGCTTGATTTATGAGCAAAATCTCTCTCACATAGCTCACAAAAATAGACTTCAGCTTCTTCAGTTTGTATAGGAATTTCATTAATACCTTTCTCCTCCTCTCTTTCTCCCACACACTTGTTTGCCATTTATTTTCTATTATTAATTTCAATTTTAATAACAGAGATTTCAAGTGATAGCTCTGGTAGTTCTTTATGAGAGTTCATCTCACAGCTATCACACTTTTTATTGTTGCCAAAGGTATGTCTCATTTAGTTTGATGGAAGTGCTGTTGTTTTTCTTAAAATGTTAGCGCTCATATTTAAATTTGAATTTAAAATTATAAAACTGCCTCTGTTACTGAGAGCTTATATGAGAGCTTTGCAAGCCTTTAAGTTTCAAGGAATGTTCTCAGAGTATTAGAGAAGAATTATGAGTGTTAAGAGACGATCCAGCTCTAAATATGGGTGAGGAAGTAACCATTTTTACTTTCAATAATAAGTTGATTATAGTACGTACCGATTTAGGAGGTGCACCTAATTAAGTACGTACTGCTTTAGGAGGTATTTTGTGATTTTATGATTAAAATTAGTGTATTAGTACTAGCATTTTAGGAGCTGCTCCTAATTAAGTACGTACCAATTTAAATTTAAAAATATGGAACTATAACAGTAGAAATTGATATCAATCTCTCAAGTTTGAAACCAGTTCTCAAAACCTTCTCCATATCCTTCTTAGAGGTTGACCTCCTATAGGATGCCCATATTTAATAGTAAGTTTTACAGAGGTATATAAATGAAATCAATAAACTTAAATTTGAATATCATTTCTTAGATCTGTAAACAAGATGGAGTCAATGAATGATGCAATGAAAAGAGTGCAAGCACAAGAATTGATTCAAAGATTTAGAAGCAAGGAGGATTTGCACCGCTACCTGGTGCAGCAAGGTAAGGAGCTCATAGTAACTAATTTTGATTATATAGTTGGTTTATTCTTGCCAACGATGGAAGGTACAAAAATTTCATTTCTAAGGGAGATACTCTGCGAAGAGAAGAAAGCATTGAAAACTTAAGATGTTAAGTTTGCAGAGATTCCAAACTATCTAAAAATCTCAGTGACTAACTTATATGATGATGCTATGAACGACCCAGAGGTTTCGCTGTACCTGCCTACTAAGAAGCAGCTGTCAAATAAACTGCCTGAAAGAAGCTATTCCTTTGGCATACTTGCAACAATTAAAGGTAATTACTTGGAAGAAATTATTCAAGAATCTCATAAGAAAAGGTACAGCATCTCTTCAGAAGATAATGACAGACAAAGGATCAAGATAAGTGAGAGCTGCCTATCAGAGCTGCAGAAGCACCCTTATATTTCAAGCTTAACTCTATAGAAAAATCTGGTACTGGCATCTTCTTGATGAAGGAATAGAGCAAGCTTCACAGAGAGCGAAAGTCGCAGACAAAGTATGAAGTCAGCAAGAGACTTTATTCAAATATTTAGCCTCCAGAGTTAATGAACATAGATGCTGGAGCGGGCAGCAAGAGAAGAAACTTAGGAGGAGGGAAGCAAGAAGTAGAAGAAAAGAAAGAGAAGCCAGCTCCCTCTAAAGAATTTTAAATGTGACTTATATATTCATTAACTTAACTACAAAACTTATTTATATACATTCACTCTCCCTTCTTTATCACACTTTTAAACCAATTAATTATCTACTCTCTTCGCTAAGCTTTTAATAAAGTCTACTGTATCGATAGGTAGGTCATGCATCAAGTAGTATAATCAAGTGGTATAGCAGCAGTTTCTTGTAATGACCTTTTAATATTCCCCAGTAGAACTCAATTCCATTAAACTATGGACTGTAAGGTACGTTGAAGACTGGCGTTATTCTAAGTTGTTCATAACTCTTCCTTGTTTCTTTAGTCTTATGAACAGAAAGATTATCAACGAATAGTATAATCTCTTATTCAGGGTACTTCTCTCTCAGCTGCTCTAAGAACTTAATATACTGCTCTGTCTTAATAGAGCGAGGATGAATAAGATAAGTTTCTAAACCAGCATCCTCGCTAATTCCTCCAAGAATTGCCATTGTTTATACCTTGACTTTCTAGTCATATACTTCTATGTTGCTATGCCTCTTATACCAAGACTTCTAGATGAAAGTGTTGAATGTAAACACAGCCTCGTCAGCATGAATAAACTTAATATTATTCTATTAGGCTCTCTGCATTTAATTATAAATATAATTTAAGTTGTTGTTGTAAAATGGCAGAGTGAAATCAATTACTCTCTTGATAGAATATACACTTTTGTAAGATATACCATTTTGTTTATAAATGCTTGCAACAGACAATGCAGAGATCTTCAACTCAGGGAACTGGAGGTGAAACTTAGTAGCTCGTTGGTCGAGAGAGAAGTGAGCCCAATACTTCAAAGTTTTTTCATTAATAAGATAGTCAATATGCTTCTATAGAAACTTATACTTCCTCTTAGGCTAAGAATTCAGCTATTATTGCTTTAGTTATACTGCTATAAGACAGTGGGATCGAACAGTTGATGGACTTCGCTTTAAGAGCAGTGCAATAGACTTATAGTTCAGAACTAGTTTAACTTATTCACTGGATATATCACATCCATATCGCAGTTTAAACACTAAATCTATATACTCTTCATCATAAATAGACCCCAAAGGTTGCTATTTTTGTCTCGCATTTAATTAATAACCCCAACCCCTAACAAATTTCCTACAAATCAAAGCACTTATAAACCTCATTAAGGGGTTTTGGGGTTTTGAATATTGCTTAGAAAAATTCCAATAAGAAAAAATAATTTACTCACAAAATACAAATAAATTCGTATTTAAAAATTAAATTTTAGAAATCAATTCTCTCTTGACAAAACAATATTATTAAAATATATCGATTGACAATATCATTTCACCAGTCAACATAGTCGCTACTAATGGTAAAAAAATGTCAAAATTTAACTATATTTTCATGGATTTAAACATGCCTGTGATGGACGGGATATAGGTAAGTTGCTATATATTTCTCAATATTTATAGACAGTGATGAAATTGAGAGAGGAAGAAAAGAAAGGGCTTGTGAATTTCTCACAAACACAGATTATTGCGTTTTCTGCTATCACCGAGAAACAATTCAAAGAAACTAGATACAATCACATCTTCGACAGTTTTCGTAAGCTAATAACTATATAAATATAAACTTGATTGTTAATTCAATTTTAGCAAATAAAATAGAGTTTATCATTTAATGAAAAAACATAGTTAATTTTTATTAATTTTTGAAGCTATTTAAAATTCTTATTCTGTAATTTATAGTGGAAAAGCCTATAACAGTTGAAAGACTAAGAAGTGTTATCAATTAGTGAATAAAAAATACTATTGTATGTAATAGTCTGATTATCAAAACAATTTTATTACTTAATTTCCATTTAAGAGAATGAAAATAGAAAGTATTAGAAGAGAAGGTTGTTCTAACCAATCTATTATTTCTAATGATAAATTTATTACTTTCTTAATATTTCAATTGAATATTGAAGTATCAAATTAAATTGAAACTCTTACTATTTAAAATATATATAAATTCAATTAATTCAATTAAATTTAATATAAAGTATATAAATTTAAATTTCATAAAAAAATTAAGAATATATTTATATATCGTTATAACTGCGTATATTATATTAAATCTCCTATTTGTATTTATAATTCAAATATATATATATATATATATAGTTATATGAAATAGGAAATTGGTTATTTTTCTTAATTTTTTATAAAACAATTTATATTTTAGCACAATAGTTTTTTTGCTAAACTGTTAAAAGTAAATTTACATTGTAAAATCTCATTAATTCTTGTAAAATTTTATTAATCCCAATAGTAATTCTCCTATTATTATTTTATGCTATTGATTGCTGGTAATTTAGGTTTGCTTAATATTATCAATAACAGGATTTTATTTTAATTCTTTTCCATGTTGGTGAAAGATTTCTAGTAAATTATAACTATTATTGGTTCATATTATCTATACCACCTTGTAAATAAAGACCCTCTAAACTCATTAAAAATGTTTTTTTGTTAAGATTAGCGATAATAGCATCCATTCACCATTACGCCTTATCTTAATCAGGAATAGCACTGATAGTTACTCCAAGGTTTTTAAATCAATCAGTCATATTAAGTAATCATATTAAATTATGATATATTTTTTACTTCAAAATTAGTATTGATAAAGTACAAAATTTTGGAAATTATTTTTGTAAGAATTAAAATAAACTGGCATTAAACACATTTACTAATTTTATTTCTAGTTTATTTTTAAAAACAAGTCATAATAAAGAGTGTAGTATAAGTTTATTATGACTTATTATTTTAAAGTATTTTAATACGGCATTTCATAAATTATTTATTTTAAATTTCCAAGTCAATTTTTATTGAGCGTAGAGCTAAAACATTATTATATATTATTTAAATTGAGTCATCTTCATTCTTTTACATGCATTCAGATTTGCTGAGAGAGGTTATGTTTTAAATGCTCATATTTGAATTCCCATAATTAAGAGTTCAGTAAGATTTTGGTTTATTATCTTAAGAAATGGAATAGGTATTTTTAATAATCAGAGTTGAATCTAATTCAAATTTAACTTACTATGAATTTTTAAAGATAAAATAGAGTTCCTGTCACAAGAGTTTCCATTTTAGCTGTTATTTTATCCATTTAGCTATTAGAATTACAAATATATTGCGTTTATTATAAAGTTGTGATAATTTTTTTATTTCAATAATTCATGATCGATATAAAAGTTCATCTAAATGCATAAATATTGTTTTATTTAATTATATTTAGGTAGTTATCTTAAAAATTTACTTTCTACAATTATCTATAAAGATTTATCTAAAGACAAACGTAAAATAATTGTAAATAATTTTTAACTTTAAATACAAAATTTATTGAGCTTTTAGATATCGTAAAAAAAAGAATCAATTTATAATTTTATATACAATTTATTTTCGTAAGATTTTCGAAAATTACAGTATTATTAGAGCTAATATTTGAACTTAATATTGATGTAAAATAAAATTAGCTAATTATTGATGAATCAATCATTGAAAAGTTAAGGATTAGAAATACTTTATTATTTAATTTCTTATAGTAGATATTATACTTTAGAATCATTACCTTACAAAAACAAGTTAAAAATGGAATTTACGATAAAATCTTCTTAATAATATTATAAATAAAAAATACTTTAATCATATTTATAATAAATTGAAAAAAAATAATTGGAATTTAATATTGCATTTGTTTTGGAGATTGTACATTTAAGTATTTTAAATTAAATTTTATAAATTTTAAATTAGAAAATTCTATATTCTATTAAATATACCTCATTTTCAAAATTTTTAGATATAAGTTCATTTGCTAAAACAAATATGCATTTTAATTCATTACTCAAATTTAATGCCAAACTTTATAACAAATAAAGTTATCTAGTATCAAAATGAGTTTTCTTAAAAGTCATCCAAAAAAATTCCAGAAAAAGCAATTCACTTCACAAAACCCTATGATCCATTCATCCATAATCAGATGTTTAATCCTCAAGTCCATATATCACTGATGAGATAACAGAGCTTGTGTAGTTACGTTGAATGAGAATAGATGATTATTTTTATAAATATCGAAAGAGTTTCTTTTTAATTTTCAGAGAAACCCTTAAAAATTACGATCAAAAGCGATAAACTTAAGAACCCGTACAAACTATTTACCTTGATATATTAACATTGAAAAGATAGAATTACGTGATTTAATACTATGGCTTAAGCCAACCAGATAATTGTTTGATATTTACTTAATTATTTTTGACTTTCTACATCATCAGTTAACCCTCCCCGTAGGTAGAAGAAGCCAGTTCCGTCATATGGCTCTTGAAGAGATTTAATTTAAATCTTTTTAGGTTAAATAAATTGATCATGTATTGAATAAAAGACTATTTTACATAACTTGAATGAGATTAAAACGAACTCATACCTTTAAAAGTATTCCTTTATTAATAAATATTGAATTTGATTATTTATCGCCTATAAATTTATTAATTGCCAAGAATTTTATTAAATTTCTCAAGTTCAAATGAATCTCTATATTTTTTGGGTTAATTTTCTTTAAGTTAGACTTGATACAGGAGAAATGAATTATTTAACTTAACTAACAGTTTAATGTCAATTTATTTTTTGTTAATAATTGTTATGACCGAGACCACCCCCTCAACCGAGACCCCTCCCCCCTCAGCCGAGACCCCTTCATCAACCGAGACCCCCTCCCCCCCTCAAACCGAGAATCCCCTTTTATTATAGTTTTTTTATGAATTTATTTTTTACTCAGAATAAATTTCTTGCCCTTCGGGCAGATATTACTGTTAAATATATATTTTGATAAGTTCCACTACGTCCGTCGACTTTTTTTAAAACATACTTTTATAGGGAAATATTTATAATAAGTTTTAATTTTGACAATCATGATTAATAATATGATTTAATTGATAGACCTAAATTTGAATTCAAGAATTTTATAACTTAAATCACTTACACTCTACTATATAGTAAAAATTAATATAAAAAATTTTTCCTATTATTTTTAACTTCATTTAAATATAAAATTTTTTTTATTATTACTTATTTAGTTAATTACTATTCAAATCATATTTTATTCATATATATTTTTAAATGGTAATCCTAAACAAAAAAAATTGTCTTTTATTTTTCAATAAACTAAGCTTAAGAAAAATGATTTGAATAGTAATTAACTAAATAAGTAATAATAAAAAAAATTTTATATTTAAATGAAGTTAAAAATAATAGGAAAAATTTTTATATTAATTTTTACTATATAGTAGAGTGTAAGTGATTTAAGTTATAAAATTCTTGAATTCAAATTTATGTCTATCAATTAAATCATATTATTAATCATGATAGTCAAAATTAAAACTTATTATAAATATTTCCCTATAAAAGTATGTTTTAAAAAAAAGTCGACGGACGTAGAGGAACTTATCAAAATATATATTTAACAGTAATATCTGCCCGAAGGGCAAGAAATTTATTCTGAGTAAAAAATAAATTCATAAAAAAACTATAATAAAGGGGATTCTCGGTTTGAGGGGGGGAGGGGGTCTCGGTTGAGGGGGAAGGGGTCTCGCTGAGGGGAGGGGGTAGGAGAGGGGGTCTCCAGTCAGAACAAATAATTATTAGGAAAAGAAGAATTTTTGAATTCTTTCAATTCTTTTGTTTAAATTATTGAGTTTCTTTTCAATTTTAAAAAATATAATTATATAAGAATTTCTAAATTTAAAATCTGAGAATCCTAATGAATCAACACTAAAAACATAAATAATTTTTATAGTCCCTTATTTAGTAAAGTAATTAGATAATATATATTTAAATTTCTAATTAATGTGTTACTCTATATTTGAAAAATGAAAATTTTAAGTAAATGAGCTATAATTTAAGTTTAATTTATTTATTATTTGTTGGTTTTTAAAAAAATAATATAATTGGGGAGGAATAAAAAAATAAAAATTAGAAATTTAATAGTCAATAGAGTTAAATTTTAAGTAATAAGGAGATATTATTATATTTTTTATTTTCCAACATATTTCTTAGTTTTTATGAATTCATAATCAATTAATATTTTGACAAATCTTGCAATAAAAAAATATATCCCATTATAATTATCAAATTAACATGATAATTTTACAAAAATTTGCAAACTTTGACATTTAAAAATATGTAGTTAATTTCATTTATTTTTTTTCTTAGATTATATGATAATATTATTTGTATTTTATTTAGTAAATAAGTCAATTATCACACATAGAATAATTCAACTTTATTATGCTTTACTTAAAATATCAATTTCATTAATAAAATATTATATTAATATACTTAATTTACATGATAATTGATCCAATATAATTTTGGTAATCTTTAAAAATATATGTTTGAACTTTAACAATGATTAACCAAAAACTTTAATACACAAAAAAATTGAGAAAAAAAAGTTGTTAATAACATATATTAATATAAAAAAAAACTTATATATATATATTCTCACAAAAATCCTAACTTTTTACAAATTTCGAATGATTTTTTATCTATAATAGATATTTTAATAATTTATATGTTTTAACTCTAAGATGCAATATAAATCTAAAGATAAAAAGGGGAGAGACTCATTAAGAGTGGCTTAAAATACACTATAATCGGAATGGGCCTTTTAGGGCTTTTTGGAATATTCTTTAGAGAGACTAATGAATCGTTCTATTTTAGAGTATACAATTATTATTATTAATGTTTTAACATTTATAAATACTTTATTTTTTAGGACAATAAATTTATAAGGTAAAAATATATATTGAATATCTATAAAATAATTATTTGGTAATTATTAGATGATAATATTAAATCTGAAACAATTTAATTAATTAAATCTAATACTTTTTAACTTCGTTACTAAGAGAAAAATTAATTTTATATATTTAAATCCTTAAATTATATGCATTAAAATTAATTTGTCAGTGAATCTTAATTTGTTATCAAAGTATTTAGCTTTGTTTAACTTTCATTAGTAAAACCTTATTATATACCAGATTCATTGTTTTCTAATTCATTTTACACTTGCACTATTTGTGATAAAATCTTGACAAAAAAATGATACACTAGACACATCAAAACTCATTCAAGAATACCATATTTAGTGTTTATTCATTAATCATTTAAATTATTTAGATAAATTATCATTTTATTGAAGAAGCATAAGAATTCGAAAAACTTTATAATTAATGATTATTAATATTAATAATTAAAGCATTAAAACTTTTCTAATTTCTCTTATAATATATGATTACATAAAAATAAATAACTAAAAGAAATTATTTTTTTTAAATAGAGTAACCTCACCGTTTATAACTGCTATAGCAGGTATAATTTCTCTATTCCTGATGGAAAAATTTCCTAAAACTAGTTAAATTGTACCATTCTTTATGGTACTAGCGGGAAGTATTAATGGAACTGAGAGAATGATAAATCCTTATCCAATTATAAATGTTTGTATATTAACATATATTTTATTATGATTAATTTAAAACAATTCTATCGGAATTTCGTCATTTTTATAAAAGAATGAGAAAAAAAGGTATGATATTTGCCTTAATATCAATCAAATTTTTCCCCTCTATATTATAATATGATAAGTGTAATGGGATTATATAAACTTAATAAAATTAAAATAAACAAAATTTAATTAATTATTATTTTTACGAGTTTCCACATCATTTTAAGTTAACAGATTCGTAAGTGTTGCCTTAATATATCATCCCTATGTAGTAGAAAATTAATTTATATTTTTTGAGTGTACACTTTTAATAGCTTAATATTAATATTAATAATTTAATAAGAGAAATTAACCAGAATATATATATATATTCAATTCAGTATTTTTTAAATAATCGCAATATTTTAGGTTATTTATATCACATGCATATTAAGAATTTTTCAACAATTGCCTCCACACATAATAATTATTAAATAATTAAGATGTATTTTATATTTTTGTAGATAGAAAGATAAAACTCATTCACTCTGCTTTCATGTGGGGCTACTATATTCTTAGGAACTATCAACATTATAGTAAGTACTTTTGAATAAGCTAAATTTAAAAGATCTTCATTTTTATACTTCGATGGATCTTTAAGAAATGTAAAAATATACTCGTTGTCTATACAATAGGCAAAAAATAAAATAAATTATGAATAACGTACTAATAATTTAAATAGATTACTTATCACCGGACTTTATCTCTTGCACTATTTCGATAATTTAAATCAATTGGACATTTCATACATTTGGTAAAATTAGTTACAATTTCCAGAAATTATTTAATAATCAAGAATTTATACACGCTATTTTATTAGTAATTTTATTTAAATATATTAAAATGGCACGTATCTCGAAATCGATGAAATTTTGAGATACGTGCCAAATAAATCGAATTAATTAATCAGGTTCAAACTAAGTCTATAAAAATGAAATTATGTTTTAAAAATATTAAAGTTCATATTATAATTTTTTAATTTATGCCTGCTTAACATATTAAATAATTATTCTATATTAAAAATTTTGAAATGCTTTAGTTTACATAATTAATTAATTAACATTATTATAAATTACTTATTAGTTAATAATATGAACTTTAATATTTTTAAAACATAATTTCATTTATATAGACTTAGTTTGAACTTGATTAATTAATTCGATTTATTTGGCACGTATCTCAAAATTTCATCGATTTCGAGATACGTGCCATTTTAATATATTTAAATAAAATTACTAATAAAATAGCGTGTATAAATTCTTGATTATTAAATAATTTCTGGAAATTGTAACTAATTTTACCAATTGGATATATTCTTTTATTTTGATTTATAATTAATTTCTTTAAATCATATAGAATGAAAATTGTTTTTAAAAATTATGACGTAATTTCCAAAGTCAAAATAGCTGTTTATTTATATTATTTATGATAATAATATCATATATAAATTTAAATCAATTAGTGAATCTTGAAAAATCATTAATATTATTTAAACTGAGAAAAGTTAATAAGTATAACAATTAATGAATCAAAATATAGATAGCATAAAATAATGTAGCGACTTCTGAAAATCTTTTTAATAAGCAATATTATTGTTGAAATTAATTTAGATTCAAATAAATAAAAATAATCAATTCATTAATTCTAATTAATTTATCTTAACTCTTCATAGTTTGATATAATTCAATTCTTCATAATTTATTATCATTTAAATAATTAAAAAATACCTACATTAATGATTCACAAACAATATCGTTGTATTTCTAACCGATTTGGCAGCAAAGCAAGTTGATGAAAAATTATAATGTATTCAAGAGCTTAGTTAATTTTATAAATATGTTAAATAATAATATACAATTATATTTTAGTGTGGCAAGGGAGAAAGAGGTAATATATTTTTATTTGATTTAGTTTTTTACTCTTTATTCCTCAAATATTAGGAATTAATTTTATTTGCTTTTAAAATATTAATTTTCTAATTTATAAATATAGATAAAAACAAACTTTCAAAATACTCTTTAAATTATTCCCTAAGGAATCATGATGTTTTTTATTGAAACTAAAGCGAATTAGAAAATTAATTTATGGTTATATCAATAGTAATAGTAACAATAGTAAATATAAATCATACACCTCATTTTAATTTTCTTAATCACAAATATTGACTTCTTATCCCCTCTCTCTACGACTTCTTGAACTCCCGGTCCGTTGGCGCCATCAGTCTTACTAGTTGCAACCTCTATAAAATATAATGCTAGACATGATTTCTGTAACTTACATTAATATTGAATGACACAAAGGTCTATGATTAGGCATTTTTTTAATTATATATTTATACATATATATATATATATATATATATATATATAAATTACTTTAAAAATTTCACTTTATTCATAAAATATCGTAAATCATAGTCATAGACAAGGACACTCAAAAAGTTTGTTATGCAAATGAGGAGGCCAACAAAATATTTGCGACTGAGAATTTCAATGATATTTCAAATAAATTGGAATAATTTAAGCTTACAAGTATTTTTTAAATTTATTTTAAAGTAGTTTTGAAAGAATGGCTTAAAATCAGACACAAATAAATCTAGATTCTACGCTTTAGTAGCAGTAATATTATTAAATATGAATTAAATTAAGTAATTTTATCGAATTATTATTTTTTAAAAAAATTAGTGAGAGTTTCGAAGTAATTAAATTCAATATTTTTTGAATTGAAATTATCTTGTATTTTTTATTTAAACAATAAACAAAAACTGGATAAAATTTGACAGATTACATTTCACAAGCTAAAAGGTACATTTAAAGAGATCTATCAGACACGTTATTTAAATGGAGAAAAGATAGCTCCTAATATATTCTGATAAAGTCAAATCCAATTTAAAATAATACGCAATTAATGATTTTAGTTAATGATATTACTCAGTTTAAGCTATTAGAGAAGACATCCAAGACTATAAGGTCCATGTTTTTCTTTAACAAAAGGATTAATATAATGTGCATAACTAG
Organism: Oxytricha trifallax; assembly: GCA_000711775.1. NCBI lineage: Eukaryota > Ciliophora > Spirotrichea > Sporadotrichida > Oxytrichidae > Oxytricha > Oxytricha trifallax. Next base: position 24,697 of record ARYC01000110.1, read on the forward strand.
AATTAATGATAATTCAATTTTTTTTAAAAAATCTATAATAATTTTTCTCATCAATAGCTCATGAATTAAGAACCCCTCTGAACTCCATAATTCCAATAAGTGAAGAGCTTTAGAAGAGAGACTGGGTAGATGGAACTACTAAACTCTATCTCGACATAATCGTGAATTCTGCACATCACCTGGAAAATGTGATTGAGGATGCTCTAGACATGAATCGACTAGAAAATAATAAGTTTGAAATAAATAACTCAATGTTTGATGTCAGGGAAGTCGCTAAATAAGTGATTGATATTATGAGACTCTAAGTTGAGCAGAAAGACTTATATATTCAATATCAATTCGATGATAGTATACCAAATAAAATCCTCTCTGATAAGAAGAGATTTAGATAAGTCTTGTTTAATCAAAAATAATATATTTTTAACAAAAATAATTGTGGATTAACTTTGTTCATTTATATTATTTTAATCTGGTGGGAAATGCAATTAAATTTACTTTTTCAGGTGGTATAAAGATCTCGATGAGATTTACAGAGAATAATTTAATAATTTTTTATTGTAAAAATAACATTCTATAAACGACTGTTTCTGACACAGGTATAGGAATGTGCTCTGATGATTTAAACAAATTATTCTAGTTTTTTGGGAAAATCTAAGCCCACAAAAATATAAACAAGAGCGGCATGGGTTTAGGACTTACAATCTCAAAAATGATTTTATCTGAGATGGGAGGGACTATATCTGTGACATCTGAGTAAGGAAAAGGCACCCTTTTCATTTTTGAAATACCTATAGAAGAAGCTTCCAATCACTTCAGCTCAAATTTCTTGCAAACTTAACAATTTTTGAGGCACCATGACGAGTAGATTTAGGAATGTTACTATGATGAAAGCAACTTTTCCACATTAAGAAACGAATAGAGTCAAAATTTTCAAATAATTGTGCCTTAAATTGATATTTAGAACACTTTGGAAGTTTTAAATAGATTCAATTAATCTAATTTGCATGATTAAGATACGCGAAATAGGAATTTAATTGATGAAAATTTTAATTCAGATTAGGAATTAGATTCCTTGAGTAGTTAGAATTACTATATTTAATAAAATTATTAAAATAAACAGATTTGATATTGCAAATATTAAATTACGAAAAATATATCCAAATAAGTTTAAAAGGAATAAATTATATATTCTTATAGCTCGCTTAATTCATTAGAAAAAATATATAGTATTACTCATGCATTTTTAATTGTAAATCTTTGAGTATTTTGTTTATATTGTAATTTTTAGTAAATTACTATAAATAAATACAAAAACATATCAATTTATTTAAAAAATCTAATATTAAAGTTAATAAGCATTTTTTAATATCTATTTTATATTAATTGATTCATAAATAATTATTTAAACTGGAAACAAAATTAATTCATTTTATTATCATCATCTATAGTACTTTGGATATGTTTGATTTATCTTGCTGGATTGATTTCGTATCTCCAGAATTAATTTCAATGCTAAAAACTAACTAACTAATCTTTAAAATATTTCGAAATATAATTTTATTTTTAATATATATTTAAGACCGTTCTCCCTTTAGAATATAAAATTCATTATATCAAAGCCCAACATTGAGATAGGATATTGTGCAGTTTAATTCTATAAAGTAAAATCGAGTGCTTATAGTCGACGATAGTCCCTATAATTTATTAGTAATGAAGGAATTGTTAAAAACTATTCCTAATGTTTATGAAACTTAAACTGCACTTAATGGCTAACAAGCAATTATAATTAATAAATATTGGGATGGAGGTGTTAAAGTTTAGCTTTATAAACATGTTTTTATAATAGAGAAATCAAATTATATGAAATTTTAAAATAGTTATACAATTATTTCTCACGTTTAGTTTAGTTTTTTTTTATTAAATAAATCTGTATTCTGTTCAATTTTTTCAATTAAATATATTTCAAATAAGTTTTTTAATTTAAATGCAAACATAAATAAGTTTCTTTGGACACTTATTAATTATGATTTTATTTACCTATTGAATATAATTTTTCTTATTCAATTAAATTAATTTGTATAAAATGTCATTTCCTAAAAATTAGTTATATTTTTTAATTTTAAATTGACGCCATACTCAATCCAAATAATTTATTGAACAATAGATCTACATTTGATTACATATTCATGGATTTAAACATGCCTGTGATGGACGGAATATAAGTAAGTTTATATATATTTCTCAATATTTTATAGACAGTGATGAAAATGAGAGAAGCAGAGCATAAAGGGAATATAAGCTTCTCAAAAACTGAGATTATAGCATTTTCTGCAATTAATTAGAAGCAATTTAAAGAAATGAAATACAATAACATATTCAACAGTTTCCGTAAGCTTTCAATTTATAATAAAAAAAGATATAATTTTAATAATTATTTTTATTTTTTATACTAAATGATTTCATTTCATTTAATTAAATCTTAAATACTTTTGTTTATAGTCGAAAAGCCAATTACTTTAGATAGACTAAAAGAAATTTTAAATTGAACTATAATTACCAAATTATAATAAAATTATTCAAACGATATAGTATATATTCAATTATTCATTTTAATTTCATTTCTTAATACAAAAATTTAAAAATAGTATTTTAAATCTTAGAAATATACCTATATTTAATGAAAAATGAAAAAATAGATTTATATAAAATCATAAAACAATTTGAATTTATAGTAAATTTCTTAAATGTTATTTGATTATTAAATGTGCATTTATATTAGTATCTTTATATCTCCTGAATATAATTCTCTTTTTGATAAATTTCCATTAATATTAATTGTAATATTAGTGGGGGGAGGCCATATCTGAACCTAGCGATAATATCTTAATTAAAGAGATTTTTTTGTAGTTTTAATAAGTTGGCGTACCTACTCCGAGTCAAATAACAAAAAGAAACTGTTTCTAGTTATGAGAAATGTTTTTATAGTGTTTAAAACACATAAAAACTAGTCTAAGTTGTATCATAAAATTACATAAATATTTTAAATTTTTTCATAATTTTTGTTAAAGATTTTCAATCAAAATTAGTTAATATATTGCTAATAATATATAAATGCAAAACTAAAAATTTTTTTTTGAATTTTTTTTTAACCATTTTGATTTCTTTAATTTTATAAATTCGTAAACTTTTATCACATTCGTAAATATTGAGCTTAAATGTTTGCATTTGTTTAAAAAATAAAATATTCAAAAGTTATTATTAATTTAAATTAAATTAAGCTCGATTAAATATATTTATTGATATTTTGCTAAAAAATATCTATATATTTAATAAGAATTATAAATCAAAATTATAATATTGCAGTAATTAATTTGATTTGATTATATAACTAATAATTAATAATATAAATAATTAAAATCGTGGCAAAAATATTTGACACATCCATAGCAATACGGAACTAGTTTGAAATATAATTTAAAATCAGCAGGGCTTTACTATCGTAGGCAGTATTTTATCTCATCTCTGAACGGAGATAAATCAATCTAATTTTGGGGTAATGGCTCATGCCGCTAAAATATTTTTTCTTATTTTCATAAAATGTTATAAAAATGATCAAAACATCAAAGTAACATGTTAAAACTTACTAATTAGGTCTAAATGATTTTTTCAAGAAATCTATTGCAATCCAGATTATATTAACATTTTACATTTACATCATAAAAAACTATAAATCTAAGTTAAATGTTAATAACTCTTTTTCTATTTTATATGAATAATTTTTTATAATTATATTAATTTAAATAATGATATGATAATTAACTGTCATAATTGTTTATAATACAATCATTTAAATTATAATGATCAATTCAATAACTCTAATTTAAAGCTCTTCATGCTATTAGAACAGTTCTTAATTATATCATTAATTAAATTAATATAATTACAAAAAATTATTCATATAAAATAGAAAAATAATTATTAACATTTAACTTAGAGATTTATAGTTTTTTATGATGTTAATGTGAAATGTTAATATAATCTGGGTTAAAAAAGATTTCTTGAAAAGTCATTTAGACCTAATTAGTACGTTATAACATGTTACTTTGATGTTTTTTTTTTAAAAATATTGTAGAGGGTCTCCCCAGGGGGTTGTTACCCTAATTTTTTGTGATTTGTTTAGTTAAATTTTGATTATAAAATCACATACAATTTATCTTACTTCAGGGATAAAATAGAGTAGCACCGCCAATAATAAAGTCCAGCTAATTTCAACTTTTTTTCCAAAAAGTACCATTTTGTTTAGGCTTCCAGAAAGTTGAAAGTTTCATTTATAATTTAATAAATTTAAATTAAATTTTATATTCCAAATTCAATGAATTCCAGCAATAATTTTATTTATCAATACGTAGTTTAATGATTAAAATTTTTAAATTTGGATTTTAAATCCTTTATTTATAATTTTTACGTTATTTTTGACTAAACATTCAACAATTGCCATCTAATTATCATAGAATGACATCTCTCAATCGTTATAAGTTAAAGTAAGTTATTATTTAAGTTAAAATCTTAATATTTAGTTTCATAAAATAATTTGAGAGATTAATCGTATATTTTAAAATGTTTAATGCTATACAGCATAATATTAGAGAGATTCATGAATTGGATATATTAATCCTTGACTATTGACTTGAAATATTTATCTACCGTTGAATTATATCTTGAGAATATTATTTCTAAGCTTTAAATTTAAATACTATGCATGGTCAAAGTTGAGAAGCAAATTTTAATTTTCCTTGATTGGTTAATATATATATTTTAGTATAAATGATTTTTTCTGAATATTTCCCTTTAAAGAAAGGCTTAGTTAATATTTGAATTATTTTACCTTATATTTTGTTTCTATTAAAGTTTTAACATTTTGCCTAACATGATCTAGAGAGCCACTTTTGCCTCTCCTTATTTTAACTTTTTGTAATTATGTTAACTTTATTTGCTTTGGTTTTAAAGTAAATAATGAAAAATTTAAATGATATATAATATAGCAATTTACCCCTTTTTTTAATTAGAAATTTGTCAATTTATAATTTTATTATCAAAAATGTTGAAAAAATTTTTAAAAATCAATGTTGAAAAAGAGAATTAATGCGTTTTTACAAATTCAATCGTATTAATGATTAATTTGAAAGTTAGATTTTATATTATATAATTAATAATTGTTTCATTTGGTTAAAAGTATAAGTATATATGATATAATCCTTAATCTATTAAATCAAAGTCTTTAATGATTAATTTGTCAGAATATTATTATAAAATGAAAATATATTTAAATAATTTAATCTGATATTGCCAATTATTGAGAAAAATAAAAGAAAATTGAAAAATATTTAATTTAAAACTTTTGAAATCAAATTTTATCTACAAGTAAAAAGTCTAATTATAATGTAATTTTTTAAAAAATTAAATAGTACAATCTTTCGATTTTATTTAAAAATAAAACTGTTAAGAAATATAATTTTCCTCACATTAGTCTATCATTAAAAAATCTATAAATAAAAAAATACTTGAAATAAATAAGATTTAACATTATTATTTAATATATGCTCTTATATATTTATTTGGATTCATAATTATTATCAATATATAATTTTAATATTTTAAGAGAATAAAAATGAAATATAATTTATCTTTTTACTTCTTATTGGCTAAACATAATACTTATGTATATTTAATAAATTTTAGTTATACTATAAAATTATTTATAATGTATTATATTAAGTTTTCATATTTTCTATGAATAAATAATTTATTTTATTTTATTCGTATATTTTCTAATTTTCCTAATTCTTTATAAATTTAGAAATAACTATCTGCTCAAGAAGATATATAAAAGCTTAATAGAATTATTAATTATTTTAAACTTGAATTTATTTTCAATAAAAATTATTATATTTTTATTTTAAATAATTTCATTTTAATTTGATAAATACATGCATAATATTAATTTTTCAAAAATATCAAATTTAAAATTAATTATAAATTTGATTTATTGATAATTCATAATATGTGTTTGTTTTGCAATAAATTAAACTCAAAATTCTAGCAAAAACTTCAATCAATTTACTATATGTTTAGAAATATGGAATTTACATCCTAATTGCCAATCTAATTCATAAATAATGCCAAGATTATATTTTTTTTTCTTATAAAAAAACTATCACAGTTAAATATATCTATAATTGCCAGAGAAAAATGAAATCTTGGAAGATGCAATCTAGATTTAGAGATAAAATGGAGATCTACTTATAATAACTGGAATGAAGTATCTCCTATTTGGAATTGGTTCATTAGTAATTTTTAATATAATTTTTTAAGACAAGGATAACTCATAGTATTACAAAGTTAAATTACAAAAATAAATTGTATTTTAATAATAAAAGTTGTTGCTCCCTTTTTGATGTGCCTAGCGATTTTGATGTCGTTGATGATATTATTTTTATTAAAAAAATTATTAAATCGACTAAAGTTAATGAATCTATAAAGTTAAAATATAATTTTAGTCTTTCAATATTATAGGAATAAATTTATTTGGGAAAATAAATTGAAATTAAATTAATAATATACTAAATCATAGCAGTTATGAAATTTAAAGGAAAAAAAATTCAAAAATAAATCAGTTCTACGGTAAATCTAGCAATTTTAGCTGGACTTTACTATTGGAAATATTTTACATCATCTCAGAAAGCGAGTTATTTTGATTTTGAGCATACTCTCAAAAACAGTTTTATGGGTTTTACTCGCTTGAGGGAAAAGATAAAATCAATATAAGATTGCAACTACCTTCTCATTATAATGAACTATCCATAGATTATAATGTTGATAAGTTTTGGAAACATTTTCCAAAACATAACTGAAGGTAATTAAAAATTTATTAATTTTAGTTTATTTGAATGTATTCCTACAATAATGAAATTATTTCCTCACACAAGTTAAATAATACCAATGATATTAATATTTATTGGTACTATAATAGCAACCGAGAGATCGATTCTTTAATACCCAAACTAATTCAGATTTGCAAAACCGTACGTAAGCAATTTTAAGATTTCTATATTTTAACTCTTAGAATTTATTTATTTTAAACAGTTAGAAATAGTCAATTTTATAAAGGAATTTGGTTAAATTTCACATCATTTGCTTTTTAAAACTTATTATTACAAGAGATATCAAAATTATAAAATAAACTGCCCCCAACTTAATAAATAATTATTACCAACATATAAAACAAACTAATTTAAAAGCTTAAGAACTAACTAAGCATATTTTACTCTTCATAATCTACATATTAAATAATTTTTTCTTAAATTTTTAACTTTCATTTTTTTGTAGATTAATTGTCCTAAATCAAAACCCAAAAACCCTTTCAGTAGTTTGATTGAGTTTTTGATTGATAAAAGTAGACTATTAGTGCATTCTTTATTAGAGTTTTAATAGGGTTTAGTAGGAGTATAATGTTTAAATATTAATATTTTAAGTGATTATATGCGAAGTTTGGGGTCAGTTTATGACAGTGAGTATATAAATTTATTGCTTAAGTTGCGATATGGATATGATGATTATGGTGATTAACTCAAACCTATTCTTAAATGCGCATCTATAGCAAGACTAATCCATAAATCTCCTGCAACTGTGAGGTCTCACTGTCTATTAGCATTGAATTTAAAGAGATAGCAGCTTAATTCTAAGCCTAAAAGACCTCGAAAATTTTAGCAGCATCATATTGACTATCTTATTAATGATAAGAATCTTAAATACTGGGCTCATTTCTCTCTAGCCTAGAGGGCTGTAATGTTTCATCGCCAATTTCCTGAGCTTCACATATCCGCATAATCGATACCTAACATATATAAAAATAACGGAATATCTTACAAGACAGTAAATCGCATTAAGAGAGTGATTGACTTTAATGTTCCATTTCATAAGATAATTTAAATTATATATTCGATTAAATGCAGAGGCTATTACTAATAATATTAAGTTCATACACGCTGATGAGGCAGTATTCACGTTTAATACCTTCATATCAAGGTCTTGGTATAAAAGAATAGCAACATTGAAGTATATTATTAAAATGTTAAGGTTTAAACTAATGCTATTCTTGGTGGAATAAGCGAAGATAACTCTCTCTCAAGACTTATGTTTTCCACCCTCGCTCAATAAAGACCGAATAATACATAAAGTTCTTATAATAACTCAGAGAAAAGTACGCCCACTAAGAGATTATTCTGTTTGTAGATAACTTATCTGTCCATAAAACTAAAGACACAAGGAAGGAATATGAAAGGCTAAACATAACACCTGTATTTAATGTTCCCTACAGTCCTCAGTTCAATGATATTGAATTATATTGGGGGTTATTGAAAGGCAACTACAAGAAACTCTACTATATCACTTGATGCACGACTTAAAGATAGATACAGTAGATTTTATTAAGAGTGCTGCTAAGAGACTCAGCGATGATAAAGCTAAAGTATGCGCAAGAGAAGGGAGATTTTGTGTTTATAAATAAGTTTTAGATTTAAACGAATGAATAAGTTCACATATTAAATTTTCCTATAAAGGGATTTGGCTTCTCTTTCTTTTCTTCCTCTTAACTAGAGATGAATGGATGCTTTTATAGTTCCTATAGCCAGGTGTCACTGATTTTAATTCCCTGCTTCTCTTTTTCTTCAGGAGAGATGCTATAGAGTTTGTGAGCTTCTTAAATAACTTCCTTTAAGTACTCAGGTTTCAGAGTTGCAAGAACACCAAAGAAGAAGTTTATCTCTGGCAACATATTAGAGAGTTGCAGCTTTGATGGAAGGTAGAGAGCAACATCTGAATCACTCATAGCATCATCATAAAGTTTTGACACTGCAATTTCAGGGTAGTTAGGTATCTCGATCATTCTGATTTCATTAGACTTAAAAGCTTTTTTCTCTTCACTTAACAATGCTTTTAAGATTGATATTTTTGTTCCCTCCTGTGTTGGCAAGAACAATCCAACTATGGTTAATAAGTTAGTTATAAGTGAAAACTTACCTTGCTATACCAAGTATCTGTAAAGATCTTCCTTACTTCTGAATTTTCCTATTAAATCTTGAGATTAAATTCTCTTCATTGCATCATTCATAGACTCCATCTTGCTTCCAGTTTCTATAAATGTTAATAAAATTTAAAATTATGGATATCCATTCTAAACTTACTAAAATTTTACTACTAAATAGGGAGATCCACTTGGAGGTCAACCTGAATCAAATAAATAGATAAAGATGGAGGAACTTTCTCCAAGTTTCAAAGTTTGACTTCCATTTTTATCAAACTTTCTCCATTAAATTGCTCCTAATAATAATTAATTTAATTAGGTGGTGCTCCTAATTTATTTAAAACTTAATTAGGAGGTTAAATTAAAGTTCAAAACCGTATTAGGTGGTGCATTAAAAAAATTAAATTTTAAAACTTCCCCTCCTAAATTTACGAGAACATATTTAGGAGCACCACCTAACTCACCAAAACACATTTAGGTGCATTTAAATTTATAAAATGGATGAAATAATATATAAATTATCTCAAAATTTTAGAAATAAAAAACTAATGTCTCTACTCTGTTCCCATTAAACCTCTCTAAATCTTTGAGGATATGCTCTAACTTGTATATAAAGGTAGAATTTAAACAGCTTATATAATTATTAATAGTATTTATAAAATGAGCGGCAACTTACTAAGAAAAGCGGCATTACTTGGCATTAGACAGCAAAAACTTTCCTTCATGAATCAAAAGAAAAATGAGACTTGTGATGCATTTACCTAGTACGAACCTGAAATCCTCTAACCTTAGGTCTCAGACTTTCAATAACAATTCAGTTGTTAAATAGAAATGCAGAGCTAAGAAATTCAATGCGAAGTTCCAATAAAAATGGTTGAAGAAGAGGAAGAGAAAAAAGAAATTAAAGCAATACATTTATGTGAAGAGTGTGAGAAGAACTTCACTTATAAATCTGCTCTTAAGCGTCATATCTTAGATAGCATTCAAAAACCCAAAACCCCTTAATGAGGTTTATAAGTGCTTTGATTTGTAGGGAATTTGTTAGGGGTTGGGGTTATTAATAGGTTTTAAAGTCAAATTTATAGTAAATTTATTTAATTTAATCACTCAAAATGCACTTAGGATCATGTGGGAGTGGTCTGAAGTTTATCTTACTTAACCACAACTCTATCTGCTCTAATATTATGTCTGATCTAGAGTTTGGTTTTAATATTATTGATTCTGCCATTTATTTTAATGATTGAGAGACTCTGGTTTTGTCTATAAATTACTTAATTCTTTGCTTAGCATCTTTCTCACACCTAGTAGAGTAGTAATCGTTGCGAGGCATATCGCACTCTATTATTATTGCTGCTAAAGCCCACACATCCCATTAATAATCTCCATCTCTCAGTCTTCTCTTTCAGGATAATAGCCTGGAGTTCCCATAACACTTCCTAGCCTTGATACTTCCACCCTTAATGATCTGTTGAAGTCAATAATTGCCACTCTTACAGGTGAGAAGTTTATCATAATATTCTCAGGCTTCAAATCTCTATGAACAAAGCCTAACTTATGTAACTCTTTTATACCTTGTAAGGTTTAGGTTGCTATAAAAGCAAGCTACTTATGATTCCTTTGATCAGTAATAAAATCTCTGAGGGTCATTTCATAGAGTGGGAGTCTGAGAGCCACATGATCCTTGACAAGAAGAACAGCATCTAGCTTGATTAAGTAACTACACTCTTTAAACTAAGCTTAAGTGAGTACTTGATACTCATTTGTAAACTCCATATGATATTTATCATCACTTAAGAGATAGTTGAAGGAATACACCTTGTATGCGTATTGATGATCATTGATAACTTTCTTATCAAAGGAGTCTTCTATAATAAGGTAGCTTTAAAGAGAATATCTAGGTCAATTTAAGCAAGAACCGGTATTTCTTGTATTGAATCTTGATCATAATTTTTGTTATTTCAGAGGTCAGTTGGTTGCGTGCCTTCTTAACTTACTCTAACTCTCTAGCTTATTCAGGTACTACGACCTTAGAATATTCCCTCGCTTTTCTTTTGTTTAGAAGCTTCAGCTCAACTTCATGATTCTTAACTTCTATATCTTTCTTGTGAGCTTTTAATAGATGCTTCTTTAAGTCTCTTGTATGAGAGTATTGCTTATGGCACTCAAAGCAGTCATACTTTCCATCTATTCTATCATGCTTTAAGTATACAGTGGGCTTTGCTTCTCTATGCTCCTCATGTGTCTGTACCAGCTTGATTTATGAGCAAAATCTCTCTCACATAACTCACAAAAATAGACTTCAACTTCTTCAGTTTGTATAGGAATTTCATTAATACCTTTCTCCTCCTCTCAGTCTCCCACACACTTGTTTGCCATTAATTTTCTATTATTAATTTCAATTTTAATAACAGAGACATCAAGTGAGAGCTCTGGTAGTTCCTTATGAGAGTTCATCTCGCAGCTATCACACTTTTTATTGCTCCCAAAGGTAAGTCTCATTTAGTTTTAAGGAAGTGCTGTTGTTTTTCTTAAAATGTTAGCGCTCATATTTAAATTTGAATTTAAAATTATAAAACTGCCTCTATAACTGAGAGCTTATATGAGAGCTTTGCAAGCCTACAAGAATCAAGGGAAGTTCTTAGAGTATTAGCGAAGATAAATGAGCACTAAGAGACGAACCAGCTCTAAAAATGGATGAGAAAGTAACCATTTTTACTATCAATAATAAGTTGATTTCAGCACGTACCGATTTAGGAGGTGCACCTAATTAAGTACGTACTGCTTTAGGAGTTATTTTGTGAATTTATGATTAAATTTAGGGTGCTCCTAATTAAGTACTACCTTTTATTAATGCTCCTAATTGAGTACTAGCATTTTAGGAGGTGTTCCTAATTAAGTAGTACGTACCAATTTAAATTAAAAAATATGGAACTTTAACAATAGAAATTGATATCAATCTCTCAAGTTTGAAACCAGTTCTCAAAACCTTCTCCATATCCTTCTAAGAGGTTGACCTCCTATAGGATGGCCATATTTAATAGTAAGTCTTACAGAGGTAAATAATTGAAATCAATAAACTTAAATTTGAATATCATTTCTTAGATCTGTAAACAAGATGGAGTCAATGAATGATGCAATGAAAAGAGTGCAAGCACAAGAATTGATTCAAAGATTTAGAAGCAAGGAGGATTTGCACCGCTACCTGGTGCAGCAAGGTAATGAACTCATAAAAACTAATCTTGATTATGTAGTTGGTTTGTTCCTCCCAACGATGGAAGGTACTAAAATTTCATTTTTAAGAGCCATACTCTGTGAAGAGAAGAAACCATTAAAAACTTAAGATGTAAAGTTTGCAGAGATTCCAAACTATCCTGAAATCTCTATGACTAATTTATATGATGATGCAATGAATGAACCCAGAGGTTTCTTTGTACCTGCCTACTAAGAAGCAGTTGTCAAATAAACTTCCTGAAAGAAACTATTTCTTTGGCATACTTGCAACAATAAAAGGTGATTACTTGAAAAAAATTATTCAAGAATCTCAAAGAAAAGTTACAGCATCTCTTCAGAAGATCAGAAGATAAGGATAAACAAGGGATCAAGATAAGTGAGAGCTGGCTATCAGAGCTGCAGAAGCACCCTTATATTTCAAGTAAGATTTATAGCTTAACTCTTTAGAAAAATCTGGTACTGGCATCTTCTTGATGAAGGAATAGAGCAAGCTTCACAGAGGGCGAAAGTCGCAGACAAAGTATGAAGTCAGCAAGAGACTATATTCAAATATTCAGCCATCAGAGTCAATGAACAAAGATGCTGGAGCTGGCAGTAAGAGAAGAAACTTAGGTGGAGGGAAGCAAGAAGTAGAAGAAAAGAAAGAGAAGCCAGCTCCCTCTAAAGAATTTTTAAATTTGACTTAAATATTCATTAACTTAACTACAAAACTTATTTATATACATTCACTCTCCCTTCTTTAGCACACTTTTAAACCAATTAATTATCTACTCTCTTCGCTGAGCTTTTAATAAAGTCTACTGTATCGATAGGTAGGTCATGCATCAAGTGGTAGAGCAGCAGTTTTTTGTAATGACCTTTTAATATACCCCAGTAGAACTCAATTCCATTAAACTATGGACTGTAAGGTACGTTAAGCACTGGCGTTATTCTAAGTTGTTCATAACTTTTCCTTGTTTCTTTAGTCTTATGAACAGAAAGATTATCAACGAATAGAATAATCTCTTATTCAGGGTACTTCTCACTCAGCTGTTCTAAGAACTTTATATACTACTCTGTCTTAATAGAGCGAGGATGAATAAGATAAGTTTCTAAACCAGTATCTTCACTAATTCCTCCAAGAATAGCCATTGTTTATACCTTGACTTTCTAGTCATATACTTCTATGTTG
>ARYC01000111.1:0-17475 GCA_000711775.1 Oxytricha trifallax
AGTAGCTAAATTATCTGCAATTTATAGAATTTAATGGTAAAATGTTTTAGCTAAGATAATTTTAAATTGATTTTTGGAAAGAAAACTCACGTTTATCTAGAAAGTAACAAAAAGATTAAAAAATTATATTTAAATCAAGTATACTATGATTATTATTAAAATTACTAAAAGCTTTGATAATTACTTTAAAATTTCTTATTTAAAATAAATTAATAAAAATTTTGATCATAATGATCATTATTTTATATTATAAATTAAAAGTAATTAATAATCATATAATATGCATGTTAATGCTAATTTTATTCTGGAAGCTTGAACTCTTTCAGAATTTACATTTTTTATCTTTTTTTTGCTATTTTAGTTGGTCCCTATTTTCTTTCTATCATTAATATATATTAAAATAATAAAAATAATATTTACTAAAATCAAATAAGTTTGATTATATTGAATTAAATAATTGAGAAATTATATTAAAAATAGTTAAAACCAAATCCCTATTTATCAGATTCAATAATAATTTTCAAGAACGTTATATTAATGTATATATATTAAGGACAAAAAGATACCGAATGATATTAATTAATTTTATATTTAAAGATAAAAAAATAATCAAATTATATATATTTATAAATGTAAAAATCATTTTTTGAATGAATTTTTAACTTATTTTGAAAACTTATTTTAATTATAAGTTAATCTAATTAAAATAGCCATAAATTTTATTGAATCAATTCAATTAAAAATTTTCATGACTAATAAGATTAAATTTACGATTATTTAAGTCATGTCCTATATAAATTTAATATTACTTATGATCCAAAAATCTAGAATATAAATTTGTGAAATATATTTAATTATAAACATGTATATATTTTTTTTATAACAAATAATTTCCTTGGTAAAATATATATCAAATTCTATTTTTGGTATATATTTTTATTAAAGAGTGCTAATAGACTAAATTATCTGGCAATTTATAGAAATTTAATGGGTAAAATGTGTTAGCTAAGATAAATTTTAAATTGATTTTTGGAAAGAAAACTCACGTTTATCTAGAAAGTAACAAAAAGATTAAAAAATTATATTTAAATCAAGTATACTATGATTATTATTAAAATTACTAAAAGCTTTGATAATTACTTTAAAATTTCTTATTTAAAATAAATTAATAAAAATTTTGATCATAATGATCATTATTTTATATTATAAATTAAAAGTAATTAATAATCATATAATATGCATGTTAATGCTAATTTTATTCTGGAAGCTTGAACTCTTTCAGAATTTACATTTTTTATCTTTTTTTTGCTATTTTAGTTGGTCCCTATTTTCTTTCTATCATTAATATATATTAAAATAATAAAAATAATATTTACTAAAATCAAATAAGTTTGATTATATTGAATTAAATAATTGAGAAATTATATTAAAAATAGTTAAAACCAAATCCCTATTTATCAGATTCAATAATAATTTTCAAGAACGTTATATTAATGTATATATATTAAGGACAAAAAGATACCGAATGATATTAATTAATTTTATATTTAAAGATAAAAAAATAATCAAATTATATATATTTATAAATGTAAAAATCATTTTTTGAATGAATTTTTAACTTATTTTGAAAACTTATTTTAATTATAAGTTAATCTAATTAAAATAGCCATAAATTTTATTGAATCAATTCAATTAAAAATTTTCATGACTAATAAGATTAAATTTACGATTATTTAAGTCATGTCCTATATAAATTTAATATTACTTATGATCCAAAAATCTAGAATATAAATTTGTGAAATATATTTAATTATAAACATGTATATATTTTTTTTATAACAAATAATTTCCTTGGTAAAATATATATCAATTCTATTTGGTATATATCTTTATTAAGAGTATTAATAGCTAAATTATCTGCAATTTTATAGAACATTAATGGTAAAATGTTTTTAGCTTAGATAATTTTAAATTGATTTTTGGAAAGAAAACTCACGTTTATCTAGAAAGTAACAAAAAGATTAAAAAATTATATTTAAATCAAGTATACTATGATTATTATTAAAATTACTAAAAGCTTTGATAATTACTTTAAAATTTCTTATTTAAAATAAATTAATAAAAATTTTGATCATAATGATCATTATTTTATATTATAAATTAAAAGTAATTAATAATCATATAATATGCATGTTAATGCTAATTTTATTCTGGAAGCTTGAACTCTTTCAGAATTTACATTTTTTATCTTTTTTTTGCTATTTTAGTTGGTCCCTATTTTCTTTCTATCATTAATATATATTAAAATAATAAAAATAATATTTACTAAAATCAAATAAGTTTGATTATATTGAATTAAATAATTGAGAAATTATATTAAAAATAGTTAAAACCAAATCCCTATTTATCAGATTCAATAATAATTTTCAAGAACGTTATATTAATGTATATATATTAAGGACAAAAAGATACCGAATGATATTAATTAATTTTATATTTAAAGATAAAAAAATAATCAAATTATATATATTTATAAATGTAAAAATCATTTTTTGAATGAATTTTTAACTTATTTTGAAAACTTATTTTAATTATAAGTTAATCTAATTAAAATAGCCATAAATTTTATTGAATCAATTCAATTAAAAATTTTCATGACTAATAAGATTAAATTTACGATTATTTAAGTCATGTCCTATATAAATTTAATATTACTTATGATCCAAAAATCTAGAATATAAATTTGTGAAATATATTTAATTATAAACATGTATATATTTTTTTTATAACAAATAATTTCCTTGGTAAAATATATAATCAAATTCTATTTCGTATATATCTTTATTTAAGAGTGTAATAGCCTAAGATTATCTGCAATTTATAGAATTTTAATCGTAAAATGTTTTTAGCTGAAGATATTTTTAAATTGATTTTTGGAAAGAAAACTCACGTTTATCTAGAAAGTAACAAAAAGATTAAAAAATTATATTTAAATCAAGTATACTATGATTATTATTAAAATTACTAAAAGCTTTGATAATTACTTTAAAATTTCTTATTTAAAATAAATTAATAAAAATTTTGATCATAATGATCATTATTTTATATTATAAATTAAAAGTAATTAATAATCATATAATATGCATGTTAATGCTAATTTTATTCTGGAAGCTTGAACTCTTTCAGAATTTACATTTTTTATCTTTTTTTTGCTATTTTAGTTGGTCCCTATTTTCTTTCTATCATTAATATATATTAAAATAATAAAAATAATATTTACTAAAATCAAATAAGTTTGATTATATTGAATTAAATAATTGAGAAATTATATTAAAAATAGTTAAAACCAAATCCCTATTTATCAGATTCAATAATAATTTTCAAGAACGTTATATTAATGTATATATATTAAGGACAAAAAGATACCGAATGATATTAATTAATTTTATATTTAAAGATAAAAAAATAATCAAATTATATATATTTATAAATGTAAAAATCATTTTTTGAATGAATTTTTAACTTATTTTGAAAACTTATTTTAATTATAAGTTAATCTAATTAAAATAGCCATAAATTTTATTGAATCAATTCAATTAAAAATTTTCATGACTAATAAGATTAAATTTACGATTATTTAAGTCATGTCCTATATAAATTTAATATTACTTATGATCCAAAAATCTAGAATATAAATTTGTGAAATATATTTAATTATAAACATGTATATATTTTTTTTATAACAAATAATTTCCTTGGTAAAATATATAATCAAATTCTATTTGGTATATATCTTTATTTAATGGTCGTAATAGCCTAAAATTATCTGCAATTCTAATAGAATTTAATGGGTAAAATGTTTGAGCTAAGATAATTTTAAATTGATTTTTGGAAAGAAAACTCACGTTTATCTAGAAAGTAACAAAAAGATTAAAAAATTATATTTAAATCAAGTATACTATGATTATTATTAAAATTACTAAAAGCTTTGATAATTACTTTAAAATTTCTTATTTAAAATAAATTAATAAAAATTTTGATCATAATGATCATTATTTTATATTATAAATTAAAAGTAATTAATAATCATATAATATGCATGTTAATGCTAATTTTATTCTGGAAGCTTGAACTCTTTCAGAATTTACATTTTTTATCTTTTTTTTGCTATTTTAGTTGGTCCCTATTTTCTTTCTATCATTAATATATATTAAAATAATAAAAATAATATTTACTAAAATCAAATAAGTTTGATTATATTGAATTAAATAATTGAGAAATTATATTAAAAATAGTTAAAACCAAATCCCTATTTATCAGATTCAATAATAATTTTCAAGAACGTTATATTAATGTATATATATTAAGGACAAAAAGATACCGAATGATATTAATTAATTTTATATTTAAAGATAAAAAAATAATCAAATTATATATATTTATAAATGTAAAAATCATTTTTTGAATGAATTTTTAACTTATTTTGAAAACTTATTTTAATTATAAGTTAATCTAATTAAAATAGCCATAAATTTTATTGAATCAATTCAATTAAAAATTTTCATGACTAATAAGATTAAATTTACGATTATTTAAGTCATGTCCTATATAAATTTAATATTACTTATGATCCAAAAATCTAGAATATAAATTTGTGAAATATATTTAATTATAAACATGTATATATTTTTTTTATAACAAATAATTTCCTTGGTAAAATATATAATCAATTCTATTAGGTATATATCTTTATTTAAGAGTGTAATAAGCTTAAATATATCTGCAATTTATAGAATTTTTAATGGTAAAATGTTTTAGCTAAAGATAATTTTAAATTGATTTTTGGAAAGAAAACTCACGTTTATCTAGAAAGTAACAAAAAGATTAAAAAATTATATTTAAATCAAGTATACTATGATTATTATTAAAATTACTAAAAGCTTTGATAATTACTTTAAAATTTCTTATTTAAAATAAATTAATAAAAATTTTGATCATAATGATCATTATTTTATATTATAAATTAAAAGTAATTAATAATCATATAATATGCATGTTAATGCTAATTTTATTCTGGAAGCTTGAACTCTTTCAGAATTTACATTTTTTATCTTTTTTTTGCTATTTTAGTTGGTCCCTATTTTCTTTCTATCATTAATATATATTAAAATAATAAAAATAATATTTACTAAAATCAAATAAGTTTGATTATATTGAATTAAATAATTGAGAAATTATATTAAAAATAGTTAAAACCAAATCCCTATTTATCAGATTCAATAATAATTTTCAAGAACGTTATATTAATGTATATATATTAAGGACAAAAAGATACCGAATGATATTAATTAATTTTATATTTAAAGATAAAAAAATAATCAAATTATATATATTTATAAATGTAAAAATCATTTTTTGAATGAATTTTTAACTTATTTTGAAAACTTATTTTAATTATAAGTTAATCTAATTAAAATAGCCATAAATTTTATTGAATCAATTCAATTAAAAATTTTCATGACTAATAAGATTAAATTTACGATTATTTAAGTCATGTCCTATATAAATTTAATATTACTTATGATCCAAAAATCTAGAATATAAATTTGTGAAATATATTTAATTATAAACATGTATATATTTTTTTTATAACAAATAATTTCCTTGGTAAAATATATATCAATTCTATTTGGTACTATAATCTTTATTAAGAGGTGTAATAGCTAAATTATCTGCCAAGTTTATAAGAATTTAATGAGTAAAATGTTCTTAGCTAAGATAATTTTAAATTGATTTTTGGAAAGAAAACTCACGTTTATCTAGAAAGTAACAAAAAGATTAAAAAATTATATTTAAATCAAGTATACTATGATTATTATTAAAATTACTAAAAGCTTTGATAATTACTTTAAAATTTCTTATTTAAAATAAATTAATAAAAATTTTGATCATAATGATCATTATTTTATATTATAAATTAAAAGTAATTAATAATCATATAATATGCATGTTAATGCTAATTTTATTCTGGAAGCTTGAACTCTTTCAGAATTTACATTTTTTATCTTTTTTTTGCTATTTTAGTTGGTCCCTATTTTCTTTCTATCATTAATATATATTAAAATAATAAAAATAATATTTACTAAAATCAAATAAGTTTGATTATATTGAATTAAATAATTGAGAAATTATATTAAAAATAGTTAAAACCAAATCCCTATTTATCAGATTCAATAATAATTTTCAAGAACGTTATATTAATGTATATATATTAAGGACAAAAAGATACCGAATGATATTAATTAATTTTATATTTAAAGATAAAAAAATAATCAAATTATATATATTTATAAATGTAAAAATCATTTTTTGAATGAATTTTTAACTTATTTTGAAAACTTATTTTAATTATAAGTTAATCTAATTAAAATAGCCATAAATTTTATTGAATCAATTCAATTAAAAATTTTCATGACTAATAAGATTAAATTTACGATTATTTAAGTCATGTCCTATATAAATTTAATATTACTTATGATCCAAAAATCTAGAATATAAATTTGTGAAATATATTTAATTATAAACATGTATATATTTTTTTTATAACAAATAATTTCCTTGGTAAAATATATATCAATTCTTATTTGTGGTATATATCTTTATTAAGATGTGGTAATAGCTAAATTATCTGCAATTTACTAGAATTTTAACTGTAAAATGTTTTAGCTAAGCATTAATTTAAATTGATTTTTGGAAAGAAAACTCACGTTTATCTAGAAAGTAACAAAAAGATTAAAAAATTATATTTAAATCAAGTATACTATGATTATTATTAAAATTACTAAAAGCTTTGATAATTACTTTAAAATTTCTTATTTAAAATAAATTAATAAAAATTTTGATCATAATGATCATTATTTTATATTATAAATTAAAAGTAATTAATAATCATATAATATGCATGTTAATGCTAATTTTATTCTGGAAGCTTGAACTCTTTCAGAATTTACATTTTTTATCTTTTTTTTGCTATTTTAGTTGGTCCCTATTTTCTTTCTATCATTAATATATATTAAAATAATAAAAATAATATTTACTAAAATCAAATAAGTTTGATTATATTGAATTAAATAATTGAGAAATTATATTAAAAATAGTTAAAACCAAATCCCTATTTATCAGATTCAATAATAATTTTCAAGAACGTTATATTAATGTATATATATTAAGGACAAAAAGATACCGAATGATATTAATTAATTTTATATTTAAAGATAAAAAAATAATCAAATTATATATATTTATAAATGTAAAAATCATTTTTTGAATGAATTTTTAACTTATTTTGAAAACTTATTTTAATTATAAGTTAATCTAATTAAAATAGCCATAAATTTTATTAGATTGGCAATCTCAATTCCAATTAAAAAATGTTTCAATGCACTTGGAATAAGCGATTACAAACTTCTCATCACCTTGATAACTCTTATCTCAATTACGACACGTAACTAAGTCCTCCCTATATTCAAAAACTTTAATATTACTTATGATCAAAAATTCTAGCAACTACTTCACAAACATATTCTCGTCTGAGAAGTATATTTATTTATTCATAAACCTGAGTCGCTCTTATCATTACTACTCTCTTCCACTTTACGTAACATTAATAACTGCAATCATCAATTTTATTTCTCCCCTTCTGCGTTATCAAATCACACGAACCAAAATCTCTCTTTCCCAACACAAATACTCAATATATCATACTTAATTCTAATTCTAGGTTCATAATATTCTCTTTATAAGAGCAGTTCGCTCTGTACTTGTTAATAGATACGCAGCTTAAATTATCTGCAATTTATAGAATTTAATGGTAAAATGTTTTAGCTAAGATAATTTTAAATTGATTTTTGGAAAGAAAACTCACGTTTATCTAGAAAGTAACAAAAAGATTAAAAAATTATATTTAAATCAAGTATACTATGATTATTATTAAAATTACTAAAAGCTTTGATAATTACTTTAAAATTTCTTATTTAAAATAAATTAATAAAAATTTTGATCATAATGATCATTATTTTATATTATAAATTAAAAGTAATTAATAATCATATAATATGCATGTTAATGCTAATTTTATTCTGGAAGCTTGAACTCTTTCAGAATTTACATTTTTTATCTTTTTTTTGCTATTTTAGTTGGTCCCTATTTTCTTTCTATCATTAATATATATTAAAATAATAAAAATAATATTTACTAAAATCAAATAAGTTTGATTATATTGAATTAAATAATTGAGAAATTATATTAAAAATAGTTAAAACCAAATCCCTATTTATCAGATTCAATAATAATTTTCAAGAACGTTATATTAATGTATATATATTAAGGACAAAAAGATACCGAATGATATTAATTAATTTTATATTTAAAGATAAAAAAATAATCAAATTATATATATTTATAAATGTAAAAATCATTTTTTGAATGAATTTTTAACTTATTTTGAAAACTTATTTTAATTATAAGTTAATCTAATTAAAATAGCCATAAATTTTATTGAATCAATTCAATTAAAAATTTTCATGACTAATAAGATTAAATTTACGATTATTTAAGTCATGTCCTATATAAATTTAATATTACTTATGATCCAAAAATCTAGAATATAAATTTGTGAAATATATTTAATTATAAACATGTATATATTTTTTTTATAACAAATAATTTCCTTGGTAAAATATATATCAATTCTATTTGGTATATATCTTTATAAAGAGTGTAATACCTAAATTATCTGCAATTTATAGAATTTAATGGTAAAATGTTTTAGCTAAGATAATTTTAAATTGATTTTTGGAAAGAAAACTCACGTTTATCTAGAAAGTAACAAAAAGATTAAAAAATTATATTTAAATCAAGTATACTATGATTATTATTAAAATTACTAAAAGCTTTGATAATTACTTTAAAATTTCTTATTTAAAATAAATTAATAAAAATTTTGATCATAATGATCATTATTTTATATTATAAATTAAAAGTAATTAATAATCATATAATATGCATGTTAATGCTAATTTTATTCTGGAAGCTTGAACTCTTTCAGAATTTACATTTTTTATCTTTTTTTTGCTATTTTAGTTGGTCCCTATTTTCTTTCTATCATTAATATATATTAAAATAATAAAAATAATATTTACTAAAATCAAATAAGTTTGATTATATTGAATTAAATAATTGAGAAATTATATTAAAAATAGTTAAAACCAAATCCCTATTTATCAGATTCAATAATAATTTTCAAGAACGTTATATTAATGTATATATATTAAGGACAAAAAGATACCGAATGATATTAATTAATTTTATATTTAAAGATAAAAAAATAATCAAATTATATATATTTATAAATGTAAAAATCATTTTTTGAATGAATTTTTAACTTATTTTGAAAACTTATTTTAATTATAAGTTAATCTAATTAAAATAGCCATAAATTTTATTGAATCAATTCAATTAAAAATTTTCATGACTAATAAGATTAAATTTACGATTATTTAAGTCATGTCCTATATAAATTTAATATTACTTATGATCCAAAAATCTAGAATATAAATTTGTGAAATATATTTAATTATAAACATGTATATATTTTTTTTATAACAAATAATTTCCTTGGTAAAATATATATCAATTCTATTTGGTATATATCTTAATTAAGAGTGTAATAGCCAAAATTATCTGCAAATTTATAAGAATTTAATGGTAAAATGTTTTAGCTAAGATAATTTTAAATTGATTTTTGGAAAGAAAACTCACGTTTATCTAGAAAGTAACAAAAAGATTAAAAAATTATATTTAAATCAAGTATACTATGATTATTATTAAAATTACTAAAAGCTTTGATAATTACTTTAAAATTTCTTATTTAAAATAAATTAATAAAAATTTTGATCATAATGATCATTATTTTATATTATAAATTAAAAGTAATTAATAATCATATAATATGCATGTTAATGCTAATTTTATTCTGGAAGCTTGAACTCTTTCAGAATTTACATTTTTTATCTTTTTTTTGCTATTTTAGTTGGTCCCTATTTTCTTTCTATCATTAATATATATTAAAATAATAAAAATAATATTTACTAAAATCAAATAAGTTTGATTATATTGAATTAAATAATTGAGAAATTATATTAAAAATAGTTAAAACCAAATCCCTATTTATCAGATTCAATAATAATTTTCAAGAACGTTATATTAATGTATATATATTAAGGACAAAAAGATACCGAATGATATTAATTAATTTTATATTTAAAGATAAAAAAATAATCAAATTATATATATTTATAAATGTAAAAATCATTTTTTGAATGAATTTTTAACTTATTTTGAAAACTTATTTTAATTATAAGTTAATCTAATTAAAATAGCCATAAATTTTATTGAATCAATTCAATTAAAAATTTTCATGACTAATAAGATTAAATTTACGATTATTTAAGTCATGTCCTATATAAATTTAATATTACTTATGATCCAAAAATCTAGAATATAAATTTGTGAAATATATTTAATTATAAACATGTATATATTTTTTTTATAACAAATAATTTCCTTGGTAAAATATATATCAATTCTATTTGGTATATATCTTTATTAAGAGTGTAATAGCTAAATTATCTGCACAATTTATAGAATTTAATGGTAAAATGTTTTAGCTAAGATAATTTTAAATTGATTTTTGGAAAGAAAACTCACGTTTATCTAGAAAGTAACAAAAAGATTAAAAAATTATATTTAAATCAAGTATACTATGATTATTATTAAAATTACTAAAAGCTTTGATAATTACTTTAAAATTTCTTATTTAAAATAAATTAATAAAAATTTTGATCATAATGATCATTATTTTATATTATAAATTAAAAGTAATTAATAATCATATAATATGCATGTTAATGCTAATTTTATTCTGGAAGCTTGAACTCTTTCAGAATTTACATTTTTTATCTTTTTTTTGCTATTTTAGTTGGTCCCTATTTTCTTTCTATCATTAATATATATTAAAATAATAAAAATAATATTTACTAAAATCAAATAAGTTTGATTATATTGAATTAAATAATTGAGAAATTATATTAAAAATAGTTAAAACCAAATCCCTATTTATCAGATTCAATAATAATTTTCAAGAACGTTATATTAATGTATATATATTAAGGACAAAAAGATACCGAATGATATTAATTAATTTTATATTTAAAGATAAAAAAATAATCAAATTATATATATTTATAAATGTAAAAATCATTTTTTGAATGAATTTTTAACTTATTTTGAAAACTTATTTTAATTATAAGTTAATCTAATTAAAATAGCCATAAATTTTATTGAATCAATTCAATTAAAAATTTTCATGACTAATAAGATTAAATTTACGATTATTTAAGTCATGTCCTATATAAATTTAATATTACTTATGATCCAAAAATCTAGAATATAAATTTGTGAAATATATTTAATTATAAACATGTATATATTTTTTTTATAACAAATAATTTCCTTGGTAAAATATATATCAATTCTATTTGGTATATATCTTTATTAAGAGCGGTAATAGCTAAAATTATCTGCAATCTATAGAATTTAATGGCAAAATGGTCTTAGCTAGATAATTTTAAATTGATTTTTGGAAAGAAAACTCACGTTTATCTAGAAAGTAACAAAAAGATTAAAAAATTATATTTAAATCAAGTATACTATGATTATTATTAAAATTACTAAAAGCTTTGATAATTACTTTAAAATTTCTTATTTAAAATAAATTAATAAAAATTTTGATCATAATGATCATTATTTTATATTATAAATTAAAAGTAATTAATAATCATATAATATGCATGTTAATGCTAATTTTATTCTGGAAGCTTGAACTCTTTCAGAATTTACATTTTTTATCTTTTTTTTGCTATTTTAGTTGGTCCCTATTTTCTTTCTATCATTAATATATATTAAAATAATAAAAATAATATTTACTAAAATCAAATAAGTTTGATTATATTGAATTAAATAATTGAGAAATTATATTAAAAATAGTTAAAACCAAATCCCTATTTATCAGATTCAATAATAATTTTCAAGAACGTTATATTAATGTATATATATTAAGGACAAAAAGATACCGAATGATATTAATTAATTTTATATTTAAAGATAAAAAAATAATCAAATTATATATATTTATAAATGTAAAAATCATTTTTTGAATGAATTTTTAACTTATTTTGAAAACTTATTTTAATTATAAGTTAATCTAATTAAAATAGCCATAAATTTTATTGAATCAATTCAATTAAAAATTTTCATGACTAATAAGATTAAATTTACGATTATTTAAGTCATGTCCTATATAAATTTAATATTACTTATGATCCAAAAATCTAGAATATAAATTTGTGAAATATATTTAATTATAAACATGTATATATTTTTTTTATAACAAATAATTTCCTTGGTAAAATATATATCAATTCTATTTGGTATATATCCTTCATTAAGAGTGTAATAACCTAAATTATCTGCAATTTATAGACACTTAATGGCTAAATGTTTGAGCTAAAATAATGTTAAATTGATTTTTGGAAAGAAAACTCACGTTTATCTAGAAAGTAACAAAAAGATTAAAAAATTATATTTAAATCAAGTATACTATGATTATTATTAAAATTACTAAAAGCTTTGATAATTACTTTAAAATTTCTTATTTAAAATAAATTAATAAAAATTTTGATCATAATGATCATTATTTTATATTATAAATTAAAAGTAATTAATAATCATATAATATGCATGTTAATGCTAATTTTATTCTGGAAGCTTGAACTCTTTCAGAATTTACATTTTTTATCTTTTTTTTGCTATTTTAGTTGGTCCCTATTTTCTTTCTATCATTAATATATATTAAAATAATAAAAATAATATTTACTAAAATCAAATAAGTTTGATTATATTGAATTAAATAATTGAGAAATTATATTAAAAATAGTTAAAACCAAATCCCTATTTATCAGATTCAATAATAATTTTCAAGAACGTTATATTAATGTATATATATTAAGGACAAAAAGATACCGAATGATATTAATTAATTTTATATTTAAAGATAAAAAAATAATCAAATTATATATATTTATAAATGTAAAAATCATTTTTTGAATGAATTTTTAACTTATTTTGAAAACTTATTTTAATTATAAGTTAATCTAATTAAAATAGCCATAAATTTTATTGAATCAATTCAATTAAAAATTTTCATGACTAATAAGATTAAATTTACGATTATTTAAGTCATGTCCTATATAAATTTAATATTACTTATGATCCAAAAATCTAGAATATAAATTTGTGAAATATATTTAATTATAAACATGTATATATTTTTTTTATAACAAATAATTTCCTTGGTAAAATATATATCAAATTCTATTTGGTAAGTATCTTTACTAAGAGTGTAATACCTAAAATTATCTGCAATTTATGAAAAATTAAATGGTAAAAATGTTTTAGCTAAGATAATTATAAATTGATTTTTGGAAAGAAAACTCACGTTTATCTAGAAAGTAACAAAAAGATTAAAAAATTATATTTAAATCAAGTATACTATGATTATTATTAAAATTACTAAAAGCTTTGATAATTACTTTAAAATTTCTTATTTAAAATAAATTAATAAAAATTTTGATCATAATGATCATTATTTTATATTATAAATTAAAAGTAATTAATAATCATATAATATGCATGTTAATGCTAATTTTATTCTGGAAGCTTGAACTCTTTCAGAATTTACATTTTTTATCTTTTTTTTGCTATTTTAGTTGGTCCCTATTTTCTTTCTATCATTAATATATATTAAAATAATAAAAATAATATTTACTAAAATCAAATAAGTTTGATTATATTGAATTAAATAATTGAGAAATTATATTAAAAATAGTTAAAACCAAATCCCTATTTATCAGATTCAATAATAATTTTCAAGAACGTTATATTAATGTATATATATTAAGGACAAAAAGATACCGAATGATATTAATTAATTTTATATTTAAAGATAAAAAAATAATCAAATTATATATATTTATAAATGTAAAAATCATTTTTTGAATGAATTTTTA
This sequence comes from Oxytricha trifallax, assembly GCA_000711775.1. Classification (NCBI taxonomy): domain Eukaryota; phylum Ciliophora; class Spirotrichea; order Sporadotrichida; family Oxytrichidae; genus Oxytricha; species Oxytricha trifallax. The sequence continues at coordinate 14,187 of ARYC01000111.1, forward strand.
ACTTATTTTGAAAACTTATTTTAATTATAAGTTAATCTAATTAAAATAGCCATAAATTTTATTGAATCAATTCAATTAAAAATTTTCATGACTAATAAGATTAAATTTACGATTATTTAAGTCATGTCCTATATAAATTTAATATTACTTATGATCCAAAAATCTAGAATATAAATTTGTGAAATATATTTAATTATAAACATGTATATATTTTTTTTATAACAAATAATTTCCTTGGTAAAATATATATCAAGTTTATTTGGGTATATATCTTAATTAAGAGTGTAATAGCCTAAATTTATCTGCAATTTATAGAATTTTAATAGTAAAATGTTTTAGCTAAGATAATTTTAAATTGATTTTTGGAAAGAAAACTCACGTTTATCTAGAAAGTAACAAAAAGATTAAAAAATTATATTTAAATCAAGTATACTATGATTATTATTAAAATTACTAAAAGCTTTGATAATTACTTTAAAATTTCTTATTTAAAATAAATTAATAAAAATTTTGATCATAATGATCATTATTTTATATTATAAATTAAAAGTAATTAATAATCATATAATATGCATGTTAATGCTAATTTTATTCTGGAAGCTTGAACTCTTTCAGAATTTACATTTTTTATCTTTTTTTTGCTATTTTAGTTGGTCCCTATTTTCTTTCTATCATTAATATATATTAAAATAATAAAAATAATATTTACTAAAATCAAATAAGTTTGATTATATTGAATTAAATAATTGAGAAATTATATTAAAAATAGTTAAAACCAAATCCCTATTTATCAGATTCAATAATAATTTTCAAGAACGTTATATTAATGTATATATATTAAGGACAAAAAGATACCGAATGATATTAATTAATTTTATATTTAAAGATAAAAAAATAATCAAATTATATATATTTATAAATGTAAAAATCATTTTTTGAATGAATTTTTAACTTATTTTGAAAACTTATTTTAATTATAAGTTAATCTAATTAAAATAGCCATAAATTTTATTGAATCAATTCAATTAAAAATTTTCATGACTAATAAGATTAAATTTACGATTATTTAAGTCATGTCCTATATAAATTTAATATTACTTATGATCCAAAAATCTAGAATATAAATTTGTGAAATATATTTAATTATAAACATGTATATATTTTTTTTATAACAAATAATTTCCTTGGTAAAATATACTATCAATTCTATTTGGTATATATCTTTATTAAGGAGTGTCAATAGCTAGATTATCTGGCAATTTATAGAATTTAAAATGTAAAATTGTTTTAGGGCTAAGATAAATTTTAAATTGATTTTTGGAAAGAAAACTCACGTTTATCTAGAAAGTAACAAAAAGATTAAAAAATTATATTTAAATCAAGTATACTATGATTATTATTAAAATTACTAAAAGCTTTGATAATTACTTTAAAATTTCTTATTTAAAATAAATTAATAAAAATTTTGATCATAATGATCATTATTTTATATTATAAATTAAAAGTAATTAATAATCATATAATATGCATGTTAATGCTAATTTTATTCTGGAAGCTTGAACTCTTTCAGAATTTACATTTTTTATCTTTTTTTTGCTATTTTAGTTGGTCCCTATTTTCTTTCTATCATTAATATATATTAAAATAATAAAAATAATATTTACTAAAATCAAATAAGTTTGATTATATTGAATTAAATAATTGAGAAATTATATTAAAAATAGTTAAAACCAAATCCCTATTTATCAGATTCAATAATAATTTTCAAGAACGTTATATTAATGTATATATATTAAGGACAAAAAGATACCGAATGATATTAATTAATTTTATATTTAAAGATAAAAAAATAATCAAATTATATATATTTATAAATGTAAAAATCATTTTTTGAATGAATTTTTAACTTATTTTGAAAACTTATTTTAATTATAAGTTAATCTAATTAAAATAGCCATAAATTTTATTGAATCAATTCAATTAAAAATTTTCATGACTAATAAGATTAAATTTACGATTATTTAAGTCATGTCCTATATAAATTTAATATTACTTATGATCCAAAAATCTAGAATATAAATTTGTGAAATATATTTAATTATAAACATGTATATATTTTTTTTATAACAAATAATTTCCTTGGTAAAATATATAAGTCAATTCTACTTGGTATAGTATCTTTATTAGAGAGTGTAGATAGCTAGATTATCTTGCAATTTATAGATTTACATACGAATTTAATTGTACAATGTTTGGTAGCTAAGATAATTTTAAATTGATTTTTGGAAAGAAAACTCACGTTTATCTAGAAAGTAACAAAAAGATTAAAAAATTATATTTAAATCAAGTATACTATGATTATTATTAAAATTACTAAAAGCTTTGATAATTACTTTAAAATTTCTTATTTAAAATAAATTAATAAAAATTTTGATCATAATGATCATTATTTTATATTATAAATTAAAAGTAATTAATAATCATATAATATGCATGTTAATGCTAATTTTATTCTGGAAGCTTGAACTCTTTCAGAATTTACATTTTTTATCTTTTTTTTGCTATTTTAGTTGGTCCCTATTTTCTTTCTATCATTAATATATATTAAAATAATAAAAATAATATTTACTAAAATCAAATAAGTTTGATTATATTGAATTAAATAATTGAGAAATTATATTAAAAATAGTTAAAACCAAATCCCTATTTATCAGATTCAATAATAATTTTCAAGAACGTTATATTAATGTATATATATTAAGGACAAAAAGATACCGAATGATATTAATTAATTTTATATTTAAAGATAAAAAAATAATCAAATTATATATATTTATAAATGTAAAAATCATTTTTTGAATGAATTTTTAACTTATTTTGAAAACTTATTTTAATTATAAGTTAATCTAATTAAAATAGCCATAAATTTTATTGAATCAATTCAATTAAAAATTTTCATGACTAATAAGATTAAATTTACGATTATTTAAGTCATGTCCTATATAAATTTAATATTACTTATGATCCAAAAATCTAGAATATAAATTTGTGAAATATATTTAATTATAAACATGTATATATTTTTTTTATAACAAATAATTTCCTTGGTAAAATATATATCAATTCTATTTGGTATATATCTTTATTAAGAGTGTAATAGCTAAATTATCTGCAATTTATAGAATTTAATGGTAAAATGTTTTAGCTAAGATAATTTTAAAATTGATTTTTGGAAAGAAAACTCACGTTTATCTAGAAAGTAACAAAAAGATTAAAAAATTATATTTAA
>ARYC01000113.1:0-141563 GCA_000711775.1 Oxytricha trifallax
TTTACTTCTGAATTTTCCTATTAAATCTTGAGATTAAATTCTCTTCATTGAATCATTCATAGACTCCATCTTGCTTCCTCTTTCTATAAATTTTAATTAAATTTAAAATTATGAATATCCATTCTAAGTTTATTAAAATTTTACTACTAAATAGGGAGGACCTACTGGAGGTCAACCTTCAAAATATATGCGGAGAAGCATTGAAAAACTTGCTCTAGGTTTCACAGATTGATTTCCATTTTTATCAATCTATCTCCATTAAATTGCTCCTAATAATGTTTAATTATTTTAGAAGGTCCTCCAAATTAAGTTCAAACTTTATTAGGAGTTAAATTTTAAGGTTAAAACTTAATTAGGAGCATATTAAATTAAAAAATGCTTAATAACTTTACCTCCAAATTAAGTTCAAACCTAATTTGGAGGACCTCCTAGAGAAACAAAACTTCATTAGGAGTATTTTAATTTACTAAAATGTATAAAATTCTCATAAAATATGTCAACTTACAGTTTTTTATGGTTAGTTCATTTTCTTACCTCTCAGCAAAGAATCTACAGAGTGCCTTATACTCTCCTATTATAGTTTATCAAGGTATATTATATCATTATTATAATAAAATATACCAGAAAACTAAAATGAGCGCTAACCTTTTGAGAAGAGCGGCATTACTTGGATCAAGTCAATAAAAGTTATAATTCCAGCAACCAAAAAAAGTAGAGACCAGAGACGCTTGTACTCAGTGGAGCCTGCTTATGACAACTTTGACCAGTCCAGCTTTGAGATTTAAATATAAATTAAGTAAGAGGTTATCAAAGAAGCTGTGCAAATTGAGTATGAGGTTTAACAACCCGCCATAGAGCATTAATAAATACCAGCCAAAGTTGACTATTAATGCAAAGAATGCAATAAAGTTTTCCCTTACAAGTCAACTTATAAGAGACACTTGAGAGATATACACAACGATATGCCAAGGTTATATCTCAAGCATTAAAAGAAAGATGGGAAGTATGTCTGTGAGTTCTGTGAGAAGCCATATTCTCATACTAGAGACCTCAAAGTGCACTTAAAGAAAAAGCAAAATTAAAGTTTTGTCTTTATTCATGAACCTACAGGGAATAGATTCCTCTAAAAGAGAAGATCAAGAAATCCAGTGGAGTCTCTTAGAGTTGAAGTCTAGAAGTAAGTTAAAATGAAGAAAGCAGTCAAGAACTTTCCAGTCTCTGAGATCAATAAAATCATGGTTAAAATAGAGGCAATGAAGATTCCCATATTAAAAATTATTGACTTAGATTCTTGCCTAGAAAGTTATCTCACTCTTGAAGAAAAAATAGAGAAGAGAGTCATTACAGATGACTAATATGCTTACAAGATATATCCATTCAATTACTTCCTTGCTGATGACAAGTTCCAAATGGAATTTGCTAATGAGTATTATGCTCTTTAAAAGGCAAAGTTAAATGAGTGCAGGCATATCATCTAGCTTGATGCTATTTTACTTGGTAAAGATCATGTAGCCTTCAGGCTTCCTTTACTTGAAATGACTTACAGAGAATTATTATCTGACAATAGATGTCAGAGATAAATTAGCTAGATAGTATAGCAGATAGTTGATGGGATCGAAGAGCTTCACAAGCTAGGTTATGTTCATAGAGACTTAAAGCCAGAGAACATCATGATGAACTTTTAGCCTCTTATGAGTTTATATTATTGACTTCAACAGAGCTCAAAGAGTGCAAGCCTCTGCATAAGGAAATGTATACGGCACTCCTGGATATTTCCCAGAGAGAGAAGATTGGAGAGATGGAGACACTTAATGGGATATCTGGGCTCTAGCAGTAATAATAATAGAGAGCGACATGCCAAGAAACGATTACTTTAGCTGCAGGGGTGAGAGAGATTCTAAGCAAAGAATCAAACAATATCTCGATAAAAATAAAATAAATGGAGGTCTCAGAGAACTTGCATACTCAACTATTATCAAGCCAAGCTAAGAGAATTAACAAACAATAGAAACAATCAAACATCAACTTAGAAAGATAAAATTCAGAGAACTGCCACATGACTCTAAGCTTATGTTTGTGTGAAATATTTTAAAAACTCGCTTGTTATACTCACTTAAAATACTAATATTTAAACATTAAACCCCTACATAAACCCTATTAAAACCCTAATAAAGTATGAACTAATAGTCTACTTTTATCAATCAAAAACTCAATCAAACTACTGAAAGAGTTTTGGGGTTTTGAATGACCATTGTATTTCACAAATAATTAAAAGTTTAATGATTGTTTCACAATAATTTATATATAAAAATAAACAGTAATAACTCAATAATTTAAATTATTTCTTAAACTAGGAAGACTTAAGTTATACAAGTCATACTTAAGTTTGGCATTCATTTGCTTAATAATGTTGAAACAAAGAAATGGAGATTTACTTCTTTTGTATAATGTATCTGAAAGTATAAATTATGAAGGAATACCCATTTTGTCCAAGAGTGCCTTTATTATTAAATTTTTTTTCTTTTTGACTATATTCAAATCAAAATTTAATTTTGAAAACAAATTATCAATAATTTCTCAATTACTTACTAATAAAGAATTTAAAGCCTTTATTCTAGGTTTTTAAGTCTTAGTACCAAGGATAACCACCACAATTTAAGTTTTGAGTGGATCTATATCTAGAGTTATTGAATCCATATACATCTATTGATCACATTTTGGGATCTCAACTTTATAAAAAGAAAACAGCAAACTAAATTACTAAGGTAGAATTTTTGAATTAATAGGCGATTTACTTAATTAATACAGATATTTAAGACTTTAGAGGCAAAGTATCGTACAAAAAGATTGTCTAGAGTTGAGAGGGAATACTAAAAGATAAAAAATCTCTCTACTTTTTGTTAAATATTCTTTAAAATTCATTTTTGGAGTTTTGTTAATCACTGAAGTTTATGCACAAGAATCAATACTACTTATTCCTATACTTAAGCTGTCAATAAGTTTCGAGTTGATAAGACTGCTACTGGATTTGCATATTTTACAGATTATCTTTCAGTTCACAGCAAGAGAGGTTTGCGCAGAGAGTAGATTTTGTAATTGCTGAAATCAGTATATTTAGGAAAACTTAACTGCTAACTTTTAATTAATTAAATATAATTAAGCAGTTATAAATTTAAATTAATTAGTGATATTAAAAAGGATAATTAAGTTAACTTAAAAAATAATTTTGACTTTGTAATTTAAAATTCTCTTTAGAGAAATAATTTTCTATTAAACTTTTGTCTATTTACATTAAAACTGAAAATGTTTTAATTTCACTAATTAATTTAAATTTATAACTGCTTAATTATATTTAATTAATTAAAAGTTAGCAGTTAAGTTTTCCTAAATATACTGATTTCAGCAATTACAAAATCTACTCTCTGCGCAAACCTCTCTTGCTGTGGACTGAAAGATAATCTGTAAAATATGCAAATCCAGTAGCAGTCTTATCAACTCGAAACTTATTGACAGCTTAAGTATAGGAATAAGTAGTATTGATTCTTGTGCATAAACTTCAGTGATTAACAAAACTCCAAAAATGAATTTTAAAGAATATTTAACAAAAAGTAGAGAGATTTTTTATCTTTTAGTATTCCCTCTCAACTCTAGACAATCTTTTTGTACGATACTTTGCCTCTAAAGTCTTAAATATCTGTATTAATTAAGTAAATCGCCTATTAATTCAAAAATTCTACCTTATAATTCTTTCAAAATTAAAAAGTAAAATTTTAGTTATTTCGAAAACAATTTCAACATATAAAGGAGATTCTACTAATATGCCAAACTTTTATGAAGCTATGATCATCGTATCGATTAAAGAGTTATTACATAAATTTATGCAAGTAATTTATTGAAAATACACAGTAAAAACAAATAGATTTAGAATTTAATTCAAGCAATAGCAATTTCGTAATCTTTGTTAGCGTAAACAAGAGCCCACGTTTCTAGTTTCAGTTTAATTGGTTGAATATGTTATACTTATCTATTATAATAGCTTGACCAGTTCAATTTTAATGTTTAATAATTTATTTATATTTGCATATATTTTAGTAATTAATAATTTAATAAACATTTTTTAGCCGAAAAATAAAATTTAATTCAACAATTTCTCGGACTTATCAATTATTTAAGGTTCTGGAAGTTATTTGGTATATATTTTGATTAATTTAATTAAATCTTGGGATGATAAAATTTAACAATCAATTTATCAGAAAAAAATATTAAAACTATTATAACATTTTTTAACCCATTTTATTCTTCAAACCACAGATATTAAGTATAGACGATTTAGATACTCTCTCTATGAATGTATTTATTCTATTATATATCTATTCAGGAATATTGAATTTTAATATTTATAAAAAAAATCATAAATATTAAGATTGGATTCTTGAAGATCCCTCATCTTTCTATCATCATTCAAAACCCCAAAACCCCTTAGAGAGGTGTATAAGTGCTTTGATTTGTAGGGTATAGTTGGGGTCTTATTGGGTATAGTAGAGAAAATGCAGGTCTTATGTGAATTTTAAGGATATTTAATGATTATTATGCGGCTTAACTCAAACAAATTTTATCTGCTTGTCTTTATTGCATCTCTTGAATCTTGCTCTCTGTAGTGGTTCAAGTAAATCTTCTAAGGATTATCTTGGATATGATGGTGCTCTTACAATTATCATGTCTACAATATGTTGATTTCTTTGCAGACATCTTCTTACTTTATATGCTTCTAAGCTAAACTAATTGATTGTTTTTCATGCTTAGTACCAAAGTAAGACATGCTTTCCATGTCACTTTCTAATATGATAGCAGCAACTGCCCATACATCCCACTAAACAGATCCATTCGTCCACTTCTCTCTTATTGGGAAGTAGCCAAGAGTGCCAAGAACCTTTGCTAAAGTTACTATCTCTTATCTTAAGGCTCTATTTAAATCAATAACTACGACTTCTAAAGGACAGAGGTTCAGTATTACATTTTCAGGTTTCAAAACTCTATGAACATATCCAAGTTCATGCAACTCCTTGACACACTTTATCATATCTGATAGTATATCATTCAAATCATCTGAGTATCTATTATGATATAAGTAATATCTCAGAGTCATTTAATATTTCTTAAGTCTGAGTGCGATAAAACCAAAGCATAAAATAACACCATTTAGCTTAAGCAAGTTCTTGCAATCTTTTCTCTATGCCTCTCTAAGAATCATATATTCATTAGCAAACTTATTTTAATATTGCTTGTTCTTAAGGAGATAGCTGAATAGGTACACCTTGTATGCATACTCATCAACCACTGTAAGCTTTGCTTTGTTAGGAACACTTATATGCAAGTAATTATCAATACAACTACTTAGATTAATTGCATTAAATGCAGGAATGTTCATAGATTTTGCTAGGAAGCAGGCTAGAATTGTATTGCCTGCAGGTTAGTTCATCGATTCTTATCTTTTCTGTCTCTTGAGCTTCTCCTGTAACTTTCTTTAAGACTCGATAGTATTTGATTTTCTTTTAGCTGTCACAAGTTTTTATGTCTCTTTATCTTAAATCAAGAACTCACTGAGGTGATGCTTTTGCATGTGCTTCTTAACTTTTGCAGAGTGAGTATAAGACTTCATACAAGTTGTACACTAGTACCTTCCATCCACTTTTTCATGCTTGAAATATATCTTGGCTTTGCCAGAGTGCACCTCTTTAAGGTGTCTCTTCAAGCTTTGTTCAGTTGAGAAAAAATTATAGCAGTCTTCACATTAAAATGTTTTTATCTTTTCAATAGGGAGCTGTTCTTTTAGATCCTCAACATATTCAATTTATGTTTAATGTCCTATCTCTGCCCTCTCCTTTAAGTTCTATACTTCTATTTTGATGACCTCTGCTTCAAATTCAAGAATTCTTAGCTCTACCACCCTCTCAACATAAATAACTTCTGGCCTTTTAGTTGAGCCAAAGTTTAGCTATGATTATCCAGTGCTAAGAGAAACTGCGTTTCGATTTAAGTTAGCCGCCATGTTTAAATTCAAATTTAAATTTCTATTATAAAGCTCTAATAACCTCTCTAGTTATAGTTACTTAGTACAGGAGTTGCCATTGCTACAATAATGGTTGTTTTTGAAGTATTAGAGATCATATTTATGCTTAGTTTATAACTGCAATTTTTCTAATTTCATGCTTAATATTTTTAATTTTGGTACCAACTAGATAAAATTCTGGTTGGTACTGGTGCCAATTAGGTTTTGAACCATTTTGGAACTTTTCCATTAAAACTAAGTACTAATTAAGTTTTGGGACTATTAAATTGGTACCAATTAAAATTAAACGAATTTAGAACCAGTCCTAATTAAATATAAACAAATTTAGTTAGTACTAATTTAATGGAACTAAATTGATTAAAATGGAGCTCTATCTCTGCAGTTTGTTACAGCTTCTGCAAACTTTCTCCATGTATCTTTGCAGGGTTGACCTCCTATAAGATGCCCATATTTAATAGTAAGATTTTAAACAATAGGATCCAGAAGTCTATAAATTATAATTTGAAATTCATTAAAAGGAAGAGGAACAAAGATGGAATCACTCAATGATCAAATGAAAAGAGTCGAGGCTCAAGAAAATATCTCAAGATTCAGAAGTGAAGAAGATCTCTATCGATACCTAACTTTACATTATAAGATAACTTGAAGATTATTAACATATTATTCAGTTGGTTTATTCCTTCCAACGATGGAAGGTATTAAAATTTCATTCTTGAAACCAGTACTTATTGAGGAGAGGAAACTTTTATAAATAAAGAGATTAATCTAATTGAAATTCCCAACTACCCTGATATTTCAGTCATTAATCTTTTTGAGGATGCCATGCAAGATGAGGAAGTGGTAGTTTACTTTCCTACCAAGAAACAACTCTAATAAACTACCAGAGAGGAACTTTTTCTTTGGTGTTCTTGGTACAATAAAAGAGGAGTAACTCAGAGAAATAATTGAAGAAGCACATTAGAAACGATATTCTATCTCTCCTGAAGACTAGAAAAAGCAAGGCATTCTAATAAGATCAGCTTGGCTAGAGGAACTTAATAAGCATCTTTATCTTTCAAGTAAGCTTCGATATATAACTTTGTAGGGAAATCTGGCACTGGTATATATCTCATGAAAGAGCATGCAAAGGTTCACAGAGAAAGAAAGTCGTAGACAATTCATGAGGTGAGCAAGAGGCTTTATAAAGATGTCTAAAAACCAGATGATATGAACATAGATGTAGGAGCTAGCACTAAGAGAAGAAATATGGGCCCAAGCAAGCCATTAGAAGAGGAGAAGAAAGAGAAGCCAAACCCATTTATGGGCCAATTTAATATGTGAATATATTCATTCGTTTAAATCTAAAACTTATTTATAAACATTCATTCTTCCCTCTCTTGCACAAATTGTTGTCTTATTTTCGCTCACTCTCTTACAGCTGCTTTGAATTAAGTCAACTGTATCGATGGGCAGGTCATGCATTAGATGATACAGCAGCAGCTTCTTTTAGTGAGTCTTGATTTAACTCCAGTAGAATTCAATTCCATTAAATTATGGGTTATAAGGAACGTTGTATACAGGAGTTTTGTTTAACTCTTCATAAGCTTTCTTAGATTCCTTAGTCTTATGAACTGCGAGGTTATCAACAAAAAGGATGATCTCTTGGTTACTATACTTCTCTCTGAGCTTATGTAGGAACTCTATATACTACTCTCGCTTAATAGAGCGAGGGTGAATAACATAACTCTCTAAGCCTGAATCTTCACTTATACCAGCTAAAATTGCATGGGTGACAACCTTCACTTTTTAATCATAGACTTCTATACTATCATACTTCTTATGCCAAGACTTATTGATAAAGGTGTTGAAGGTGAATACCGCTTCATCAGCGTGTATGAACTTGATGTTATTATCAATAGCTCTCTGCATTTAATCATATATATAGTTTAAATTATTACGATAAAATGGCACTGTAAAATCAATCACTCTCTTCACTCTGTTGACAGTCTTGAAAGTAATACTATTTCTTCTATAAATATTGGCTATAGTTTAAGGAGAGATGCGCATTTCAGGAAACCTGCGATGAAACATGACAGCTCGTTAGTCAAGAGGAAACTGAGCCCAATATTTTAATGTCTTAGAGTCACAGAGATAGTCAATATGGACCTATGAGAACTTTTATTTTCTTGCAGGATGCTTTCAAGAGCCTGAGCTATAATATTAAACAGCTAACAAGCAATGATACCTAAAAGTTGATGCACTCTTGTTTAGCAGTCTTGCGATGGCTGAATAATTCAGCACTGGTTTGACTTAGTCTATATTAATACTTGTACCATACCTAAGCTTAAGCAGTAAATCTAAATATTACTCATCATAAATAGACCCTAAATTTCGCTAATTTCTATTTCCATTTTGCAATTTGACCTAATTTTTCTACTTACCCCAATAAGAAGCCAACTATACCCTACATATCAAAGCACTTATAAACCTCACTAAGGGGTTTTGGGGTTTTTATTTAGGAAGCTAATTTAAAATAAAAAAAAAATGCTCCTTGAAAGAGTTGATTTTTTGCAGAGAGATGGAATCAAGTAAATTGTTTGACTGCATTATTAAACAACTAGCAAGGGTTGGTCCTAGTCTTTTTCAGCGATTTCGATTCCATATTTTATTTGCATATAATCGACAATGTTTGTCTTTTGCTGAATAATTTCCTTTGTAATTGGGTCTATAAAACATTTCTAAAATATATCATGAACCTCAAATAACCAATTTAAAATACAATCGTTGAAATTTAAGTCTCTTAAATTCCAGGTGAAAAAATGAGTTTTGGGAGACATGTCAAATTTAATATCATTGACTTCGAATACTCGAGAATTATAATTCACACTAACTTCAAGTCTCTACTCATCATTAAAGTTTGGTATAAGCTCATCATAAATCTTAATTATCATAAATAATTGTACTATATTAACTAACTAAAAAATATCTTACATAAATACTTTTAATTTTAATAGTAATCATGAATCATTTAATTGGTACAATTATCTTTTTGTAAATTCTTAATCACATCTAAAATTGTTGGAGAATTGATAAATTTTGTTGCAGTCCCAACGTTTATAAAAATTCCATCTTAAAGTGCCTTGACTGAGTAAATGTTACCTTGCCACATCTCTAATTCATATTTTTAAATTGGAATCATATCTGTTTTCAAGAAGAAACTTGATTTTCTTCCTGTCTTCCCCAATATTTGATCAAAATTATAATATTTTAACTATTAAATCTATAAATAATAGTTTAGAATTTATAATGATTTATAAATTTGAGTATACTTTTCATCAAATAGAATCTTCTTGATAACATTTTAAACAAAACACTAAACTTGCATATTGTTCCTTATATTATCGGGTGTCTGTTAATTCATGCTAAAAGAATCTGCATATTTGATGGTGAGCTCGAATTTTTATTCTTCCAATTAAGAAACCATATTATTTCATTTATTAACAAATATATTAGAATTAGAGTTAATTAAACTAATTAAAAATATAATAAATAGCAGATAAGGACTAGGAAAATATAACGATTTTTATATCAATCAATATAAAATTTTGGAGAGTTATTCTCATATATTTTTACCCTTCCCTTATTTCAGATTACATAATTTAAATTGGTGAGCTAACAATAAATAACTTCGAGATATATAATAAGATAATGTAAAAAATAGTTATAAAAAGAGTTTATTTATGAAAACTAAAAGAGAATAAAAAATACTTTAATTAATTGAATAAATTAAAAATCTGGCTTAATATGCCGTGTAGCTCACTTAATAGGCAACTTAAAAATAAAAATCTGTATTTTATTGTAGTTTTATTTGGTTAGATTAGTTTACTTAATAAAAACTTAAATTACTTAGGTCTTTGGTTAAGTGATGTAATTTTTGGTAAATAAAGTCATAGTATATTTTTATAAAATATTACTGCCATATTTTTTTAAATTAATTTTCCTTTTATTTCATTTTTAATTTAAATTTACTGTTATTATTCCCATATAATTTTTTATAATTACTATAAATTTGAGCATAAATAAATCATGGTTATATTTATTTCCACCGTTTAAATTAAAAATCAAATATTTTATTTTAAAATTTATAATAATTTTAAATATTTATATTAATTTATAAAAATATTGACTTCATCTCTATAATGATAAATAAGCTCTAAATATTTAATTGCTAATACTATAATAAGCTTAAGATGATTTGCTATATTTCTATTTAGAAATAATACTTACAAAACATTTTAAAAATATGATTAATATTAAAATAATCGAGGATTTTAAATTTGTCTTATATATAAATTACTAATAAATAATACTATTTGGCTAATTTTAATTATTTAAATAAAACTTTATTAATAAAACCTGATGTAAAGCAAATATTTTGTTGCCAAAGTAGAAATGTTCTCCATAAATTAACTTGAGTTCATGAGTCATATTTTTTATTACACTTTTCATTTCATGTTAAAATTGGAATGTAAATTTAGAAATTTAATTAATAGATAAAAAATACTTTAAATTTCAAGAAATAAAAATTGTGGTTTCGGAGAGAAATTTACATCATAAATAAAGAGATTTAAACACCAAAACTCATAAAATTTTTAATAAATTTATTGTTTTCTTAGGAAATCCAAAAATATAATGTAAGTTAGTAATTTTAATGGAAAAAGGATTATAGTAAATTATTTATATATGATTGTTTTGCTTCATATTTTATATATATAACTTTCTGAAGGGTTGTTAATAAATTAAAATGCGCAAGACAAACTGCATAAAGATATTCGGTTATACATAGAGATTATAATTTGTATTGTAATTATTAGTTTGTGTTTTTTAATCTAACAGAATTCTAAAATCTTGCCAAAAATATTTTTTAATTATAAGAGGTTTAAATTATTTTACTGATCCCTGAGTGAGATCTTAAAATAATTAGAGAGTAAGATGGTTGGTTTCCCCACCGTTCCTTGATTTATCAATGGATTTGAATGGAAATGAAATCCTGTACCATCTATGTGATGATTATTTTATCCACGACCTAAACCTCTCCCTCTAATACCACGACCATTACCTCTTCCCTAAGTAATTTCTTGATTACTATTACCAAGAATACTACTGCTATTAAAGCTTCGTTCCATATTCTCAAATTTTTTAATTACACTATTTTGATTATAGGAAACAAAAAATAAGAATTATTTTAATCAAATAATAATCAATTCTTTTGCAAACTAATTAGATTATAACTCTTTTTGAATATTAATGATTACTTTACAAAATAGTTATCTTAAAATCAAATTATTAATTATTTCATTCGTCAAAATCTCTATTTTATCTTAATAAAAAATTAAGTATTTTATTCACATATCAATTTTTAATTTTTTAATTTTTTCTATAAATTTCAAAATTAGATAGATAGATAGATAATTTATTAGGAAATTAATATTAATGGGAAATAATACTTAAGGTAACTCTCCCTCCCTACCTAATATCCGGAAGAATCAGGTGTGGTCACCACCAAACTCGACCGAAGTCCAAACACGTGTCCTTTCTTTCATGTAGCCACTCCAGATTACCAAGCCAGGTCATGTGCTGCCATTTTACGTCATACCAGTTCCGTACGAATATCCCATGCTTTTTATCAGATACAGACACCACAAAACCCTGAGATATTCCATGCCTTTTACCAGGTACAAATATCAGCGAACCCTGGGTTTCGAACCTCACAACCTGTCATAATTGGTCAGGTGGCCAACCGTATGGACAGTAGGTCCGAAATAAATTCCAAAATTACTTTAAATAAATAAATATTATAAATTACAAATAAATACTATGGTACTAATAATTTTATTAAATTAATCAAATTATATGAATTTTTATTCTTTTTGGTTTTGGATACCTCCACAATTCTGGAATCATGAAAAATTCTCAGAGAAGAAGACATTTCCAAAACTCAAGGACCACATTCCCAAATAATTTAGCTACCCTAGATTTTGATTAAAAATTGAAATCTAAAAAATAATGAGGGATTGATATAGGAAAATTAAGTTGTATTTGTTATTTTGTTATAAAATTGCATTTTCTGATAATTTTCTAACTAGTTTTCCTCTATCAATCCCTCATTATTTTTTAAATTTCAATTTTTAATCAAAATCTAGGGTAGCTAAATTATATGGGACGGTGGTCCTTGAGTTTTGGAAGTGTCTTTTTCAGTGAGAATTTTTCATTATTCCAGAACTATGAACGAAAGTCAAATTAATTCCAGTTTATTGGGGGAATTTTTTCCGATTCCAGAACTATCGGGGTATTTTTGGTTTTATAAAGTTATTCCATTCTAATACTCATTTCAAAATAATTTATCTTATTTTTTAAAAAAAGATAAGTTATACTTTAATTTAATTCAATGCGAACGTTTGTCATTCAAATATTAATTTTGAATATTGTTTAATTTCGTAAATAATAAATAAAATAAAATATAATATCAATAATTATTTTTATTACTGAATTAGTATAATGCTTAATAGTAATAATTAATAAATTTACGATTAAATAACTAAATTCCTGTTTGTAGATATAAATATAAAATATTTATATAAAGCTCATATAAAATAAGTTCTAATAATATTTATTCAGAAATTTGCAAATAAGTTATATTACTCTTTTTATAGTAAAATCAAACCTAATTAATTAATATAAAAATTAAAATTTTTGTTTATAATCAATTTTTTATTAAAGAAACATATTTTTGAAAAAAATACTTTAGTTCAATTAAGGAGTGTGAAGATTCATAGAAATTTTTTGGGGGGGGGGGGAAGTTTCCTGCACTCGAGGAAGTTTCCTGCACTTTATTTATTTTTATGTAAAAATTAATAAATTTACATATTTTAAAATTTTTTACATTTTTATAACTCTTTAATATTAAAAAGATATTTATACATAATTTAAGTAGTTCAAGAAAATATAGTTAACATTATATAGGTATGTAAAGAACAAGATAAACTGAATCAGAATTTCAATAACAATTGGATATAATATTTGGTATTCCTATGAGTAAAAAGAGGACAATGTAATTATTTAGAGACAGAAACCTAAAAAATATCATATGAAATATACCATAGTTGTTGGAATCTGAAGAGAGATAATGAATGATTGATTAATAAATAAAGTATAGTTTTAACAATGAAATCAGTTCGGAAGTTGATTATAGTTGTAATAAAAATAATTTTAATAATAAAAATTTTTTTTTTAAAAGTGCAGGAAACTTCCCTAAAATTTTTTTTTTATCATAAACCGGTGCAGGAAACTTCCCCCCCCCAATTTTTTTAAATAATTTTCATATAATTTATAAAAATTATATCATTTTTCATAAACAAATAATGACTAAAAATTTTATTTCATTTTAGATGATTGTCACTTTTAACATTTCTGAATAAATCTTTAAAGATAATTGTTTTTTAAATAATTAACTTTAAAGATTTATTATATTGGAAGTTATTTGGCTCTGACTTGTGCGAAGTTAGGCTCAATCTTCAAAATAAACGAAATAATAACTTTCTGTTCATTATTGTTTGATTCTATTTTATTCTGTACCAGCTTGCAAAAAAAACTATAAAGATATTTAATTATTATTTTGCATATATTTTTTCCTCTCCTTAATCCACTTTTTACGTAGAGTGAGAGAGATGTGATAATAAAAAATATATATTAGAGAGTGATTGAATATAGATAAAACTTTTTAGTAATTAAGCAAGATTAAGAGGGATGACCAATTATGCTAAGCTCAAAATTATCGGTCTATAAGACGCTTATTTCGAAAGTATATAACTTAAATATATATTTAAAACAAGAGAATTTAATGAATTTTTATAAAAAGTTCAATAAAATTTGAAAAGTTGATCGATCACTAATTACGATCCTAAACTGTTAAGTTAGATCATTTTGAGAGATAAATAAGAATACATAATTGCAGAAGGTAATGGAAATTGAGAAACTTTATAAGTGATATAAATTCTATAATAAAGTGAAAATATTTAAAATTTTTTTTAAATAAAAACATAATAGTTTAAGCATTAATCATACTATAGCTCCAAAAAGAAATAGTAAACTAAAATTTTAAGTTTTAAGTTTCAATTAAATAATTTTCACCCAAGATCTTACTAGTTTGAGGGTTCTTGCAATAATTACTTACTATGTCTTTTTACCATAATGCTAACTCCTTCCTAGTGCGCTTTAATTTCAACAATTAAATCAGAAAGCGTAAAGGAACTCTAAGATTCAATTAGTGGAAATTGCAGAAAGCAGAAGCATGCTGGTTTATAATTGTGACTTATATAGCTTAGTTAAATTCTATGCCTTGTAACTGATTTTATATAATTACTCGTTTTAATATGTTTTAAAAGTACACACTAGGATATAGAGGGGAATTTTGACAGTTTTTTTTCCAAGAAAGAGTTTTAGTCTCTAATTAATTAAAAAATATTAAAGCTTAAAGATTAGGCATCACTTAAAGTGTCTTTGCTCATAAGAAATGCAAGTTGAATGCAAGTTTGGAGTTTGGTTGGACTTTGTTCTCGGCTGAGTAGTCTGCAATTTTCTTGGCATACATGCATGGAGATGGGACCTTGATTGGACCAGTAAAGTTAACATAGTTGTAGCACAAATGGTAGGTACTCATTTCAAATTGCTCTTTGTTCATAGAAGAGGTGTTCACAGAATTATTAGTAATCTAATGGAAAAGAAGTCTATATTTTTATCTTAGATTCTATTAAGTCAAAACAAATAAGATAATGTAGATTGTAGACAACCTTGAAATGAACAGGTTGAGCGGTTGCAACTGTGGCTTTGTGAGGAATCATGAAGAAATCATAAGTCTGATCTCCCTGGTTCTCAACGAGGGCACTATCAAGGACAGTTCCTGGGGATGGATTCATAACATCTCCGTTGGCCTTGTAGAAAAGACGATGAGACACGTTTCTATCAACAAAGCAGTAAATAACCATTGGGTTGTAGCCTTCCAAATGTAAATAATTTAATTTAATGCTTTACATAATCAAAGAAAAATAATAAAATTTGTTTGCATTTATTTGAATTTTTTAGCCTTGTTAGAAAGATTGAATGACTTCTAGGACTCGTTGGATCTCTAAATATTTTCAATTTTACATATCGTAAGTTAAATTAAAATTTTATAAGTAATCTCATAGTTCTTGAGTTTTTCTTGAAGTGTTGGACCACCAATACCATCTCTGTAAATGACAATTTGATCTGGAAGAGGTCCTTTATTCTTAGCTTAGTAATTTTGGAGAGCTTCTCTGATAAAGATGCAAACGATCTCACATCTCTTTTCGGTAACAATCTAAAATATAATAAAATAGATTTGAACTAATAAATATCAAAATTAAAATTATAAATTTGTTTTTATTTATTGTGAATTGTTTCCTTTTGGTCTTTTGATAATCTCTCTTTTGTACTTGACTCACGGCTAGGCAAATCATGAACAGCCATCTTGGTATATAAATTAATTAGATAATTTTAAAATAATTTTGTATTTATTATAGTACTGGGAGATTTCTTGAGTCATTCAAAACCTAAATTCTCAGATTGTTTGGCATTAATGAATTTTTTCTCTTTTAAACATAAAATTTTGTATTTTTGAATGAAAATTCAACAATTTCAAATGATGTAAAAGTCAATTTAAAAGAATATTTTTATTTTTAAATCTGAAATTATATACCATCCTTGTCAACGTAGATTTATATAATTGCAGAATAGTTAAAACATTAATAACTAGTCCAAAATTTTGTAAAAATAATTGTGAATAACTTTTTAATTATTATCATATTTTTGGAATAACTTAAATTATTGAAATTATGGCTGAAATAATTTCATTGTTATGCTAAGTCATACCCTATACATTATACAAATTTTCAAGTAAAAATTTATGGTATCATTAGAATATTTTTCAAGAAAACATAAATGAGATTAAATTCTTTATAATTTTTAGAGATAGATAATAGATAAGTAAAATAACTCATAATCGCGAAAATATATATAGAATTTAAAATAGCTTTTTAAATAGCAAATAAAAATGCAAGATATTAAAATACAGAGTTAAATGGTTTAATTGAGGCACAGAGGCCGAGTAAACTTTTACCACCAGTATTAACAATATCAGTACCAACGATCATAGTCTTTCTTA
The DNA here is from genome assembly GCA_000711775.1 of Oxytricha trifallax. Taxonomy (NCBI): domain Eukaryota; phylum Ciliophora; class Spirotrichea; order Sporadotrichida; family Oxytrichidae; genus Oxytricha; species Oxytricha trifallax. The sequence goes on from ARYC01000113.1 coordinate 16,290, forward strand.
TATAGCAATATTTTTTTGTAATTTCTAATTTCAAGCTATTTTGAGATAAGTGATGTAAAACTGGATTCAGTGTACATAAATTAATAAATAAAATTTCTTAAGTTTGGAAGACTCATGTTGTACAAATCACGCTTCAATTTGGCATTCATTTGTTTTAGCAAATTTGAGAATACTCCCAGAGCCTTTCCCTTTTTGAACAAGGTATCTGAAAGAATAAATTGTGAAGGAACTCCCATCTTGTCCAAGAGTGCCTTTTAATTACAAATTTTAACCATTAAAACTTTTAGCATAGATAAGGGAAAAATTAATAAAAGAAAATATTTGCCTTAATTTGAGGCTTAAGAACCTTATTGCCAAGGACAACTACAACTAGTTGAGTATAGCCTGGATCAATATCAGCTGTAATAGCATCGATGTACTATTATTTGTTGTCGTTTCTTTGGATCTTTTACTCAAATTAAAATTCAATAATTATTTCTAGGACTTTTATGCAAAATATTGATTTATTCAATTAAATCTCTACGTATTGAGGTTGCTCTACTCTGATACCGAATCCTCTCGAAGCTTTGGTCATCATATCAACTAAGTTGTTATTACAAATTATTAAATAATTAGGTCTACTCAAATGAAATGATTGTGCATTAGCTAATGAAATTAATAATTAAACAATAGCTGAATCATAGTCTCTGTTAGCATAGACAAGGGCCCATGTTTCCTTTTTCAACTCTATTGGTTGAGCGTGAAGAACTCCTCTGTTTTCGTAGCTTGACCAGTTTAATCTCAAAAGTAATTTTAAATTTAGTTTAAATGAGATCTAGAATATTTTTTAAGAGAAAACTTAGAAGAACTCCTAGTTAATTTCATAATTTATTTTGAATGTTCCTTTCTACTTGTCGACGATATGAGCATCTGGAAGTTATTTGCATTAAATTTCAATTAAATTTGGTGAAATCTTCAGATTAAAAAATGTGGATACAAAATTTATTGTAAATCTAAATCTTTTAATTGCATTAGTTATTTGAATAAAATTACCCCAAATCTTCAAACCCCAGCCATCGAGTACTTCTGAGTGTTAGAATCTCTCAATCAAAGTATTGATTCTATTGTATCTCTGTTCAGGATTTTTTAATATATAAACATATAATTAATATATGTTTAGGATTACTGAGTTTGTAGTCTTGGAGTTCCTTCATCTTTCTTGAATCTGCTGTGAAGCTCTTAATAATAACATAAATATTTGTAAACTTAAAAGCTCTTTGAGAGTGATGCTTAGTTACATAGTGAAGGAATCAAGTAAATGTTCTGATCAAGTTCATGGACCACGAGCAATGGCTAGTCTAAATCTCTTTGGTGGATGGTAATGCCATATTTCATTTGCATGTAGCGAGCCATGTCAGTCTTTTATTTAGTAACTTCCTTGGTAATTGGGTCTTATTTATTAAGTTTATTATTAAGTAAATTCAAATTATAAGTAAATGTGATTATAATATAAGTCGAATAGGTTCCATGTAAATACATGTGTTCTGGGAGACATGTCAAACTTAATGTCATCAATTTAGTATATTCTAGAATTGTACTTAGTAATTACAACTAGTCTCTTTTCTTCTTGACTTTAAGGAAGTTTGTTGTTGAAAGATGAGTTTTTTATTTATTCATATCACTATTTTAGTAAATGTTATAAAAATCCAAAAATTGACATGGGATAAGTGCACATTTGAACTAGTTGCTGGATTCTAAGCGAGCTAATTTTTAAAAAAAAACAACATTAAATTATTCATTTAGGCATGAGAATTTTAAATGTCATATTTTTATATTATTTTTTATTCATTATAACAGCTTATTGAAAATATATTATAGAAGGATTAAAAGAATATAAAAAATCAACAACAGATTTGTTAAATATATTATTCAGTTTATAATTATTTAATTAAAAATTCATTTCTTATAATAATAAAAAATGTCATTTAAATTTTAATCATTAGATTTTAAATTTTATCAATTATTTCCTCAAATAAAAGCTGAGTAATTTTCTTCAAAATTCTTGCCTATTGATCTGCCTTTTAATTTTTGAATAAATATATTTATTCTTGACTCTTTGGCACAAAATAGTTTTAATAATTTAATTTATAATTTGAGTTAGAATTTAAGTAGAAATTAAGCTAATTTATTAACTTAATCTTAGTGATAATTTTTTTATAGTCATGGATGTCTTGTTTGGAGTACTTGGTCTTTTGCATATCAAAGATAAGGTCAAGTATTGAGCGAGAGTCAATAAATTTTGTTGCACAGTCAAAACCCCAAAACCACTTAATGAGGTTTATAAATGCTTTTATTTATTGGGTATAGTTAGGGTCTTCTTAGGGTTAGTAGAGAAATTAGGCCAATTTGCAAAATGAGAAATTAGAGAAATTTTTGTCTATTTATGATGAGTAATATTTTGATTTACTGCTTAAGCATAGGCATGATTAGAGTATTAATATAGACAAAGTCAAGCCAGTGCTAAATTATGCAGCTATAGCATAGCTCTTACACAAGAGTGCCTCAACTGTTAGGTATCATTGCCTGCTAACTGTATAGCATTTTAGTTCTGGTACTTGAAAACATCCAGCAATAAAAATAAGATCTCTCACAACTATATTGACTATCTCTGTGACTCTAAGACATTAGAATATTGGGCTCACTTTCCTCTTGACTAACGAGCTGTCATATTTCATCGCAGGTTTCCTGATATGCGTAGCTCTCCTTAAGCTATAGCCAATATTTATAGAAGCAATGGTATTACTTTAAGACTATCAGCAGAATGAAAGTGATTGATTTTACAGTGCAATTTTATAGTAATAATTTAAACTATATAAATGATTAAATGCAGAGAGCTATTGATAATAATATCAAGTTCATACATGCAGATAAAGCTGTGTTTACCTTCAACACCTTTATTAATAAGTCATGGTACAAGAAGTATGATAAAATTGAAGTATATGACTAGAAAGTAAAGGTTGTAACTGACGCAATTTTAGCTGATATTAGCAAAGATTCAGGCTTAGAAAGTTATGTCATTCAATCCTCGCTTTTTAAGCGAGAGTAGTACATTGAGTTCTTGCATAAGCTAATAGATAAATACAAAAATCAAGAGATCATCTTTTTTGTTGAAAACCTCTCAGTTCATAAGACTAAGGAGTCTAAAAAAGCTTATGAAGAGTTTACTACTTCTTATACAACGTTCCTTATAGCCCATATTTTAATGGAATTGAATTTTACTGGAGTTAAATCAAGACTTACTACAAGAAGCTACTGCTGTATAATCTAATGAGTAAAAATTTAAATATTTACCAAGAATAAGAAATTAATCAAGTTTTTCTCTATAGTATTAAATTATATATTAACTAATTAAATAATTAAAATCGCACTCTAACCCAAACGAGAGATCAATTTGAGTTAGAGTGCGATAGAGTATGAATTAAATTATATAATAAAAAATTAATTAAATATCACATGTTGTTTTAAATAGTCATCATTTATTTTTATTTAATTTACTATTATTATTGTTTTATTACAAATCATACTTATAAAATGTTTGATTTTTAAACTTTATCAATTTTAATAGTTAAGAAACTTTAAATTATAAATAACTTATTTAATAATTAATCTCTATATAATCTCTAATAAATAACATATCATATTTAATTAATTTTTTATTATATAATATAATTCATACTCTATCGCACTCTAACTCAAATTGATCTCTCGTTTGGGTTAGAGTGCGGTTTTAATTATTTAATTAGTTAATATATAATTTAATACTATAGAGAAAAACTTGATTAATTTCTAATTCTTGGTAAATATTTAAATTTTTACTATATGCATGATTTACCAATTGATACAGTAGACTTAATATAAATTAGTTGTAAGAGACTGAATATAGATAGTGCTTCGAATTGTGCTAGGAAAGCTTTTCTTCGTAAGGCTTGACAAGCCCTAAGTTTCTTCTCTTATTGCCATCTCCTCCCCCTTTGTTCATATCTTCTGGCTTTTAATTATCTTACTAACTTAATGAACTGTCTGCAGTTCTCTATCTCTATGAACCTTAGCATGCTCTTTCATAAGATTATACCAGTTCTAGATTTTCCTACAAAGTAAAATGTCAATGCTTACTTGAAAGATAAGGACGCTTCTTAAGTTTCTCTAGCAAAGCTGAGTTTATTAGAATGCCTTGCTTCTTTTAGTCTTCAGGAGATATAGAATATCGTTTCTTATGTGCTTCTTCAATTATTTCTCTGAGATACTCCTCTTTTATTGTAACTGAAAACCAAAGAAGAAGTTCCTCTCTGGTAGTTGATTAGAGAGTTGTTTCTTAGTAGGAAGGTAAACAACCACTTCCTCATCTTTATTAGCATCCTCATAAAGATTAGTAACTGAAATCTCAGGGAAGTTGAGAATTTCAATTAATTTAATCTCTTTATTTTTAAAAGCTTTCTTCTCCTCACAAAGTATTGATTTCAAGAATGAAATTTTAATACCTTCCATCGTTGGAAGGAATAAACCAACTGTATAATATGTTAGTAATTTTCAAGTTATCTTATCATGTATAGTTAGTTATCGATGAAGATCTTCCTTAATTCAGAATCTTGATATCATTTCTTGAGCCTCAACTCTTTTAATTTGTTTATAGAGTGATTCCTTCTTTGTTCTCTTCCTATAAATGAATTTCAAATTATAATTTATAGACTTCTGAAACGTATTGTTAAAAATCTTACTATTAAATATGGGCATCTTATGGGAGGTCAACCCTCCAAAGATATGTGGAGAAAGCTGGCAGAAGCTGTGACAAACTGCAGAGATAGCTCAATTTTTACAATATAGTTCCATTAAATTAGTACAAAATTTGTTTAAATTTAATTAGTACTTGTACTAAATCCGTTTAATTTAAATTGGTACCAATTTAATAATACCCAAACTTAATTAGTACATAGTTTTAAACTAATGAAGTTTTAATGGAAAAGTTCCAAAATCGTTCAAAAGCTAATTGGTATCAGTACCAACCTGAATATTATCTAAGTTGGTACCAAAATTAAAAATATTAAGAATGAAATTAGAAATATTTTAGTTATAAACTAAGTAGTATAAATATGATGTCTAACACTTCAAAATCAGCTATTATTGTTGCTATGTAAAATACGATGCTAAGTAACTATAACTTGTCAGGTTATTAGAGCTTTATAATAGTAATTTATATTTGAATTTGAACATGGTGATTAACTTAAATTGTAAAGAAGTCTCTCTTGGATTAGGATAATCATAGCTAAACTTTGCCTAAACTAAAAGCCTTTAATTTTTTTTATGTTAAGAGGAAGGTAGAGTTAAAGCTCTTGAGTTTGAAGCAGAGGTTTTTATCATAGAAATATTAAACCAAAAGTAAAGCATAGAGATTGGAGCTTAAACTTAAATAGATTAGATTATGTTGAGGAAGAAAAAGAACAGATACAAGTTGAAAAAAATTTTAATGTCAAGAGTGCTAGAATTTATTATTAAGTGAGTCTAGCTTGAAGAGCACATCAAAGAGATACACTCTGGAAGAGCTAAGATCTTCTTATGATTAAGTAGATGGGAGGTATTAGTGCACAATATGCATGAAGTCTTATACTTACTCAGCCAAAGTTAAGAGGCATATGCAAAAGCATCACTTAAGCGAATTCCTATTTAAAAATGAGGAACTTTAAAGATTGTACCAACTAAAAGAAAAAATAACTCACTTGAGTCATAAAGAGAACAGTAGGAGAGTTTCAAGAGACAGAGGCGTTTTTAATCAATGAATCAACCAGTAATTGGTATGTATATAGCATGCTTATAAAAGAGAGCAATGTATATACCTGCATTAAATGCAGTTGACATAAGCAGCTGAATTGAAAACTCTTTGAGTATTGACGTACCAACAAGGCAAATCTTATAGTTGTTGATAAATTCGCATACAAGGTATATCAATTCAAGTATCTCATCAAGAACGAGCAATATTAAAATGAGTTTGCAAATGAATACATAGTACTGAGAGAGGCTTAGAAAAAATAATGCAAGAACTTAGCTAAGCTCGACGGAGTTATACTTGGTTATGATTTTATTGCATTAAGACTCAAGAAGTTTGAAATGACTCTAAAAGAGTATCTCTATCATAATAGATATCCTGATGATTTGAATGAGATACTCACAGAAATGACTAAGGGTGTAAAAGAGCTCCATTATCGAGGGTATGTTCAAAAAGATTTGTAGCCAGAAAATGTAATGCTAAATCTCTGCCTTTTAGAAGTAGTTGTCATAGAATTTTACAGAGCAATAAGATAAGAGATAGTGACTTTAGCTAAGGTTCTAGGTACTCAAGGATACTTCCCAATATGAGAAATATGGACAAATGGCTCTGTGTAATGCGATGTTTGAGCGGTAGCTGTAATTATCTTCGAATGCTATATGGAAAGTATGCCGAAATTTGGAACAAAACATGATAAATAATCAATAAGTTTGGCAACTAAACATATTTATATTAAAAAAAAGATGTCTGCAATGTAGCTAAGAATATGTGAGATGATAATTGTAAGAGCTTCAGCATATCCTAGATAATCATTAGATTATATAATCAAGGTACTACAGAGAACTAGGTTCAAGAGGTATCACAAAGACAAGCAGATAAAATGTGTTTTGGTAAAGTACATTAATTATAATTAAATATTAATTAAATAAACATAAAATCTGCATTTTTTTCTACTAACCCCAATAAGACCCTAGCTTTTACTTACAAATCAAAGCACTTATAAACCTCATTAAGAGGTTTTGAGTCAACATTCAAAAATATTCCATCATGGAGAGCCTTGACGGAAGTCGTGTACCCTGGCCACATCTCAAGATCGAACTTTGGAATGGGAACCATGTCACTTGCTAGGAAGAATCTTGGAAGTCTTCCTAAACTTAATGCAAATATTTAAATTATTAGAAAAAATGATTAAGTAACATGTTCAGTTAATTGTAAAAATTTACTCTGATAATAAAATTAATTAAGTTTATTTACTTGAACTTGTGCTCGTACAGAACTTTCTTGACAACATTTTGAGCGAAATTGAGTACTCTGTCCATGTATTATCTGCTCTCTTGAGTTTGCTCATTTATAGAAAAAGCAGCTCTGTACTTAATGTTGAGGTCAATTTCCATCCCTTTCACTACAGATTTCTTATTGTTAAATATAAAATACATTCTTATATTTTAAAACTTTAATAAAGTATTTGGGGGGAAGTTTCCTACCCCAAAACAGTATCCTGCCCCCAACATTAATTTTTTATTGTTTGGCAATTAAAATATTAGAAATAAATAAATTCCAATTTCAATTACCATAACCATGTACTAAACAACTTTTATTAATATATAATCTTTAAGGTACATATTTATTCTTTATCAAATTATATATTTTAAACAAGGCTAAAATAATTATTTTTATTAATAATTAATGTGATTTTCATTAATATGTAAATTTATTATCAAGCTAGAAATGAAATTTGAAGCTAAATTAAAAATAACTATAACATAATTGATGATAGATTCTTTGAAAATTATAAAAATTACATATTTTTATGTATGGGGCAGGAAACTTCCCCCAAGTATTTTTTATAAACTATTTTACTAATATTGGATGAGCAAAATTGAAATATGAATTAAATAACACAATTATTAAGTAAGCATAAAACTAATAAATTCTAAAAAATAATACCTTACGAATGATTAATTAATTATAACTCTAAAACCCTTTATTTAGATTTGTATTGATTTAATTTTCTGTAGGCAAAATCTGGTGCCTGTATTATTATAGAAAAGATATAAATTCTATTTTATTAATCAAATATTAATAGTTAATAGTTTTATTCTAATCAAATAAAATTTATTTTCTTTATTTTATCTCTGGAACCTAGATTTCTTTAGTGGATTAAGGATATCTTAAATGTTTACCCAGAATAGTTGGGAGATCTCTATCAAAATTTTGCATAAAATATTAGTGGATTATTTCTCATATTATGGAAGGTAAAGATATATCATTAAAGGCAATTTGATTTGATGAAAGCTTATAAAACAATGTAATTTAATAGATATTAATTCTATTAATCTTTATTATGATGCTATAGTAGATTAAAAATGGGTAAATTTTCTATAAAAAATATTTCTAACATACTTCCAGATTACATTTTTTCCTTGATATTTTTTTTTTTTTTTAGAGATACTACTCTCCCAAAAAAAATCATAACAGATCACATAAAAAGTTCTGCTATATTTCTCCACTAAAGATTAGTAATAAGAAAAATGACCAGCAAATTAAACTTTAGAAGCTTTCCTTTTCTTTTAAGTTTTGATTCACAATTTCAGAGTGTAGTATCGAGCTGATTTATTTTAAATGGATAAAAAAATTCAAAAAGTGCAGAATGAGTGAGAAAATAATATACTTTGCATGAGTAGCGCAAGAGGTTCTATATAAATGGAAAATATATTCAAATGAAAATGGATTATCGATGCTGGTTTTGGTTAGAAAGTACACAAATTTCTAGCTCAGCAAAATAAAAAACCAATCCAATTAAGAGTTCCTTAAAAGTGTGATATTATTCATTCGTTTAAATCAAAAATTGATTTTTAAACATTTATTCTTTCTTCTCTTGCTGAAACAATTGCTTAAACACTGACTCTCTTGCAGAAGTTTTGAATCAAGTCTAATATGTAAATGAGCAAGTCAAGCATAAGGTGTTAAAGTAGCAGTTTCATGTAGGTAGTCCTGATTTAGCTCAAATAAAATTAGATTATATAAATTTATGGTTATAATAAATTTTATACACAAGAATTATGTTTATTCCTTATTAGTATTCTTTGAGCTCTTTGACTTTTAATTATGTGAAAATCAATTAACAACAAACATGACGAATTTTTTATTTTTATATTGATTTTTTAGTTTATGTAAGAACTCTTTATACAATTCAATTATTAATGTGAGGGTGAACGTCTTAGCTTTATAAACTTGAATGTGTGCAAATACTAGCTAAAACTGCATGCAACCTTTTATTTTTAGTGATATCATTATTATACCTTTTTGTTTTATGACTTAATAATATAGATTTGAAGGTGATCACAGCTTCATCTGCCTTCGAAGTACTTAATGTTATTATACTAATATCATTCAGTATTTAATCATATATATATATATATATATAATTGAAACTTTTAACATAAATTGTAATGTAAATCAATCACACTCTTCTCTCAGTTGAAATTTTAGAGTAATACCAATCTCTTATACATGTTTGCTAAAGTTTTCGTTGAGAAAATCATATCTGGAAACTAATGATAAAACATAAAAGCTCACTAGTCAAGTGAAATTCCGCCCAATACTTCATATTTTTTGAGTCACGAGTTAGTAAATAGACCTGAGGGAATTATTTTTTATTGCAAGATGATGTCAAGAGCCAGAATTTAATGCTAATTAGCTAACAAGCCTTAAAGCACTTTATATAATAACTTTGCTTTAGCTGCATAATTCAATCATGGTTTACTTAGTCTATGTTTATACTCGCATTATACCTAAGCTTATGCAGTAAATATTTATATTGCGCATCATATATAGTCCCTAATTATAGAAAATTCTTTTTTCTCATTTAAAAATCATTTTTATTTCTCTACTAACCCCAATATATCCTTAAAATATAATCATAAATATCTATTTAGAATTTTAAGGTTTTAGATAATCTCCTCGAATAAAATCTAAGTATAAGCTTAAAATCTATAATCTTGAAAACATTAATAAATGGCATTTACTCCGAAATGAAAATATAAATTGATTTTCATTTAAAAGATTAGAATGATAAATTATATATAAATTAAGATTCAAAATAAATTTTAAAGTACAATAGATAATTCACCACTAAATTTGAATTTATTATTTAGTTGAAATAAGAAAGAAGGGATATTAGTTAATATTCAATAATTTTTATATTGTTACTTACTCAACGAAATTATTAAATCATTTATATATAAATTACTAAAATTATAATGTGATTTATAAAAATTTTTGGCTATGAGGTAGCATCCTCCCCCCCCCCTAATGTATAATTTCTTTTTGTAGTATGATAATGATAGAGTTTTTGACGCTGAGTAATAGTAGCAGATAAAAATGGAATGTGCGAGCAACAGTTTTGGAGCAATGGCTCCATCAAAGTCACTTTTTATTAATAAAAATCATTATAAATTTTACAAAAATTTTCAAATTTTTCACAAAATTTAATTTCTCTAAAATTAACGATTTTAGCAGTTTTTAACTATATTAATAAATTATATCTAATTTTTTTAATTTTATAAAGCGATTTAAAAATTATTTTAATTTCATTTAAAATTTTCATAAAGACTATAAAAGTTTACTTTATAAAATTAAAAAAATTAGATCTAATTTATTAATATAGTTAAAAACTGCTAAAATCAATAATTTTAAAGAAATTTAATTTTGTGAAAAATTTGAAAATTTTTGTAAAATTTATAATGATTTTTATTAATAAAAAGTGACTTTGATGGAGCCATAGCTCGAAAACTGTTGCTTGCACATTCCATGTTTATCTGCTACTATTAATCAGCGTCAAAAACTCTATCAGACTACAAAAAGAAAATTATGCATTAGGGGGGGAGGATGCTACCTCATACCCAAAATTTTAAATCAAGTTATATATTTTATGTCTTATTAGTTAAATGAGCTTAATTTTTTAATAGATTTTGCGAAAATAAATTGTTTGTAGAAAATCTTTTGAAAAATATTTAATAATAACGAAAGTGAGAGCAAATAAGTTGTTGCCATAGTAAAAATGAATTCCGAAAAGTTAAGTAAGATCACCAGCAATTTTTTTCATAGCACTGTTTTTCTCAAATTGGAATTGTAACAAACTTAAATTTTTATGTTTTTTATTTATATTAAAGATGTTTTGTAGAATTAAATCAAAATGAATCATAATTGTGGTTCTGGTGAGAAGGTGACATCGTAGATGAATATTTAGCTTTGTACGTGTCTCAATGAGAACTTGAAGTGATTTGAGAGCAAATTAGATGGTTTGCCTACAGTTCCTTAGTAAATTTATGGTCCAGATGGGAAGTTGCCTCCACCACCATATTGGCCACCTCCACCACCACCTCTGTGGTGACCGCCATCTCCACGGCCATCACCTCTGCCTCTGAATCCGCGACCATCGCCTCTTCCTTGGTAATCTCCACGACCACTGTGACCGCCATAGCCGCCACCACGTTCTCTGCTTCGTTCCATAATTTCAAAAATTATTTTATTTTCTTCGTAATTTTAAATTTAAAGAAGGGAGTACTGAAATCAAAACGGCAGGTTAAGACATTTTGAGCTTATTATCAAAACTAACTAAATGATTAGCTTAAATTATTTTAGATATTAATTATATTCACTAACTTAGCTCAAGAATTATTAAAATTATAGCGCATATCCCACTCGCATCGCTTGATTTAATCACACTTTACTTCAAACTTTATCCATAAATTAATTAATTAAGTTTTTAAACCTTAATATAATTTAAGAATAATAAAGCACTGAGACATCAGAAATACACATGCTAAAATTGAAAGAAAAACAACACGGGGATATATAATTTATTGAGGCAAAAGTAAGGCGTATAAAAAATTTATTAAGTTTTATCTATTTATTCTCTCATCATGATTTTATTTAATATTTTCATATTTATATATCACAGTAAAAGACAACAAAATTTCTTTTACTATCTCACAAATTATTAATGTCTCTCTTCAATTTACATATGTTTTTACATATAAATCAGAATTAAATTATAAAATTCTTAAAATTGTGGTAATCAAAATATAATTACTTTTAACTAAAATCTATAATCAAAAGCTAATTTTATTCTGGAAATATATGTATTTTTTTCATAACAGTGATTATTATCTGAAATTAATATTCATGGTCATTTCAGCCATATTGATTAATCTCCCAACACTCATTAATTCTATGCCCCACAACCCCCCAGTGATATCAAATTCATCACCAAATTATTGCTTGTTTTATGGGTTAGAATTACTCAATTTGTTCAAGTTATTGAAATTAGTGTAGGTTTAGTTTTGATTTTAGTTAAACTACTGATGATGGTGGTTTTAGTTGCTAGTATTGTTATAGTTTAAGTTTAGAAATTAATTTTGTAATTTTGAATACTTTCCATTTCTAAATAACTTATAAAAAACAAAATAAATTTACAAGTTAGGTGTTGGATTACTTGCAGAACTAGAAGCATGTTTAAAACTATGATTTTTCATCTTCTCAAATAATTATTATTCCTGCTCAGTCATAGGGAATTGTTTTTACATATAAATTTGTTAAGAATTATTCTCCTAATCTCTCTCAAATCCTTGACTATTAACATCTTATTAATTACTTTTGCCTTAGATTCTCATATTTTTGAAGTAAATTTGATTGATTTTGAAATTTCTCATTTTCGTTTCTTCCTCTTCATCTAAACGTCGCTTCTTTTCTTTTTATTGGCGGTGTGTATTCATAGTTTCAAAATTTTATTAAATTTCATGAGTTTTTTCATTTTAATCCCCATTATTAAGGTTTTAGCTTGAATTTTTGATTTAATTCCTGTTGTTTAAGTTACTATGATTGTTGTGATTCGCAAAATCTTATTAGAAACTAAAAGAGTTATTTGTTATTTAATTAGAGATAAATAAGAGCAAATTTAAATGCCAAACAAACAAAAATTCTATAAAAACTAAGATTAGGCTACTTTGTTAGCAATTTTTAGAAGGCAAAAATCCCATTAAAAAAAGAATATAAACTCATAAGACCCCATCGACATGTCCTTATAATAGTTCTACTTTTGATTACTGAGTATTTTATACAAACTCATGATATCATCTTGGTCATCATCTCCTCCTATATTAGCAGTCTCATTTTTTATTTCCTCCTGATTATTAGTATTTTAATATTAATGCTATGCTTATTTCTTCTTTAGATCATTGAGATAATCATTCACTACATCGTATGATTTTTCCACATCATCTATCATTGGCTGTTATTAATTTTGGCCTTAAATTTCAATCATACTTGCGAAGTTTCCTTAAGACATGTTTTCAATTGGTTGGTTTATTATTTAGAATATATATATATATATATATATATATTAGAATGATATTGAGAGGCTATAATAAATGAAAGTTAAAAATAGTTAATTATAATTAAAAATATTTAAATTAAAAAACATGTTTCTCCTTGAATTTGGAGATTAGGAATGACTATGAATTCCTCCAGTATCAATACTTTACCTATTTGGTATATGGTTATGCATTGGACTTAAAGTATGTTGAGATACTTAATTAATTGAAATTTTGGGGCTATTTTTATTCATTATTTAGTTTTAAGGAGTAAGTTATCCACTATTTTATTAAGCCTAATTTTGTAAGTAAGTATTGCTGTTGCCATTTCTTTGATTGACTTGAAGTTTTATATAAGTAAATATAAGTTTAAATGAAGTTATGATCGACCAGATGGAGAATGATTTTGAGAACCTAAAGGTGAATGATTTTTAGATTAAGCTGAAGGGCTATTTCTAATAGATCCCTAATTTGATAGATTTCTTTAGTTATTTTAGTTACTTGATATGGGGCTTATTGTTTTCTAATCTATTGTGCCTTACAAATTTGTAAAATTATTCGATCTGGAATAGGGAGTCAATCCACTTAATTTTTATTTAGGTTAACTATTACTAAAACCCAGTCCTCCATTTAATGGGGAAACTGGGATATTTTTTCTCATTGAAATCTTCATGTCCATAATATCCATAAATCCAGAGTCCCCCTTCATGTTAATTGGAGATTACGGTAAGTTCAATCTAGGCGACATCCCTTCCTTTAAATTGAAAGATTGTGCAAACTCTCTAGAATCCATTAAGTTATCATAATCTCCATGAAAATCCTGATTTTCTTCAGCTTACCGTTTCCTTGTACTTTATTTACTACTATTGAACTTAATCTTAAAAGCAAGCGGCAAATGCTATTCCAATTCTTTAATAAGTTAAATTTACTCCTTAATTTTATCCCTAGTCAATTCATACCTCTTTTACTACTTAGTGAGCTCCATTTAATTTTTGTACTTTTTATCAATAAATTACCTTAGCTATTTCTAAACAGTTTTATTGCCTTTTTCAGTTATCATTTTTATCTTTATTTGTGTTTCTTAGAATTAGGCTTCCTTGAGTAATTTCTCTCGTCTCTTGGATATTTCAAGCTATAGCTCAGGCTAATCTTGTTATGAATAACAACTGGCTAAATCTGTATAGTAATTTGCAGTCGTTTGCTTTTCTTCTATTTTTTCGATGTTTTCTAAATGTTGCTGTTACATCTTATCGATGTTATAAATTTTAAACTACAAAAACCAATTTAAAGACATAAAGATACAAAGATTAATCTATTATAGTTTCAATTTTAATGATTCTCAAATTTAAACCCTCTAATTCTTGCCCTTTCTTAAATATTTCCTTCATTTATTTTTCTAGAATTCCCTAATGTTATTCATAAGTTTTATAGTCTTAATTTTATCGAACAAGCAAACTTGCATTTTTCTGCATTTATCGCATTCTCATTTGTTTTTCCTACTCTTATTATTTTATTAGCTCGTCTATTTGAACTGATCTATATTATATTTTATAGATTTATACAATTATCTCTATATAAATTTTAACTTTGTTATTTTTGGCAAATCTATGTTAAAGTTTGAGCAATGTTTGATCTTTGTCTATAAACTCCATCGCATCTTAAAACGCCAAGATTTATGATTGTAAATTCATGATTTGCTTCTCATAGTAATACAAGTTTTAACTTTCTTTATCTAATAATTTTGGTTTCATAAAAGATTTATCTGGGGACCTACTGCTGCTCTTATTATTCTCTTCCTTCTAGTGCATTTTGCTTTCATAAATTTATCAATATTATATTCATAAATTTTATATCTTATCTAGATTTAATTTAGTATAATTTATTTAACATATTAAAGTAAATGCTTTCAATCATACTCTATTATAGCATTTTTCTAGACCTAATATCCTCCTTTATTCTGATTTTTTCCTTTAAATTTACAACTTTATTTTCTAGTATTTTATTTCTATTTTCTTAAACAATTATCTTCCTGGCTTCAGCTCTGGATTTGATCGATTTCCTTAACAGATTCATTTCAGAATTAAAGGGTAGAATTTATTTGGAAATAATTTTAATATTTATGTTTTCTTATTTAAAAAATAGCTTTATTTGTACATATTTTCATAAAAATTACATTAAAAAATAAAAAATAAAATAAAATATTAACATAAACTCTCCAAATTTTATGACTAGGAATTAATAGTTTTGAAAAGTTTTGCTTTCGCTTATTCTTATTTGATCAACTTCAACTTTTATCTTTCTTGTATAGCTCACTTTTTCTCATCTTAAATTGGTCTTGTAAATAAATCCTTGATATTTGGAAGGTTTTCACGATCTATTTCAATTTATTCTTATATGTTTTAGACATTTCTAAATTTTTCTATATTATATTAATGATTAATATATAGTCAATTTATTTAATTTTATAGAAATTGATATACAAAGTATTAGTTAATGTTTAAGATCTGGAGCAGCTTTGGTGTAATCTTTGAAAATTGAAGCATGTTAGTTTTTCCTGATTAAATCTATTTAATTGGTAGCTAGTTTAATTTGATTTTATTCTGGGAGATACGCATCCACATTCTCTATATCTACCTGATTGAAATATTCCTCTGATAACTGATTGATATTAGTGGTATAATCGTCTAATATATTAAAATATATATAGAATAGTATATGAATAGATGGCTTATGTTTAATAAGTATTTTTATTGTAAATTGTATAATTATATGAAATGTTGAAATAATTTATGAAAGAAATGGTTAATTTTCAAGTCCTATTCTAATATCTTTTAATATAAATGATCAATAAAAAATTAAGGCTATATAAAATTGTCTATTGATAAATTTTGAGTGAATTAACTTTGAATATTTTAAGACTTTGAAGGCGAGTGATGATTTGATTGAAAATTATATTAAGTGTTCCTATTATCTATTGTAAGTGCCATTGATTTAGTCTATAGTTAATTAATAATTAAAATAGGAATTTATTTTTAGATTATAAGCTTAAGTTTGAGAGGTATTTGGTGAGGACAGTAAATCATCGCTTAAAATGTTATCATCATCTTCTCCGTTTTGAAACTAGAATCCTCTTTGATATAATATTATACATAAATAGTTCAATGATCAAATTAATAAAAATTCATTACTCTTTATATTTCATAAAGAGTAAATTATGTTTTAATGAGTTAAAATTATCTAAAATTATATATTTCTTTGATAGTGATGCTCGTCTCTTTAATCTTTGTATTTTATTTAACTTTCGAGGTAAGGCGTCAAATCTGGTAAATCCTATAGATTAATTCTTCCCTTAGAGTTTGCTTATTGATTCATCTCCATTTCATTAATATATGTTATTGGCATATTAGTAATTAAAATAAATTATATAAATTATACTAAATAGAAGGGTTTTATTATTTAAAATGATTAGAGAAATTTCACTATAAATTGAGTAAAATAATTTCATTATTGTTTGAGTTTTGTGAATTTAGAAATTTTGGATGAATAGCCATCATGCCTCTGCTGCTTGTGAACTAGTTAGCAAAATATTCTTAAAATATAAATAAAAATTACTAATAGCATTTGATTACTTTGATGGAGTCCTGCTTATATGTAGAATTATTTTATTTATTATAAACTTTTTAATGTAAAATTCTAATGTTATGGCTTAAAAATATATGCAAACTTGACATTACAGAATCATATTATCTATTTCTATTTGGAGAAATCGACCTAATATTACTGTTTTTCTTTAGAAATGGCTTACTAACTGATTAAATCACACTCTAAGCATTTTCTATTCTTCCCCGGTCTAATTGATGTGACACACTAGTTGATTATTGAGTATCAAATTTTTATAGAAATTTGCTTGAGTTTTTATTGTTTTATTATGAGATTTTGCTTAGACTTTACTTTATTTACAAAAAAAATCATAAAAAGTAAATAAAATTACATAAATAAAGAATTATTTTTACTAGGTTGGGGTTCAGGTGAATTGATAAGAAGTTAATTAAAAAAATGTTAACTTTACACTATATTGAATTATAATAAAATAAATTAGGTAAATTTTATATAAGTTCAAGTTAAATTTAACTCACTGAGATTAATTTTATTCATATTCATGGATTAAACGTTGTCTGTAAACGGATATTTATATTGATTTTTATCATATTTTGTGCTTGGTGGTCGGCTATTCTTATAAGATATAGTTGCTACTTTTTAAAGAATAAAAATATATTTAAAATAAGGTTTTATCAATAAATTGGTCGATAAATATAAGTAACTTTTTCATGAACTATTTGTTAATCGTTTTCTTATTCTTAATTTCTCTATTTTCTTATAAAATTCTAACTTATATACTTATTTTGATTATTATGACTTTCATCTACTGACTATCTCATTTAAAAATTAGTGAATATATAAAAAATTAAAATAAGTTTTTCTATTTTTTTTCTTATATAAAATTAAAAAAATTATAGAGGTTTATATAAAAATGTTACCTCGTATCAATCTAATCCACTTCAAAACTTTGAATTTATTTACTTTGATTTCTATAACTCAACAGCACATTTGATATATCATTATTTATTTTCCTATTATTTAAACTTTTCATGAATTTATTGGTGTTTCCAGGGGATTACCTTTTTTGTTAAGAAATTGGAGAATTTTTATTGTGAGAAAATCTTACTCTTTGAATATTATAATATTTTTTTGTTAATTTTTTAATAATTATTTGTCAATTACTATCGATAAGTTAAAAAAAAGGTTATAACAAATTTAATAAATTTACGATAAAAATAAAAAATATGGCCAGGTCCAAGGAGTGGCTTCAGCATATTGATATTATTATTAGCATTTTAATTATAATTTGAAGCCAGTAATGGTGGCAATTTTTTCAATCGTGAATTCTGAATATCATCAGCTATTTCTATTTCATCTGCATTGTTATTTTAAGCCTTAAGATATTTCTGATATTATTACCTCTATATAGAATTATTTATACATAGGGCAATTATTGGGGGAAAATAAAGATTAGGAGTGTCATTTTATAATTATATTAATGTTATTACTATTAATGCTTAAAATCGATCAACTAATGTTATAGAATCGTTGATTTAATGATTAATCACTTAGTTAGTCAACTTATTTATTTTTTTTTAATTTATTTTTCAATCTCTAATCTTTTAAAAATTTATGATATGAATACAACTACTAGGCATAATTAAAATGTCATTAGATATTCATCCAAAAATTGATTATATAAGAGTAAATTTAAAAATCACTTAAATTTATTAGTAAAGTGGAGCAGGGGATGGTGAGTTATTAATTGTAGATTTTTCCTGCTCAGTGACATTAAAAAATTATTCAGTCATTAATTAAGATTATAATAATTATAAAATTTAGTTTGGAAAAACTTTTATCATATATTTATTTTTCGAAAAAGATTAATCCTTATTTGATTAATATCATTTTTATTCAAATTAATTAGTAATTTCTCAGCAATTTTTCTACACTCTATTATTTCACAATAAACTTCACAATATTTTTCACAATTATTTAATTTAAATATTAAAAATATTAATAATTCTATGATATATTCTTTATTAAAATTATACTATTTTAGTAGCTCTTATAGACACATACTGATCATGATGTTGTCTTCAGCAATTAACACATACTTCAATGTGTCATCTCTGTAAGTTGCTTGTCTATTCCCCAATCCATAGGGTAATTACTGTCCACTGCCAGGGATCAATCGAGGGTTTGTGGATGCAATAAGGAGTTTGTTCCATTCCTCCGTGAATTCTATCATGGTCTATTCATTCCAAACTCTAATCTGATTTATATCAATCATTATATTAATCATAAGCTTGCATTATTATGTCCAAAATACAAATATAACAATTATCTGGTCATTGATAAAACTGTTTGAGCTTTTGTTGTCCTTGAACACATTATTCGAGTTTAGTTAATTAATCGAAGGATTTTAACTGAAAGTATTTTGAATTTAGTCTTTCTAGATTATAAATGGAGTATTGTTTACTATTTACTGAATTGGATCAACGGGGACGCCAATTCTGGCATGGTCAGCCTTACGCAAGTTGTGCTGGTACTCCAGAGTATTCTTGCCTCTTCTAAAAGGGCAGAAAGTCACACAATATATCTATAGTAAATAATAATATCTAACTTTTTATTTGTAAAATTAGAAACACTTTTTTAGCTATAACGTTATTCATAGTTGTGAGAGCTATTTCTTTTTATTGGATCGTCATAGACAAGTGAAATAAAACTTGATTTATTTTATTCATTTTGAGTGTTATTCATTGTGACTGAAATGCTCATGTCCTTGCTGCTTGATAGAAGATTCAAAAATATATAAAAAAAGATTAATCATACATATTTTTACAACTATTAGAATTCTTTCCAAAATAGAAAATCTTTAGTAATTAACTTGATTTTCTGAAGCTAAAACTTGTAAATATTATAATAAAAAGCCAAATCAAATTAGCAATCTACTTATGGGAAGATCTTTTTTAATATCATATCTATGCATTTAATTTTGGAAATCAAAATTAATTTTTTTTTTCTTCCAAGGAATATCTCATATATAATGATGGCTCTATATCAATATAGAAATATTATCTAATGTTTAAAGGGAGAAATTAGGAATATCTAATTTTAAAAAATAATCGCTAATAAGTGATTAATGCAACAAACATAAGCTTAAGCTGTAAATTCTATATGAATTCTATTAGTTAAAAAAATTAGCGTTTAGATGTGTGAAAAATACTGATTTTAAACTATATTAATAACAAATCAACACAAAAGATTGATTCCTCTAATATTACTCATCATTCCTGGGAGTAAAGTTAGGTCCATTCTGTCGACACCCTAGCTGTGACTCTCCTCCTTGGGTACTCTAGGGGGTCTCTGACATTTCTTAAGGAGATCAGTGAGAATATCCTTGGTCATAGTTTTATCATACAAATCGTTCATTCCAGCCTCTAAACACTTCTTGAGGACAGCTATATCAAAGAACAGTTTAAAATCATGAAAAAAATTCTGAATGTTTTGCTTACCATCATTTTTCTCGGCTGAAAAACCACAAATGAAATGTCTGTCACACTCTGGTATGTTATGTTCAATTTCAAGTTGTCTGATAGCCCGAGTAGATTCATATCCATTCATCTCTGGCATGTAGATGTCCATTAATATCAAGTCAAACACCAAACTATAGCAGATGATTAAAAATGTATTTAAAAGTGTCAAAACTTACTCATCTTTCATGAAGCTTGCAAACTTTTCTACTGCTATCTTGCCGTCTTTGGCTTCAATTGGAGTGTAGTCCATTTGCTTTAGTAGCTCTTAAATGCAAATTGATTTTATAAAAAATCGAAAATATTTTAAATTTATTAAGAATTTATAGAAGAAAGTCTCATCATGACTATAACTATCTCTGTATCTTGGTTATTCATAGTTAGAATACATAAGCATTAACAAGTGAAGCCTATCTGGGTCCTCTATTATCGGGAGTAATTTGAAAATCAAAATTATATTATAAATTATTCAACTATATATTTGAATTGAATGAGGCCTCCTTTGTGGAAGGGAGAACCATTTTGATTAAAATAAAATTGACCCCTCATGTAAAATTATCAGCTTAATAGAAGATTCTTTGAAGCTCCATGATTTTAAGCAGTGAGGATATCTTTAGGAATATGCTTGCTTAATGGCTCATGCTTGTTACTTTTTAATGCAATACGCTTAGTTTTACTCATTTTTCTTCTATGAACGATTTAGAGCTTGTTTTCATTTACAAACTCAAAACTCTATATTTCAAGAATTTCATATTAATTTAAGATTTATAATTTTTAAACAAATAAATTTGATAATATTTATAATTAATTTTATTAACTATTAGAATAATCTTGCTAAAAATTACAGCTAAGTAACATTATAGATTTTAATAGAAAATAAAAAAATAATAAAAAATATACAATTTACTAAATTAAATAATTTTAATTAAAGCAATAAAGAGGTGTTTTGACTTATTTTTTATTGTAATAATTTGGATCTTATAAAATACTCTCAACTTGAATATAGATGATGTTTTCAAATTTAAACAAAAATAAACACATTTATTATAATTAATAATAATCTAATGGGATTTTATATTATTGTTCATAGCTCCACTTAAATTCTAGCAGACTTTATCAAAGCTATTATCCATTTAATTCTTTGAGTTAACCTGAGCCTGCACTTCTTTCTCTTCCTCTTAATCATCCTAATTGTTAGAAAGTTAAGCCAATATCTCGCTTGTGTCATCTTCAGAAATGTCCTCACTCTCGAAGTTTTCTGCGCCATCAGATATCGCCTCAATGGGTGATTGCTCTCCAAATCTGATTTGCTGATTTGACAATTCTTGCAAGTTCATATCGTCTTATCTGAGTATGGGAGTGTTTTCTTCGATTGGGTCATCAAGCAATCCTCCGTTATTATTATCATAAACATTTTGGCTGTCGTGATTGTCGATGTTGTTTTGAACGAAGAAATTTTGGATGTTCTAATATTAATTGTGAAGCTGCTTTCTATTTCCTCTGGCTGAGAGACCTTGTCCAAATGACAAAACTTTTCTTAATTCGTCTTGAGACATATCCTACTTATTAAGAGTTTAATCTGAATGAGTTGGTGCCGCCTTCAATTAAAATAAATATACTTATCTGATGGCTTAAGAGTCCTAGCAACTCTGAAACTCTTAGAACTGCTCCTTGAGTTGTTCACAACTGGTAACTCTTAATTATCTAACAAGAAGCTATCAAGTTCTTTATCTCTATCCTAGATCTTCTAATCTTCCTCGAATTGCTGTTGCTACTCAGAAATCTAAGAGATGATATTCTACTCAATCTGCTTCTATCCATTTATATGTTTGAGGTCATCTTTGTTTGCCAAAAGAGCTTCTTGCTTTCTACTGGACTATTCATGCGACTCTTCGTCCAACGCTTTAATCTTGATAAAAAGCGATGGCTTTTTTTTCTTTTACTCCTTTGAGAGATTGTTTGAGTTTCCGATACTCATGTTATTGCTATTGTTTCCTTGACTGTGTGCATGAGATTGATTAACTCCGCCAAAGCTATTTTGATGGCCTAATAGTAGGTGACTGTTATTTGCCTCACCGGATTTATTGCTGTTAAATTGATGTTACCCTCCTCCTATAAGATATAAAGTTAATTGAATTTCGAACTTACTGTTGCTTTATAAACCATGAACAATATAGTTCATGCTCTAAATTCTGTGAGCTTCAAGAGGAGCAAGTTCTTAAGCTTTTTGTTGAATGATAAGGTTTGAAGGTAGAACTTATTAGGAGTTCTTTCTTGAATTGGTCATCTCCATCTATTCCTTTTCATCAAGCAATTAAGGCTGATTTTAACTTATGAACTAATTCTAATTTTGGAACAGGTTCTTGTTAGGTGGATGTTTTTACTCGAAGTTCTTTAGTTTATTTTCTACTCTCTTCACTATACTATGATCAACATCTAATAGAAAGATTAATAAGTAGCGAACAAAATCTTACTTGGAGTAACCAGCTATGAATTCTTTCTATTCTTGTTATTACTGTTGTTAAGATTATTGCTGCCTAAATGAGTGGAGTTATTTCCGAAGCTATTTTCGATGTCGCACTAAGGAGGATTCAAATTTGAATTTAGATTATCACTCATAAGATTTGAACCGCAGATTGCAGCTGGTCCTTTGAAGTGGTTGAAGTTAAGATGCTAATTTGGTCTTTGAAAGGTTGCATTACTTCCAATTAGTGGACTTCTATTTTATTCCATAATTTGTCTTACTCTTGAAAGGGCTTGCTCACGGTTCTCCTCTAAAATACAATCAAAACCCCAAAACCCCTTAATGAGGTTTATAAGTGCTTTGATTTGTAGGGAATTTGTTAGGGGTTGGGGTTATTAACTAAATGCGAGACAAAAATAGCAAGCTTTTGGGGTCTATTTATGATGAAGAGTATATATATTTAGTGTTTAAACTGCGATTTGGATGTGATATATACAGTGAGTAAGTCAAACCAGTACTTAATTATAAGTCAATTGCACTGCTCTTAAAGCGAAGTCCTTCAACTGTTCGCTCTCACTGCCTTATAGCAGTATAACTTAAGCAATAATAGCTGAATTCTATGGCTTAGAGGAAGTCAAAGTTTCAATAGAAGCATATTGACTATCTTATTAATGAAAAAACTTTGAAGTATTGGGCTCACTTCTCTCTCGACCACCGAGCTACTATGTTTCACCGCCAGTTCCCTGAGTTGAAGATCTCTGCTTAGTCTATAGCCAACATCTATAAACGAAATGGTATCTCTTACAAAGGTGTTAATCGTATCAAGAGAGTAATTGATTTCACTCTGCCATTTTACAACAACAACTTAAATTATATTTATAATTAAATGCAGAGAGCCTAATAGAATAATATTAAGTTTATTCATGCTGATGAGGCTGTGTTTACATTCAACACTTTCATCTAGAAGTCTTGGTATAAGAGACATAGCAACATAGAAGTATATGACTAGAAAGTCAAGGTATAAACAATGGCAATTCTTGGAGGTATTAGCGAGGATGCTGGTTTAGAAACTTATCTTATTCATCCTCGCTCTATTAAGACAGAGCAATATATTAAGTTCTTAGAGCAGCTGAGAGAGAAGTACCCTGAATAAGAGATTATACTATTCGTTGATAATCTATCAGTTCATAAGACAAAAGATACAAGGAAGAGTTATGAACAACTAAGAATAACGCCAGTGTTCAACGTACCTTACAGTCCACAGTTAAATGGAATTGAGTTCTATTGGGGTATATTAAAAGGCCATTACAAGAAACTGCTGCTCTACCACTTGATGCATGACCTACCTATCGATACAGTAGACTTTATTAAAAGCTCAGCAAAGAGAATAGATAATATATTGGCTTAAAAGTGTGCTAAAGAAGGGAGAGTGAATGTATATAAATAAGTTTTGTAGTTAAGTTAATGAATATATAAGTCACATTTAAAATTTTTAGAGGGAGCAGGCTTCTCTTTCTTCTCTTCTATTCTTGCTTCCCTCCTCCTAAGTTTCTTCGCTTGCTGCCAGCTCCAGAATCTATGTTCATTTACTCTGGAGGCTAAATATTTGAATAAAGTCTCTTGCTAACTTCATACTTTGTCTGCAACATTCGCTCTCTGTGAAGCTTGCTCTATTCCTTCATCAAGAAGATGCCAGTTCCAAATTTTTCTAAAAAGTTAAGCTAAAAATCTTACTAGAAATATAAGGGTGCTTCTGCAGCTCTGATAGCCAGCCCTCACTAATCTTGATCACTTGCTTGTCCTTATCTTCTGAAGAGATGCTGTACCTTTCTTATGAGATTCTTGAATAATTTCTTAAAAGTAATCACCTTTAATAGTTGCAAGTATGCCAAAGAAATAGTTTATTTCAGGTAGTTTATTTGACAAATGCTTCTTAGTAAGAAGGTACTGCGAAACCTCTAGGTCATTCATAGCACCATCATATAAGTTAGTCACTGAAATCTCTGGATAGTTTGGAATCTCTGCAAACTTTACATCTTAAGTTTTAAAAGCTTTCTTCTCTTCGCAGAGTATCGCTCTTAGAAATGAAATCTTAGTACCTTCCATCGTTGGCAGGAACAAACCAACTACATAATCAAGATTAGTTACTATGAGTTCATTACCTTGCTGCACCAGGTAGCGATGCAAATCCTCCTTGCCTCTAAATCTTTGAATCAATTCTTGTGCTTGCACTCTTTTCATTCCATCATTCATTGACTCCATCTTGTTTACAGATCTAAGAAATGATATTCAAATTTAAATTTATTGATTTCAACTATTTACCTCTGTAAAACTTACTAATAAATATGGGCATCCTATAGGAGGTCAACCTCTAAGAAGGATATGGAGAAGGTTTAGAGAACTGGTTTCAAACTTGAGAGATTGATACCAATTTCTACTGTTATAGTTCCATATTTTTAAATTTAAATTGGTACGTACTTAATTAGGAGCAGCTCCTAAAATGCTAGTACTTAATTAGGAGCATTAATTAAAGCAAGTACTTAATTAGGAACACCCTAAATTTAATCATAAAATCACAAAATACCTCCTAAAGCAGTACGTACTTAATTAGGTGCACCTCCTAAATCGGTACGTACTACAATCAACTTATTATTGAAAGTAAAAATGATTACTTCCTCACACATATTTAGAACTGGATCGTCTCTTAACACTCATAATTCTTCTCTAATACTCCAAGAACCTCCCTTGAAACTTGTAGGCTAGCAAAGCTATCATAAAACTCTCAGTTATAGAGGCAGTTTTATAATTTTAAATTCAAATTTAAATATGAACGCTAACATTTTAAGAAAAACAACAGCACTTCCATCAAACCAAATGAGACTTACCTTTGGCAGCAATAAAAAGTGTGATAGCTGTGAATGAACTCACTTAAAGAACAACCAGAGCTAACACTTGAGGTCTCTGTTATTAAAATAGAAATTAATAAGAGAAAATTAATGGCAAACAAGTGTGTCGGAGACAGAGAGGAGGAGAAAGTTAGAAATGAAGTTTCTATGTAAGCAGAGGAAGTTGAAGTATATTTTTGTGAAAAGTGTGAAAGAGACTTCACTCATAAATCTAGCTGGTACAGGCATATGAAGGTCCATAAGGAAGCTAAGCCTAATGTTTACTTAAAGCACGACAAAGTTGATGGAAAGTATGATTGCTTTGAGTGCATAAACAGTACTCTCACACAAGAGAATTAAAGAAGCATCTTTTAAAAGCCCACAAAAAGAAATAGAAGTTGAAGATTAAGACACTCAACTGAAGTTGCTCAACAAAAGAAAAGCAAGGGAACCTCTATAAGCTGCTGACCTTTAACAAGCAAGCGAATCAGAGTATGTGAGGATTGCACGCAACCTCTTAGCATCAGAGGTCACTAAAATCATGATTAAAATAGAATACAAGAAAATTCCAGTACTAGCATAGATTGATGAAGATACTTCTCTCTAAAGCTACCTAATTCTAGAAGACTCCTATGACAAGAAAGTTATGAAGGATCATCAGTATGCTTACAAGGTATATCCTTCAACTATCTCCTTAGTGATGATAAATATTAAATGGAGTTTACTAATAAATATTAAGTACTCACTCAGGCTAAGTTTAAAGAGTGCAAATACTTAATAAAGCTAGATGCTGTTCTCCTAGCCAAAGATCATGAAGCTTTCAGACTACCACACTTTGAAATAACACTCAGAGATTTCATAACTGATCAAAGAAATCATAGATAGCTTGCATTAATAGCAACCAAAGCTATACAAGGTATCAAAGAACTTCATAAGTTAGGCTTTGTTCACAGGAATCTCAAGCCTGAGAATATAATGTTGAACTTTTCACCAGTAACAGTAACAATTATTGATTTCAACAGAGCATTAAGAGTGGAAGTATCAAGGCTTGGAAGGGTTATGGGAACTCCAGGCTATTATCCAGAAAGAGAAGACTGGAGAGATGGTGACTTTCAATGGGATGTGTGGGCTATGGCAGCAATAATCATAGAGTGCAATATGCCGCGCAATGAATACTACTCTACAAAGAGCGAGAAGGATGCAAACAAAAAATAAAGCAATTTATTGACAAAACAAGAGTATCTAAATCAATGAAACAAATGGCAGAGTCAATAATAATAAAACAAAATCAAGATCAAACATATCAATAGAGCAGATAGAGTTGTGGTTAAGTAAGATAAACTTCAGACCACTCCCACATGATCCAAAAGTGCATTTTGAGTGATTAAATTAAATACATTTACAATAAATTTCACATTAAAACCTATTAATAACCCCAACCCCTAACAAATTCCCTACAAATCAAAGCACTTATAAACCTCATTGAGGGGTTTTGGGGTTTTGAATGAATTAAGGTAAAAAATTGAACTTACTTGAGATCAAATTGGGTGACTTGTAAACATGGCAATTACCCAACTGCTGCTTAGTTTTGTTTATGGGAGTATATAACCTAAAGATTTCTCAACTATAAAGATAAAAAATTTTATATAAGCTTTTCCTTAATATAATTAAAAATGAAATATCATTACTTATTAAAAAACTAATTCATTTTTTAAATTAATGCTAATCTAATTTAGATATCGAAAACTGCGTCAAGCAATATTTTTTAATTATCATACATTATTAAGTGTTTTTCTCTCAATATGAAAATTTGGATTTATTATAAAAGGTTATGCAATTAGTTAATTAAAAATCAATTTTTTATTAAATTTGTAATAATTTATATTTTTACGATTTGAGTGTATGGACTCATAACTCTCTTTGAAATTTCAGCATGTGAGAAAGGAATTTTGAATATTATTTTGATGAGTCCTCCCTTATTAGAGGAGACTGGATGCGCTTGATCTTATTCTCCCTCAAAAGCAGCAACTTTCTCTTCTTCCTTGCTTTCTGGAGGTGGCTCTATAGTTGTGATTGCAAATGTACCATCAAGATGAGTTATCAATAATAATCCGGAAAACTCTTATCATATGCCAAAGTCAAATAATATGTCAATTTTTGTAATAAATTAGAAATAAAAACTCATAATTGCATTTTAACTTATGGATCGAACTTAATCCTCTATTTATAAAGATATATTTGGCTCAATTAATATTTTGGAATATATAAGTAACTGACAACATGATACAATTCTTTGATTAACAAATTTCTATCATAATTCACTAATTTATAGGTATTTAGGCATTTAATGTTGGGAATATAAGCATACCAATGCCAAACTGAGAAATAAGATCAAACAAGTCCTCGTAGTTCTTGAGCAGCTACTCCTCCAGCTGTGCCTAATTAGTTTTCGACAAGGTATTCAATAGATTAATCAAAGGTTCCTCGTTAAACAGTGAGTTCTTGCAGAAAATGTATTCAAAGGCTATCAGGTACTTTGAGTCGATCACACTGTCGAAGTTTATTGCGATTTGAATGGAGCCATCGGTGCAATATCGCATGGCGAACTCTGATACTGCTTGTAGGGCTAGTCTGAATCTCTGCAAGTCACCAGATAATTTCTCTGGGAGGCCTCTGTTAGGATCGAGTTTTAATTAAAACATAAATGTTATTAAATTGTATATCATTAAGTGCTGTATTTATTGATATAAATAAAATCACTTCTTATAATATTTTCAATCTTATAATTGTGTATTTAAATTTATTATAAAATTGTAGAATATATAACTTGATAAATTATATAGTTTTATGATTTATTATAAATTAAATGAAAATAATAATTTTATGCTACATTTTCCAGCAGTTATTATTTTCTCACTTAAAAAAATTAATTTTATTTGAAGCTCATATTAACTTCTCTTTTTTAGATTTACTATTTGATAAGCAATCAAATTTTTTATAATAATTTAAAAATTTTATTTATTAACATTATTGTAAAAAATTAACTATTAAATGTACATGAAGGACTAAGGCATTTAACTGAAAGACTCTCTACACATTCATTAAAATTTCATTTTATCCCATTATTTCATAAATATATTCGCCATTTAATTGATTTTTTTATTACTTAATTGCATGATCTCATCCTTTAGCAGAAAGTTTTCTTCTTATATCGAAAAAGCGTCTGATCTTGTCAATATTTCATGCTGAATTTGTTGCACCTAGTTGATAGCCACATAGGTAGCACCAAGAAATTCTAAAATTGAGGAATTGTTAATAATTTCTTCATCATTTGCAACCTTTTAGTTTAATTGCTGGAGTCTCTTGTTAAATTAGTTCAAGAATTTAAAGAGCATGTTTGAATGGAGATAAATCTATAAAATTTATATCAAATTCAATGTTAAATTTAGTAATAAATGTTTAGATGAGCCTGTTCTTAGCTTTTTACTCTGAAATGATACTGAAAGTAAGCATAATTGCCTTCTTAGATAGATAATTCACTTATTCTCCTGTTATTGAAGCAATTTCAAATTTCTCAAAAATGTCCTTCTATTAATTTTATCTATCTGATATTGTTGCATTATTTTTACCTTCTTCTCTTGGTTGAGTTTCCTTAAACTTTTTCTTTCCCTCATCTGATTTAACTTGATTTTTGCCTAATTTGATTTCAATTTTCTTGTTGATACTTTAAGACTTAAAATATAAAAATGTTAATTATGTATAGCTTCTCGCCATAGCCATAGAAAGAACTCTCGCTGTTCTTTAAATTGTTCAAAGTCAAATTATTACCGGATGCTTATGGTTTCAAAATTTCATTAACTAACTGCTTTAACCTCTAAGTTGAGTCTTCATCGTCAGTTGTAAGCTTGAAAATGGTGTTTGGCACTTATTTAACGTTCAGTCTTACGTTAAGCATCTGCTCAAATGGCTGATTGCAAAACTAAATCTGTCCATCTGACCCTAAACTTTTATACTTAGTAATATAGAATAAAAATTTCAGATAAAATTATTCAGAGTTTACAATGACAATGGGGTGGGGTTAAGCATTGAATAATCCAAGCAGAAGTTTTTTAGTTTGACTGTTTGTATAACCAATGACAAATTGCTCTTTCTTTATTTTCTCAAAAATAGCGAAAGCTATGACATAGAGCACTACAGATTTGAAGCAAGCCATGTATAGATTCATTACAGAGTATTCAGGGATTATCTCGTAGCAAAATTTATAGAGGACAGGAAGCATAAGGGTTTAAATCAAAGAAAATACAAATCTATTTATAAAAGCTTTCGAGGGAAATTACATTGAAATTGAAATGCAGTTGAAATAAAATATTGCTAAAATAGAATTGAATTGGGGAAATTAAAAAATAAATGACTAATTTAAATATCAAGTATATCTAACTGCCACTAATTTGGCTGTCTTCTAGATATAATTTGGTTCATGTGACTTACCGTTATGTTACTAAGTGTTTCGGTTAAACTATTACCGGATTGACTTAAAAATGTTTAAAAAAGTCATTTGACAGATTTGACATAAGGATATTGTGAAACTCCCGTGTATTATAGGGCGATTCGACAGGTTGACACATTTGACAGAAGATTTTGGTCAATTATCCGGATTTAAATTTTAATCAAATTAATTATAATTATAAATCAGATTTAATATTAAAATAATATTATTAAATTTATAGTTGACACATTTGACAGATTTGACACATTTGACAGCGTCAAATCCATAATCTAAGATTAGCAAATAAGTAATGTAAGTATATGAATTAATGCATAGAGTGTACACTTAAATAAATAATACATGTTTTAATTGCGTATGTTTAAAAACTAATTATACTTTTAAGTATTCATCAATCAATTAGGTTCTGTATGATTGTGCTCACTTCTCTGTTCATATCGCTTTCTTGTGAGAATAAAGCTTATGTCCTTTCCATTTCAAGTCTTGACATGAAATACTTGGCCAACTGGACATTGTCGAATGGTAGCTTCTTGTCGAATTGCTTCTTCACGTTGCTTAGATTAATCAAATGGCATCTTGACTGGAATGCTTCCTTATCGATCTTCTTTAGCTTTTTTAATGGCATAGAATTTGTTGTAATGACAACTGATGAGTCCACATACTCTAGTGCTACCTCTCCGTATTTAGTTTCAGTTGAGTAGCCTTTTCCTTCCAGTAGGCGTTTCATCTTAGCCACTCTATCAGACTAAAAAAAGTGCTTGTCGTTCATCTCGTCCATCAGTACAATCTAGGGCTAGAAATCAATTGGCATTACTTGTAGCTTAAAATGTGATTAACCCTCCTAGAGTACATCGCAGACAAAGATTTGTTGTAGCATCCTAACTATCGACGTCTTTCCTGTATCAGCAGTTCCATAAAGCCAAACGCAGCATTTCTTCTCATTCTCCTTCGCGATAATAACTTAATACAAGGCATCGAGAGCATCAGCATAACCCCATTCCTCCAACTCAGATTATTCAAGAAGTTAGGCATCGTTGTATTCCTTCTAGTTTCTTAAAACAAATGTCTACAAAGATTCTACAACTGAAATTAGCTTTCTCTCAATTAATCCAGTTCCCCTAAGAAGCTTCAACAGCAACCTAAGTTTAGGTTCAATCTCCGATATCATAACTATATCATTTGAGTTTTCCCAGTGTTGCCTGACATATTGAGAGAGATCTTTAATTTCTCCTTTCTTTACTAGATCTGTAAACTCTACGAGCATCTCTTTTTTTGTTTTGCTTGATTATAAGGATGATGATCTTGATTTAGATGCTATAGCACATTTTTTTAGCTAATTGAATTTCGTGCTATCACCACCTATTTGTATAACATTTTAAGTCCTTGCTAGTATGTCTTTAATGCTTTTTTCTTCTACAGATACTATCTTAATGCCAAGTTGTTTGAGAATCTTTGTTCCTAGGCTTTTTTCTTGAGTAAAGTGATTTCTGTGAAGCCCTATTGTGCCTGCAAAGCACTCAAACTCTATAAATGTGCGCTTATTTTCGAGATCTTAAAGTATGCAGACATTCTCTATCCGTTTATTTATGTTCTTGAGCTGCTAAATCACTGGCTCAGAATTTTCAACACCGTATGGATAATCAGCTTAGTACAGATGAATGTGCCTAAAATTCATGGTAAAGTAAGACTTTTGATTGAAGATGCGAATGAATTCATGAATATATTAGCAATCACTTTCTCCATTAATTTTAATATTTAAATGATTATTTATAATTCATATACTTACATTACTTATTTGCTAATCTTAGATTATGGATTTGACAGCTGTCAATGTCAAATCTGTCAAATGTGTCAACTATAAATTTAATAATATTATTTTAATATTAAATCTGATTTATAATTATAATTAATTTGATTAAAATTAAAATCCGGAGAATTGACCAAAATCTTCTGTCAAATGTGTCAACCTGTCAAATCGCCCTATAATACACGGGAGTTTCACAATATCCTTATGTCAAATCCGTCAAATGACTTTTTTAAACATTTTTAAGTCAATCCGGTAATAATGTAACCGAAACACTAAGTAACATAACGGTAAGTCACATGAACCAAATTATATCTAGAAGACAGCCAAATTAGTGGCAGTTAGATATACTTGATATTTAAATTAGTCATTTATTTTTTAATTTCCCCAATTCAATTCTATTTTAGCAATAATAAAAATACAAGATATTCAAGCCATTCTGAAATTATTATCAAACCTAAAATAATAAATTTATACAATTGGTCAGTTATATTCTTACTCATTAAAAAAGTCGGAATATAAAATAAGAAAGTCGAAAATTGTTCATTTTTCCCATCGTAAAAACTGATAATTCTAAGACTCCAATACAAAGGCATGCACATCTAAACGTATGATTAAATATATTCTGACAAATTTTGTTGAATTTAATAAAATTTGAAAATATTGAAAAATATTAGTAGGACTTATCCAATTTTTTTGTAATACTTACCATCATTAAATGTCTCATTCTTGTTTTTAAAGTTTTAGCTTGCTTTAGAGTACCAATAATAGATATTAGACTCAGTAATGTTGATATGATTTGTAAATGTATTGCAATCACAAACTTATGATAAATTAATTTGATATAGATCGAGACATTAAACAACCATCTAATTAGCAAGAATCATAGCCAATAACAAATAAATCGAAAATTGCCATTGTTAGAATAAACATTCTAATTGAGTATATTGCGTTTGGTAGGAGAGATTTTTCATATAAAATGATTATAATATTGCAAAGAAATTTGGGGACACTATTTATTCCAAAAATAAGTATAATAAAATGCTAGTGAATCTATCCTTAAATTGAAGCATGAAATTAGTTTTATAGCGATTATCCCCAACGAATAAGTTCCATCTGTCACTTTTTAGGGATTTTTCTCTAAGACTTGATATTTAATTCTATTAAGCATGCCCTCCTAAACTTCCTCCAGCTTATCTCTTTGCTTAGGCGGAAACGATTTATTTTTAATTTACAAAACTTAAAAGTAATATCATCATTTTTATGTCAAATTATTAAAAATTTTATATAAACGACCACTCTTGATTTTACAGCAGGTACTGGTGAGGAGTTTCTTGAAGCTCCTTGTGCAGGTTGTTACGACCCAGATGGTTTTGAACCTTTGCCCTTGATATTGAATCTTGTCATTTTTATTTTTATAATCTCTAATCACTATTATTCTTTTATATATATATATTTTTCCTATTTAATTTTCTGTGAAATTAATTTGAAATAATGAGAAAAAAAATTGAAAAATAATTCATATTTTTGATATTTTTTAGTTTATATATTAATTAATATAAGATAAAATAATTAAAACTATATTATATCTATTTCAAATTCATATATTTTATATGTTATATTTATTCAATAAATAATTATATAAAAATGGTAATACTCTTTATATAATTAAAAATTGAATAATAATTAAATTAAAAATAAGAATAGAATTAATAAACAATAATAAAAAGTTATAGTTGATTTGGAAAAATTAGATTATCATAAAAATTAATATAATTTATGATAGTTTAAGCTTATTTCACATATGGAATTATAAATGGATTATTTATCAATTGAGTTTAAATTAGCTAATTTTACTTTCCAATGATTGTATAGCTTTTCTTATCATAAAAATATTTAATTTATATGTTATTTAATTTCATAAAAATGTATAATGATTTAATCAAATTAGAAATTTTTCATGACATTAATATATAATAATATTTAAATTATTAAAAATATCAAATCATTAATAATTGAGGAATATGATAAAAGTTAAGCAACTAATTTAAGAAATCAAAGATAACTCAGATGCTACTATTGGTTTTAGCGGTAGCACTAGTCTAGTAGGTGGGATAAATTCCACGGCAGAACCAGCTACAAAAGCATTGAATTCTCCAAAAAATAATGGATTCTAAAGTGCTAATGGATTAATGTAACAAGCTAAACTTAGAAATACTACTCATACTAACATGAACAGAGTGTGAGTATTTTCTGAGTTTAGCTTTTATATTAATGTTTTAGCACTTTAGAATTCATTATTTTTTTGAAATTATGCTTTTTTAGTTGGTTCTGTCTTGGAATTTATCGCACCTACTAGACTAGTGCTACCTTAAAAGCAATTGTAGCATCTGATTATTTTATTTGTTAAGTTAGTGTTAACTTTGAAGAAGTTATTTTTACTGATGTCATTTTCATAATTGATGGTGGGTAAGCTGAAATAGCTATTTCAAGAACTATAATGTAACAAAGATCACCATATTTTCGCTCACTAATAAAGAGTTTAGATTTAACTAAGGTAAAATTAATAAAATTTTGTTAGCGTGCTTTTAGCAAAGAAATTATGATAATTAAAAAATCAAATTAGGCTTACTTAGATTCCATATTATATTGAGAAATTAAACAATCAATAATTTTATTGATAATTTCTATTATTTTAGTAAATCAGAATTCTTTTGCCTAAATGGGTAAGAACTTAGTTTTTCTAAATGTTTGCCGACTACTTAAAGCTAGAATCAATTCAAAATTATCAAGACGCTTAAAACCTGCTAAAACCTCAATCTTTAGAAAACATTCAGCGTCTGCTTTGGCTTGCTGATTTCTTCTAAATCTTAGATTTCTAGAGAATACTTATTAATGAGATAATAGTCCCAAGATTAACTCCTGAATATGCTCTTCAATACTACTCTGATGTTTTGAAGAAGTTAAGAAATAGCTAAATTGCGCTATAAAACATATAAAAATAGATTTAATCGAGAGATAAAAACAGCTAAAACTTCATTGAATAAGGATTTAAAAATGAAATCATCGAATTATGGGAGAGTTTTAAAGTGCAAATTATTCAATATATGTCTGTGAACATCCCTTTAATGATAGATTTAGATAAATTTATGGAAATTGATCACAATTTAATCGATAGCATGGTAAATAATTACTTATAGCTTAATAAAAATAAAGAAATGGACTAAACTTAAATGAGAAAGTTAGCAGAATTTATTATTTATAAGCTGTAGCATGGTAGATATTTAAA
Source organism: Oxytricha trifallax (assembly GCA_000711775.1). Classification (NCBI taxonomy): domain Eukaryota; phylum Ciliophora; class Spirotrichea; order Sporadotrichida; family Oxytrichidae; genus Oxytricha; species Oxytricha trifallax. Next base: position 51,545 of record ARYC01000113.1, read on the forward strand.
CTCTAAAATTCAACAGGGATAGTATAACTGTATAAGAAATGCGAAAGAGAGTAAATAGCTACTTTGGGAAGTTGTATTTAATGAAGATAATAAATTAATGATATAAGAAAAGAAGTTAGTAAAAATAGAAAAATTTAGGTAGAATGCATAATACACTTTATGAATATTAATTAATTAAATTAAATCAAATTATCAAATTAAAAATCTTAAAAACTTAATTATTTATTAGGCGTAGACTACCGAACAAAATATTGCGTTTCATCGGTAGCCTACGGTATAAATTCATGTATGTAAAATTATTTTAAATCAATCAAATTATTATATTGAAAGTTAAATTTTTTAAATCCTTGATTTATTAAACAATTTTAATCGATAATTTATTTAAAGATTTTACATATTCAATGTTAAGAAACTTTTCGGATATAAATTTAAATCAATGGAATTTCAAATATATGAAATTCAAAATAACATTTGATATTTATCATCTCATTTTGTTCTACTCTCATAAATTTGTATTTTACATTTGCAAATATCAAAAAATAATTTTATATAATTGTTTAAATTTTATTCTCTCTTTAAAATGCTCAAAATTAGAATTATTTAATTTCAATTATTTTTATTTAATTAATAAACTTTCGTTTATAATATTTCTGATGTATGAATTAAGTCTTTAATCATGAATTTTATTTTCATATTTATTGAGAAAATTTATTCAAAATAATGATAATTAGGATTCAAAATAATTAATCAGAAAATTTCAAAATGAACTTTAAAATTTTACGAAATTAAAAAACAAAAAGAAAATATTGAAGTCGAAATTCTCAATTTATTATATTTTAAAAAGAACTTTAATCCTATCGATTATTTGTTTAAAAATTGTAAAATAAAGTTGAAATGAAAGATTAGATATGAAAATTAAAGATTTTGAAAATTTTTGATTTAAAAAATATTTAAGTTATAAAAAAATAGATCATTTGTGAAATATAAATCCACCTCTGGAGTTTTGAAAATTCAAAATCAATCAAATTCAACTTTCTAATGTAAATAAAATATTTATTAAAAATGAAAAAATTAAAAATATAATAATTTGATTGATTTAAAATAATTTTACAATCATGAATTTATACCGTAGGCTACCGATGAAACGCGATATTTTGTTCGGTAGTCTACGCCTAATAAATAATTAAGTTTTTAAGGTTTTTAATTTGATAATTTGATTTAATTTAATTAATTAATATTCATAAAGTGTATTATGCATTCTACAACTGCCTTAATTTTTCTATTTTTACTAAGTCTCATGAGTTTAAGCTTTTTAGTTAATACACTTGTCAACTATAATAAATTTAATGTTCAAATAAAATTTAAAGATTTTCATTATAATCGCATAACTAGACAGTAATACAGTTCAAATAAGTATCGCTTAATCAAAAGATTAAATAATTAGCACAGCAATAACAGAAAACTTAAGCACATAAAACTCTAAGAGTAATTTAAGAAACATTAGAATTTAAGATAATGAATTATTTATCAATGATAAGACTCCTCCCTAAAGCCAGTTGAAAAAGAGATATATTGATTAACTTTCGAAGTTTAAATCCAGATCGTCTAATTTTAGCAGGCAAACTGCAGGCTCTGCGAAAGCTGCCAATTCCAATAAATTTAGTTTCAGTAATATGATGCAAAATTATGCTTCAATTGTAGAGTAGAAACGTAATAAATCCTAATCTAGCCTTAAACCATCCATTTCTGGTAAACCTTAAATGAAGATATAAACGATAAAATTCTTTTTAATGCATCTTAAGTTTAACAACACCTAAAGGTTCGAACCTAAAATTAAAACTACCACATCAACTAAAAATTAAGTAAAACGTTCTATGACTACTTAACATACACCTTAAAGTTAATCAAAAACAATCATTAATCAACAAGTTAAGTAAGACTTAAACCCAAATAAGTTCCAATTATTTATTATAAAATTAAAAATTAATGACTATGAAACAATTAAGAAACCTCTATTAATGATTAATAACAGCTTTAAATTTGATTAAATTTGACATACAATTTAAAAGAGACAAATTTATCCAACAACTCTGCCCTTAAAACTTAATGTCTAGATTGAGAAAGATTTTAGAACTGAATTAACATTCGATTATTTACATAATGAAATCATGAATGAGAGATTCGAACTTATTAGGCAACTTGAAATTTCTTAATTAAATTCATTGTTTAGAACAATTAAAGAAGAAGATCTTAAAATTAAGTTCCTTGATAAAATAGCAGGCCCTCTAAATCTATAAGAAATTGAGTAATAATTATTGCATCTTATAAATTGGGATGAAGTGGGTACTCAAATTCTTCTAAGCATAATAAAACATGGAAAAGAAATTTGTAAGTCAGTAGCGTTTAAGTAAAAATGTAAATACTAACTAAGAATGAGAAAAGAGCTATCGTTTAATTCAAGCTTAAATACTAGCGTTGTCCCAAGCAAAAGAAATTCTTTATCAAAGGATGGGCACATGAAAATGTAGAGCATATATAATGAAAACAATAATTTTAAGTACTCGATGAGTTTTGCATCTCCAAGGGATTAAGAGAAGATCAATCTTGAAAAAGTAATGATAAATACAAAGCAAGCTCAGACGACTAAAAATAGGAAAACCCAAAGTATGAATGTGTAAAATGCTTAAAGCAAAAAGGAACTTTCTAAGAAGATAGTCGACTCGATTTTAAACTCACCAAGCAACTCAGGTTAACCAAAAAGTAAAATAGTAAGTCGTTAAGACTCTAGAGAAAAATCTTAAAATTTCTCTAGTCCTTTTAAGCAACTTAATATCAATCAATACAATTCTTAGAAACAACAGGCACTTAAAAAGGAAGTGAAATAGAGTTTTATTCTCAAAGCAAAAACTCATGAGGGTGGTACAGGAGGAAGTCATAGCATTAATGTGTATAATTCTAAGCCTTAAACATAAAATTTAAGTTAATAAGTAAATGTTATTCTATCTTAGATTAAAATATTTAAAATTAATAGACTATTTTTTATGTGAAAAAGTATGTACCAAATCAGTATTAATTTATTATAGGAGAATGCAAATATTCTTTGTAATTAAATCAAATAGAGACTAAGTCTTTGAATTTAGTAATTATAATACTTTCGAGATCCTTCCGAAAATTGGTGCAATTTTTAGATTAAAACTTATTTATTCTCTCGGGCTCAAAAATATTTAATTATTCAGATTATAAAAATTTGTTTTAGAACTAATAATGTTACTCAATATACCTGATTTACAGAGGATTGACCATCCCCTAAATCAGCAAATAGGTAAGCTTAAGTTAACCTAAAAAGAATATTATCATGAAAAAAGCTTAAGTTTAAAAGCCAAAAGGGCATAAGAAAACATTTAGCCAACCTCATTTCTAAATTCCAACTATCACTATTAACAATAACAATCAAAATTTTAATAATCTATCAAACCTAGATATTTCAGGTGATGCCAGCAGCCTAGACCTCTCGAAGATTTTCACAGGTTTGAATTAAACTCCAATCGGTCACTTGAACACTTCTGGTCCAAATACAAATTTTTCTAAATAACTAGCCAATTAAAATCAAAACATTCTTGGCAGCAGCTCTTAACAATCATATCCTTCAAGATTAAGTTCTTATGGAAACTAGTAATAGTAAAATCTAACACCACCAAGCTAAATGTAAGGGCCCCTTTTTAATTGGTAAAATCAATAAATGTCTCACATTCAAACAATGAATGATCCTAATAGAACTCCTGGTTTCTAAAACAAACAGATGGTACAAAATTATGAGGAATTGTATCTTAAGGAACCATAAATAATAAATGCGAATATCTAAAATAATAATAATAGATAATAGCTACCTCATAGCATGCCTAACTCATTGTAAAATACATTGAATTAACCTATTAACTTGCAAAATATGCTAAATAACATAAATTAGAGATAATAGTAACAGTTGCAGTAAAATAATATTCATAAACCTTCATTTGTCATTAATCTTAATGAACTTTCAAAGCAAATTTATTGATAAATTCAAATTACTTTTCAATACATGATTTTTATTTTTTTTACTTAATAATGAGAAAGTAAGTTTTGAGTAATATATTTTTCTTAAATAAATATATTAAAATAGCAATAACAGTGAAACTTTGAATTTAATCTAAAATAATCTCCTTTTTATTAAAGCTTGTCATTCGGCTCTTTTCTTGCCTGGTGAGGTTTTGCTAAAGACAATATCAACAACCTGTGTGAATACTTGCTTTCTAAGGTTTGCTGGAACCAAATATCTGGCATTATCCTTCTCAAATTAGGCAGTGAAGAGTTCCTGGGTAAGTTTGTCCTAGTCAGTGCCGAAGACGTCTAGTTAGAACTTCTCATAGATAAGTTTGTAAATATCTTCAAGCTCGTCGATCAGCCAGTTGCTCTTGTCCTCGCCACCTTCGCTCTTGCCATAGATGTCAATCATCATGACGTATGCGATTTCAAGCATCTTTTCGAAATACTCTGGAATGAGCACCTCGCTCTTTTAAATATCAGTTACTTTCTCTGCGGTTTCCTTTGAATCGAGTTCGTTTGGCTTGATGACGCTATAGAAAGATTCAGCCTTCAGTTTTGGAGTGGCGGCGCAATATAAGATACCGACTAGTCTCAAGTATGGTAAGTAGATGATATTCTTGGTATTTTGAAGAAGCTTGTGGGTTAAGATTTTTCTTGAGACACTGTTCTCATCTTCGATATCATCTAAGAATTGGTTGTCCTTGAAGGTGTCTACAACTTGTTAGATTGTCATCTTATTGGTCTTCTCTCTAAGATAAAAATCTTACAATCTTCTCTCAAAATCATCAATTGCAACGCTACAGATGGCTAAGTTAGTTTGTAAGCCTTAAGAATAAAACTTTAAATTTAATGCCTTGATGGATAATGGAAAATTTGTTCGTAAATTTAAATAAATTTTCTTGATAATTATAAATGGCTAAGTTATTTTCCATAAGTGTGATTTTTTGGGTCTCGCTGTCATCAGTATTATAGTTAAACTTATATCCCTTAACCTTAAGTCTAGCATAACTGTACTTCTTCTTAGCTGACTTGGCAACTTTCCCATAAAGAACACCTGCCTTCTCTTTCTTATCAGTAAGGCTCTCACGAGCTCCAGCACATTGATTTCCCATACTTTAATGATCAAATTTTAAATATAATTATCTATAATTCAATAATTAACTTACTACTTAAATTATGAAACTTATATTTATTACTATCAAGACACCAATAATGATGTTTAATGAATTTAAATTTATATGGTTGTTTATGACTGTATGTCTTTAGCTCCTATGTTCACTATACAACATGAAGAAAAAGAGTAAAAATTAGAAGTTATCAAGACAGGAAGTGTTTAAATTACTGAATTATGATCCTTTAGAGAAGGACAACAAATTTAAAATAATTGATGAAGAAATGAAAACATCTGAAAGAACTTCAACGAGCACCACAAATTCAAATCAAAATCAAAAAGATAATTCAGTAAATACTATAACTGGTGCAATCAGCAAAATTTAAAAGATTGAGATTGAATAAAGTGCCACTTACATTGGCTATAAACTTATGTGGTAAGTTTATCATATTATATCAACTATTTAAATTATAGGGTTATAAAACTGTTTCTTGAAGGTAAGAAATTCCCACAAGGTACTCTTAGTGCATTTAAATGGAGAATTTATGTTTATGACATAGTGAGATTTGCAACAAACGAAGAATTTTTAAATTGGTCACTTGAGTTTGACCCAGATACTTTCTTCAAACTAATGAAAGCTCTATTTATTGAACAAGAGCCCTTTGAATACATTCAGTCTCAGAAAGTCTTTATAGAGATGTACAAAGATCAAATAAACGGCTTAGATGAGTGTATGACCCACATTCAAATTGTTAATACCCTGCATTAAGCAGTACTAAAATTCATAGATAATGACAAACAATTTAATAATGGCTTCCTAAGTTCGCGAGGAGAATGTACTTTGAATTCTTTCATAAACTTTGTTGCTTAAATTAGTAAGAAGCAATAAGTAGAGTTGCCTGAGTCCCTTTGTATTTACGTTGCCCAAGAAAAACTTAAATTTAGCAAAAAGCTATTAAAAATACCAAACATTTTGAATGAAGAGGTTACAAAAGTTCCTCAATTGAATAGTAAATTAAACCCAAAAACAAAGGCTGACAAAATGACTAGGATTTATAATTAACTCATTAAAAAGATTGAGAAAGATGTGATTAGTTTACTCTCGAGATGTGAAAAAGATTTGGATGATGTTGATTTGAAGTTTTTACTTAAAGATGCTGAAAGATCACCTATGTATAGAGTAAGAGTTAAAATTCAAGAACTATTGGGAAATTATGATGAATGCTTGACTATGTTTTTCAAGATTCCAGCAATAAGAGAAGATGTATTTAGTTGGTTACAAGAAGTTTCAAAAAGTGTAAATCACTCTAATGTTACAACGAACTAAATGCATGATAAGGATTACGGCTAAGATTCAATAGAACTGTAACTAAAGAAGCTTATAATGAGTAGCATACCAAAGTTTGTTGAGATGGATAGCTTATCCACAATAAAACTTGCTGAAACTTGGCTGGATTAAGATCATTAGTTTGTCATCAACAGACTTTCAGATAATGAAGATCTAATCTTCAAATATCTAAGTGTACTACTGGATATCAAAGAGCAGGAGATTGAAAGTGAATATAACTAACTTATGATTAGTGGATTTAGATAATAGAGCAAGTAGTATTAATAGTCTTAGATTCTGATAAAGAAGTTTGTTAAGACTCTATGCAATAAAAAGCATAGACCAGTTCTAGCAGAATATGTTAAGAAAAAATACTATCCAATAGATGATTGCCTTTAGGTTATACAAGAAACAATAGAATAAGAAAATCATGACATTAATCATAAAAAATCCAAGAAATTAAAAGAAGACTTGAAAGAAGCACTCGCAATCTTATTCATGAGAAAAGGTGAATATGAGTAATCTGTAGATTTATTCATAAAAGTCCTAGTTGATTTGGCTGAAGCTGAGGTTGTCCATGCTTTGTATCTCAATGAGAAAATATCTTTTAACACTAATCAGAGTTAGGACCCTCATATCTTGAGGTATGATGCAATTCTATCATAAATACTGAATATCTGTGAAAAATATGGATCAAGACTCCCGGAATAAGATTAAGAACATTTATGGCTTCATTCAATTAAAGGAGTTTATAAAATACTATAAACTGTAGCAGAAAGGGGAGGCAGTTCTTTAGGTTAGAAATACCTGGATAAGTTTTAAACTTTCCAAAATATAAGAATCTAGGAGCTAATGCGAAGGATGAGCGAGCATTTGAAATTAGAAAGAATTTTGGAATTTTTAGAGGATGTCGGACACCCAATCAAGTATCAAGAGTTTAGGCTTACTTTCGAAGATAAAGTTAGAACTGAACTTCATCATGAAAATATTTTGACGAATGCCAAGTAACTGCTAGTCAAAGACTTGCTTTCAGACACTATTAATCTTAAAAATCTCTATGTAAATAAAAATACTTTTTAATTCTTAAATAGTCAAGAGGTTCGAGTAACTCAAAATAAAAATGTGATTATTGCAAAAGAGATCTTCAATATAAATGGGACATTCAATAAGTTTGCATATTCATATGTGGCCACGTTTTCCATCATCGATGTGTATCAAATACTGAGTACAAATGCATGCTATGCTTCAATGAGTTCGATCAGATCTGTATGTGAACTTATTAAAATATGAAAAGTTAACGATTTATATTTTTAGAGGCGATCATTAACAAACGTGGGATCAGAAGGACAGCACTAAAGAAAGGTGGAAATGACGAAGATAATTTAGAAAATGAGCCCCAGAGATCAGTCAAGCAAAGAAAAGGGAGTAAAAATCTGGGACAAGGAAAAGATAAAATCTAATAGAATAATTAAGCAAAGAATGCCAACTCCTAGCTTATTAATAGTCAAATTAAAAATCAAATGTATGAAGAGCTAAGTAGGCAAATGTATAGATTTGATAGCATACTAGATGAAAATATTATTCATATATCGGATTTCTGAATTAAGTTGTAAGATGTAAAGTTTTATAAATCTTAGATAGATTGAATGTAGATTCTAAATTCTTTATTACTTTGAATTATGAAATTAATTGAAGATTTTCATAGATAATATGTATGCTTTAGCCTTTTATGTTTTGTAGTATTAGTTTCAAGTATAGTTGGATCTTTATAGTAGCAATTTGAAAATTCGAAGTGTTCCTTTCCTTCAGGTGCTTCCCTGCCACATTAGAAGCATACTTCCATATCACAATCATGACATTTGATTAGATTTATATCACCCGATTTAGTTATTAAAGACTGACACTTAGGACAGCGAATACAATCTTAAAGAGCAATTTTAACTAAGTCTTTTTCCAAACTCTAAGTATTCATTTCTATATTAAGATCTTAAGGTATTTCGGCACCTAATATATCTCCACACTCAGGGGATTCTCTGAAATGTTCGTATCCAGCTATTTATTTCACACACATCCAACAAAAATAAGCTCCACATCTACCGCATATCATTTTGTTACACCCATCAACTTTTTAAATTGTAAATTTGCATTTAGGGCATTGTTTGGTACATTACTTGATATAGAACATGTTCATTTGTTCCTGGATTTAGTTAAAGTGCTTACAATAAAATAAAAAAAATTATAGTAGCTTAGCCTTAAATTCATCAATTTTATCATCTTTACTGAATTGATCTATATCCTTGCCTTTCAGTTTAATAGCAGGGCATTGCTTGAAAAAGTGATACTTTTCCTTGCAAGTTAAGCAGAAGGTAAACCTGCATTATGTGCATTAAGCAAAATTTTGTAATCTATTAACTTGAGCAGGAGCTGCACATTCAGGGATTGGGCACCATCCAAAGTCATCCATTTTTTCTACAGCCTAATTTATTGAAAATACTGTCACTTTTTAAATTTGATCCTCATCCAGTCCTATCTCTTTTAGATGAAGCTCATTTAAAGTAGTCTCAAATATAAAAAATAAAGAATTAAATTATTCTTACACCCAGAAAAGGCTGGGCAAATAAGTTTTCCAATCTCCCCATTGCTTATAATATCATTAGCATATTACAACATGCATGTCTTGCAGTAAAAATGTTGACAGCCTTAAAACATTATAAAATTTTCTCGACCAATGAAACTTTGGTAGCATATCTCACATTAATTCTCATTGATATCTAATTCGTATTTTAAGGAATCAAATTTTTCTTCATTAAATTCTTGATAATCAATGTTGTCAATAGTAATATTTATAATAACTTAATTAAGAATAATTATTAACCCTTTGCACATACTCGGGAAAACTAGTATATTTCCATTGATTATTTGATGTTATAAAACGCCCATTTAATAGTAATAGTGTTAGAATCTGCGGTTAACTCTGTAAGCATGTCTGATTTGCAGTATTCATACCAATCATACAAGATCATCTAATCATTAGACCACCTGTTTTTCAATGCCTCACTAATTTCCTTCTTGAATTTTCCCCAAAACCCCTTAATCTCAATAAAAGGTGGTTAATCTGAAGGGTAACTATCTGGAATTTTTAATTTCAAAGCAATCTTTGGAAATTTTGAAGTTTCTGTCTCGAGCATTGTTTCCAAATTTTTATTTAAGTTTTAAACTACAATTTGTATAGATTTCTCTAATGTTTATGGTACAATATTTATTTCGAGCTCTTATTAGATTTTACTGCTCTCATCTCTCTACAAGGATTCATTAATTATTAATTCTTCAAGGTCAGAAAAAATAAGAATAAATATTGTTAAATTAAAAATATGTATATATTAAAATGATGGTATAATTATCCTCAATACTCTAATTATATTTACACCCCTTTATTTCTTTATCGTTTAATGTGCTTTATAGTGCTTCTATCTCCATGGTCAACATCTCTTAATTCTATTGCTTTTAATATTCATTCATATCAATTATTTCATATTTTTCATCTAAATTATTACTATCTATTTGTGAATTAGTTTCCATTTTATATTTGTCAATAATTGGGTATTGTAAGCCAACTCTATCAAGAGTATTATTTAAGCATTTTCAACTTAAGGGAATTATAAGATTTAGTAATTTAAGAATTTTATAATAACTCAAATTAGATAATAGTTTAAGTCAGAATGCATAAATTAACTATAGAGTATGTATTTTTCTATTATAAAAAATTAAATCTGATCAAAATCATGATATTATTTATGATTTTATCTTAATTTTTATATTTTAGTTAGAAACTAAAGCTTTTGTTTATTTTTTTTGACTGGTTGATATTTTAATATCAACATGAATTTATTATAATTGAAAGTTATCCCAAATAAGTTATTTTCTATTAGTATTATAAGTTTTTATTATAAATAATTATAATCCATATATAGCTTAAAATTCTGTTATATATTTCTCTTACCCAATTAAATACATCTATTAACATTTTCTTATGTATACCAATAATAGTGTTCATATATTGTTACATTAATTTAATAAGATAGAATTTTTGAAAAATAAGTGAAATTTTATATGAAATGTAGATATAGACTTATATAGAGAAATTTTTATTTAAGAACAATAAGCAAATAAGAATAAGTAGCCACATAAAAAGGACTTATTGAGCAATATCTACAAATACTTATTATAAAATGCAGCAAGATACGTTCTCAAGCTTAGTTCAGCTTAGGGTAGCTTAGGTCAGCTTAGGATTTGCATTTATTAATCGCCGCAAAATATTTTTGCATCAGATCAGCATTCTTAATTTATAGGCCTCTCTAAGCCTTATAATCTCCATTTATGTTAATTCTTAATTATAATAATTATTATTAGGCTTTAATTTTTTTAAATTATTAAAATTAAAATATGGACCTTATTAAAAAGAAATCTCTATAGAGAATTTTAATTAACCATAAATTATTTAACTTTTGAATTAAACTTTTTAAAGTTTAATTAATAATAATTATTATAATTAAGAATTAACATAAATGGAGATTATAAGGCTTAGAGAGGCCTATAAATTAAGAATGCTGATCTGATGCAAAAAGATTTTGCGGCGATTAATAAATGCAAATCCTAAGCTGACCTAAGCGGACCTAAGCTACCCTAAGCTGAACTAAGATCAGTTGGAGAACGATATCTTGCTGCATTTTATAATAAGTATATGTAGATATTGCTCAATAAGTCCTTTTTATGTGGCTATTTATTCTTATTTGCTTATTGTTCTTAAATAAAAATTTCTCTATATAAGTCTATATCTACATTTCATATAAAATTTCACTTATTTTTCAAAAATTCTATCTTAATATATTTATAAAAATACTAATCATAATATATCTAAAATGTCTTATATTGTGGGAAGTTAAACGATTATTAATTATAAATTGATTATATATGAAATATATTTGTAAATAATAATCAAGAGGAAAGCAATAAAAAGAAGAGTAAAAAGGAATCTGATTCGTCTTCATCCTCTAATTAAGATGATGATGACAACAGTGATTCCAGCAGCAGTGGTAAGTAATAATGTATTAAGTAAAAAAGTTGAAAGAAATAGTTATTGTGATTATATTGATACAAAAGTATCTATCATCTTTCCCAATCAGGAAATAAGGAATGATAAATTGATAGTAAATTGATTTATTATAGGACCTGATGTAAATGACATTCTCAATGATGATGAGGATGAAAGTGGAAGTGAAAGCAACAGCAGTAATAGTGATGATAGCTCTGATAATTAAAAGGATAAAAAGAAATAAATTAACTAATCATCTGATGATAGCGACGATGATGATGTTAAACAAAATAATAAAAACTATGATTTACCTGAGAATACTGATAATAATGAGTCAGAGAAGAAACAAATAGGCAGAAGAGTGGCTATAAAAACAAAGAATGATGCTTTAAATAGTTAAGAAGAGGAAAAGAAGCAGGCTGCTCATGATCCTGATGAAGCTGATGAAGATGTATATTTTGAGGATATTGGGTAAGATGATTTCTTTGAAGCTCAGCGCCAAATTGACAGCATTTAATTGTCCAAATCTGAGTACCAATAATCTCTGCAAACATTGGATCCTAGCACCACATCCGGAAATGATATAGCACAGTCAAAATCTCTAAACTAAAAGGATCTGAGTGCAGGGGTTTTGGGGTTGACTTAGGAGTAAGCTAACGAAAGAAAGTCATTCAGAGATAAACTGAGAGCAGGCACAGCGATGAAAAGCTTCGTAACTACAGCTTTTGACAAGGGCATGAAAGCCATGTAAAACATAAAAGAAGGCGTTAAGACTGGTTTGCATGACTCAAATTTGTTGTTCACTGGCCAAGAGAAGAAAGCTGCTTAAAAACGACTGAGTGAAGACTTCACAGTGCAATAATCGCAAGTTAGCAACACTTAAATCTCAGCAAATAAGCAAGATCTTGATCATCAGCAAATCCGATCAGAACATCAACAAGTAGATAGCAAGAGAGACAGTGAGGATTTATTGGAAGATGGTGTTGACAGCGAGATGAGAAAGTAGATACTGGAGGATAGAATCAATAAGTAGCTTAACTTCAATGATGATGAGGAAGATAAGAATAATAAGAAGAGTGGAACTGATAGTGATGATGACAGCAGTGATGATAGTGCTGATAGCAATAAGGATAAGAAGTCTGAGAGTGATGATGATAGTGAAGACGATGGAGATGACGACGATGACGACTCTGATCTGAGTGAAGGTGCTAGGAAGAAGATCCTTGCTGATCTTGATAAAGACGATGATGATGAAGACGATGATAATGATGATGATTCAGACAACTCGGATTCTTTGGATGATAACTCAAATCCTGGCAAGGACTCTGCTGATGATCAGGCAAATACATCACTCCTGACTGATGACATAGCCAACAGATCCTTAAACGCAGAGGATGAAGATGCTCTAGTAGTAATTGACAAAGAGAATTACTTGAAGTATGTAAGCGAGAAATACAGTATGTAGAGTGATGTGCTGGAGGTGGTTGATAAAAACGAACGTAGTTTCAAATAAGTGGCCGAGAGATTGATTCAGCAAACCAGTTACTTAACACAACCACTAAGTGAAGTTGGGATTTCACTATAAGCAAAGCAATAACTTTCTTAGCAATAGCAGGACGACAGTCATGGTGCTCCAATCTCACGCAGATTAATTTTAACTAAACATTTAGCAACAATTTCTACAAGATATCATGGAGACTTGAAAGCATCATAAGGTGTGCCATATTGTTTAGGAGCAAGTGAGTAATCAATAAAAGAGATATAAATCCTATAAATTTAGTCATTATAGCGTCATATTCTGTGAATACCTTGCTGTAGGTAGTTCAGATGGGTGTGTACGTATCTTTGACAGCCATGAACGCGAGTTAAAAGTACTGCCTGATAAATCAGGAGGAAGCGGTAAGGCTAATGCTGTGATGTGCTTGGATATATAGAGGAGTCGCTATGGTAATATATTCATAGTTATAGGTCACTCTAAAGGGCAAATTACTCTACATGAAGTTACAAATGATTTAATTAAAATCTTACAATAGATAAAAAAGTAAATTTTATTATAAGGGTCTGAGACCTTATCAAGAAATTTAACCAAACTAGGTTACATCTAAACACCATAAAACAGTATCAATTTATATTGAGAAAAATTATAAACAAAAAAAAATACCTACATTTGAATATATTATCAGACATCCACTCTCAATCTATAGTATCAGTTAAGTTTGTTGGAGAATTAGGTCCTGGTATTTAGTCTCTAACTACTGTAAGTTGTGATTTAGATGGTATAGTGTATATTTGCTTGTTTTAAGAGGGATTAATGAGCTACTAATGCAAGAAGCAATGCTTTATGAAGAAGAAAGTTGGACCCTGTTTTTCAATTTCTCCTCTTCTGCAATATTACATCTTTTGATTTAAGATCAGATTTGAAGATAAAATACTATGATTGATAATTGTATATTTCCCTATTTTTATGCAATACTCTATGCAATCAGTAGACGAGATCATATAAGAGTAACTATAAAACTAAATATAGAATGGTGGGAGCAGTACTGAAATAGATTTCTCAAGAAAGAAACCCTAATTAGTAGCATTTGGAGCTCTAGAAAGAATAATTATAGCTTAGATCAGACCACAACCCAAGGAAATTCTTACTATAGATAGACCAGATTACATTGAAATTGGTACTGTGCCTTATTTAGATTGGGGTCTTTCACTTACTCCTTGTTTTAGAGATAAATCATATCCCTAATTTAAATATCTAACCTATTTCAAATACATATTCTTACTCTTTATAATATACTAATATCCCACATTGGCAATTGCCTGGGGTAAAGTGCTGTAACTAACAATTTACGTGAATTTCGACCAACCAAACGGGCAAGTCCAAGAACCTCCAATGCTCCAATACGATGGTTATTATGTGTGTGAGCACACTATTGATGCATGTTATTTCCTCAGTGAGAGTATTCTATTTGTGATTGTAAATAAGTAAGAGGTTAGGATATTGTATACATAGAATTTCACACCTGGTATCTTTGATGATACTTACCAGCTCAATGATCCTATAATTATTTAAAAATTCTACTCCAGATTTTATTTAAAAAAGCAATTATTTTATTACATAAACTGAAATAACTTAGATTTTCAAATTACAAATTATAATCGCACTAAATCAGCATCTGAATTATTAGATCCAATGAAGAGAACTTAATACTTCATGAAATTAAAAGAGAGATTTTCTGCTAATATCAGCTCTTAATATGCTGAAAAAGATAAGGGTTACAGGCTTCTACAAGTTTAAAATAATGTTATGAAATTTCATATCATCTCCAAAAAGTACCTTTCTCAATTATAGTAGTATATTCTTACTTTTACAAGAGGGCATTAGATTTAGAGATTAAATTTCTCCAGCCACATAACAGAAATCAAAATTCAACTCAAACCCTTCAATGTGCAAAAACTTCGATAATATGGTATTTGCACTTGGCAAGACATCAGTGGGTTAGGGTAGGTTGCTACATTGGGAAGAATATTTAAATATAATCCGAAAAACTTATCCAGATGATTGGCTAAAGGATCTTAGAGCAAGTTTGGATATATTTAATGGCAAGTTAATTGGGCTTGCTGGTTTAAACTTTAATTCATAAAAATCAAATAACCAACAATTTCAAAGAGTATATCATTCTTAATTCTTTTCATTACAGTATCAATAAGAACAAATGAAATATTTTATGATTAGAGTTTACCAGATTAAAAAGAAACTAGAGAACATATGCTAAGAGAAAGAATGAAGGATTTATTAAGGAAAAACATAAATGCATGCATAAAAGAATTCCAAGAGGGTGAATGCATTTCAAATAAGACTTTAAGAGTAGCAGTGGAGTTTTGCATCAGAGTAAATGCAATTGAACACCTCTTTATAAATATCATTTTAATTTTAATTGTTTTCACTTTCATTAATTCATTTATGATATTTCCTCTCTTTAAAATTAATGTTTGCGTTTTATATTATAAATCTCTTTGGAGAACTATTTTAAATGTTTGCAGAGGCAGGAATGGAGCAAAGATTCTTCGAAAATTTGGAGCCATTTATTCTCAGTGGTAAATTTAAGCAGACTAAAATTCCAGAATAAATATTGATCAGGTTAATTGGCTATCAAAGATAAAAAGATTTAGAATTACTCGAAAAGACCATCTTATAATTACAATTAAATTTGAAAATTATAACATAAACCTATCATGTAAAGAATTAAAATAGTATAATATGGTATTATAAATATGAATAAATTATAAACATAGACTTGAGCAAGTACAGCTGCATTTTGGAAGTGAGACATATCTGTGAAACTGAGCTACTGACTTCAGCATTAATTCATATACTTATCAATGAATTTGATGATGATAGAGAGGTAAGAACAAATATAATTTACACTGCTAAACTTTGAATTATAGAGTACTGTATGTTTCTATATAATTTATAAGAATACACAGATATATGAATAAGTAAAAATTTATTATATAAATAAAAGCTAAAAATGAGATTTATTAGATTGATAAAAATTTAGAAATTTAATTATAAATTATTTATTTTATTTATTAAACATTATGAATTTGTAAATATTATTGTAATTACTTTATTTATCATTTTTATTTCACATATAAAAAGAACCTATTTTATATTTAAATTTAATTGAAATAAAATTAAAATTCTTTATTTATTAAAATAATTAAAATTAATTTTACTTTTTATATAGAATTTCTACTCCATCTATTTACTAAAATATTTAAATTATTAAACTTAATATTTAATAAGCAAAAATAATTAAATATATTAAAGAAAAGAGATTGAATATATTAATTAAATATTTTAACTATAAATATTTATTTTTTAATGAGAAATTAAATATAATAAATCTTTAAATTAGTGGAATAGTATAAAATTCCTTAATTAATCTAAACAAACTTATATTTTTACAATTTTTAATGTTTATTTTTTAAATCTTGCTAAGACCTTGGGCCATGTATAGCATACTTCAAAGAAAAGACCCGAAGAGGCAAAGCAACTTCTAAATTTTAAAATCAAATGTTCCCTTAAAATTTTTATTTTTTAAAAGAGGGGATAGGTGAAGGGCAACAAATACAAAAGATATAATAATAAATCTAAACCTTTTGTAAGATATAATTTTATTTATAAATTGCTAAATAGAAAAACTATTTATATATAGAAAAAGAAATATTGAAATATTTATTTTTTCCAAAAATAATAAATTATAGTATTTAATTCTTCAAATCAGCATTGTTAAAAAATTTTTTAAATTATAAATTAATTAATGAATGCAGATTTTATATATATTTAATTTTAATTCATTTGTTGACAAATATAGTTATTATTACCCATAATATTGGAGATTAATTATTTATAGATATATATTAAAGAATTTTTTCAATTAATTTAATAAACTAATTTTTAATTAAATTTTATAGTAAAATGAGAGAATCGAAAATAAATTGGATTATTAATATCTAATTATTCGATTAATTGTAATAATCTTTAAAAATTATTAAACAGGTATATTTAATTATAAAATAGTTTACTTTGATAAATGTAATTAAAATTAGGAAAAGGCCTAGATAAGTATTTATCTTTTTAAATAATTAAATATGAATTAAATAAATTAACAATTATACATTTGGTATTTCAAGAATAAATCTATATATTATAATTATTACAATTGTTCACTATTTACAACCTATAAAAAAATAATTGAATTTATTTGATCATATAACTTTCATCAATTATACATAGTTTATTAGCCTTTTTTTTTATCATAATAAAAAATACTCTTACTTTTAACAAAATATTTTAATATTTATAAATAAAAAATATGAAATTACCAAATTGATCTATGAATATTTATCATTGCTGTAAGTTTTTTTTTAAATAAATTCTTTTATAGTTGAATACTAATTTCAATAATACTTAAAAATATTAGATTTAAATTTCTTAATCTATATTATAATTTAATTCTAAAAAGAATTATACAGCAAATGATGCTTAAATTAAAATTAAATTTTAGATAATACTGTATTAAAATCATTAAAATTTGAAACATTAAAATATAACTTTAACAAACTAATTAGATTATCAATTAAACAATATCTATAAAATCATAATTATCATTTAAAAAATAAATAAATTGTTTATTTCTTTATTATTTTATGTCACTTTAGAAAATTAAAATGGGAAATTTGATAAACACTATATTAAAATCTTTTTTTACTATCAATCATAAATAAAGTAGCTAGATTATGAAAAGTTTTCTTAGAAAAAAATGAAGATATTTTCTTTCTATAATTAAAAAAATATATAAACAAAATTTTAAACAAAATCATTTAATTTAATCCTAAAGCTCAATATTTCTTTATGAAAAGCTTATTATAATACAAATTAAATTCGATGAATATTTTCCATTAGTTTAAGAATTTCCTTCAAACTATTTACTCCTTCGTTAGAGTATTTTAATTGGCTATAATTGATGCAAATATTTTAAAGTTAACTTATAAATTAATATTATGAAATTGATATCTTATATAAATATAATACTTAAATAATTTTGCCATTAACTAATTTAATATGTAGTTATACATGTATTAAAATATTTGTATTAATTTTAAAATGAATAAAAGATTAAGAAAATATGTTCATAATAATTATTATTATATACAAAAAGTTCTAAAAAGGAGAAATTGGACTCTCTCTAATGACTTCTTGATCTTAATCAAAGTGAATTTCTTAGCTATATTTTAACAATGGAGAAATTTGCATGTAATATTCAGGATTTTTGGTAAAAGTATTTCTTTTTTTATTCCATATCTATAGAAAATAATATTTTTTGTAGGTATGAGATAAGGTATTAATAATAATTTTCTTAAATAACTAAGTAGTATTAATTTTTTATATTAATATGAATAATTGTGATATTTTAATAAATGATTTTATATAATTATATTATATTATAAAAATAATTTATTATTTAAATAAACATGATTCATTATTTATTTCTAAATTATAATTAAGATTAAATTATTTATTTAATTAAAACATTTTTAAATGTCATATTTTTTAACTTTTCTCTATCATTTCTTCTTAAAAATTAATATATTAAAGGTTTTGAATTGATCTATTATGATAAAATTAGAAATTTTATTTTTAGTAAATAGCTATTATTTCATTTATAAAATATTTTTTCTTTATTTAAGTTAATATCAATTTAAATGTCCTATCGAGATAAATCTAAAACAAGTGAATTAGTATATTAAAATATAATATTAATTATTTTATTATAGTTTCGATAAATGAATATTTACTATTTTTAAAAGAAACTATCAATTAATATATAAAAAGTTATATTGCTTAAAATATAATTTTAATTAAAATAATTATATAATTTTGCCAAAATAAAAATAAATGTATATTTACAATATATTAGGGTTAATTTAATTTAAATCTAAGATATTATTGCTTTTAAACTTGTTTTTTATGCTTAAACAAAAGTTCAAATTTTAATGAAAAATTAATTTAGATTTTCTTATATTGCTTTTTTATTCTATTTTTTATACAACTTAATGTGAAGCTTTTTATTTTGAATTTTGTAATTTAAAAATGTAAACAATATAAAATGATATTATTAATATTAACAAAAAATTTGACAATAAAAAAGTATAAATTAAATGCTATTTAAGTATGACGAAATCAAAAATTAATGCATAAATTTATTCAAGTAAATAACAAATTAAATTTAATAAACTTGCTTTGTAACGTTACATAAAATATAGTGATGATATTTGTAAATATATGTTAATTTTTATTAATAATTTAAAGCTGTCAAACTTCTTTGATAAAATTCATTTAATATTTATTGTTTCGGTGGTTTATTATAAAAATAGTATAATTAATATTGTAATAATATTATTCTATGATATTTCTAAATAATATTAATTTTTTGTATAAATTAGATAATAAATGGATTTAATAACATTTAAAATAATTATTAACATATGAATTTAGTGGAAATTAATAAAAGTATTTATTAAATATATCGAAAATAATAAAACAAGATATATTCAAAAACAGGTTATAAATAACTATAATGATCTTTTTATTTTTATTTTTGATAATTTATAAACAATGTTAAAATAAAGTAAATAATAACTCATAAACAGTTACTTAATATATTTTTTAAATCAAATCCATATTAATTTAATTAATTAATTAATTCTTTAAATAATTATAATAAAATATTTAGACTAGGAAGAAAGAGGAAAATAATATGATGGAATTATAAAATTGCTTTGTAAAAGAAACTATGCTAATGATAATTAAATTTTAAAAAATTTTATTTTACATGTTTAGTTTAATAATCTTAATAAAATTCAATTAAAAATAATAAATACAAAAAATATAATTAAAATTCTAATTATATTATATGAATCATGAATAGTGAAATCATTTTTAATCTTTAGATATATTTTAATATTGGGATATAATTAAATATATAAATGGCATTTTTTTATTTTAAATACAATTATCAATTAAAATAGAATTAAAAAAATTAACTAAACAGCATATCAATAGTAAATACAATTTATTTAAAGTATGTCTGATACATTATTGAATTTTTGTATAAATGTTTTATAAATAGATTTATGTCCATGAATCAATTTCTTTATTTTTAAATATCTTAAATATTTTAATTTTCTATCATTTACTTATTTTAATTTTGAATCTTTTATTCTAATATTCTTTAATATTTTTAATAAATACTAGGATCTATTAAAAAATATATGCAATAATTAGTAATGTTTAATAGTTAGTTCTTTATTAATCAAGCTGAGATAGTCAATTCATTTAGATAGATTTTACACAATTAAGGACTATAGTTTGTTTTAATCAAAATTAAAGATGAATGCTTTCAAAATATTTGGCTTCATGTATCAAATTAGAAAATATTGTTAATAAATAATTAATAAAAGCTATTTTTTTATTCCTTATAGAAGAAGTCTCTTAAAATTTATTGGTATTAAAAACTTTTTTAATTAATAATTTCTGATTTTCTTATTTCATTTAAAATTAAAAATTAGTAATTTACTAAGGAATATAGTATACTAACATTTGTTTTAAAAAATTTTTTATTAAAATCTATCATTTAATTTTTTTTTGAAAATGAAATTATTGAGTAATTAATTTTATAGAGATGTTAGTTAAAATTAAAACTTTTATATGAATTTCACCTCAATTTATTAATAACTACAGTTATCTAAAGATTTAAAAGTTTAATAATTTTTACTTGATTTTAGAGTTTGTATAATTAATTTAATTTTTTTATTTTAATCTTATTTATACTTTATTTATTGATATAATGTGTGTATAATTTGAAAAATTTAGAATAAGTACAATAAAGTATATTTTATGTGCAATATCTTTCAATTGTATATTTTTTTAAAAAAGAATATTTATACTACCTTAAATTTAAAAATATTTTACAATAAATACTTTCAAAACAAAATTTTATTTGTTTTGCAATTGATTTTAATTTTTCTTTCTGGCATTATTTTAAGAATTACCTATTATAAAATAATTTTTTATTTAGTTTTATAATACTCTTTAAATGTCGTTAACTAAAGATCATTAATTATTATTTTGGTTTAACTTAAATTTTTAATATTATTAGTAGAATTTGATATAATAAAATATAAACTTTTTAAAATGATATAATCCAAATACTTTGCATTAAGTAGAATTTTTAATTTAAAGGGTTTAGATTATAATATTAAGTTATTTTAAATTAAATATAAATCACATATCAAATTTTACAAATAATTAACAAATAAAAATTTATAATATATCTAAATATAAATTCATTATTCTACAGGGTGATTTTTTTAGAAATAATTATATTTATATCATTATAAATTAAAAAGATTTGAAGATTTTGTAATTGTGAACAAATTTTTAAATTATTTTAATGAAATGGGACGCATTGCTATTGAAATAAATTTGTTGGGGGAGAGCCGAATATACAATCCTGCTTATATTTAAAAATTTCTAAAAAAGTATGCTACCTTAAAATAATAATATTCTTTTTTTATAATATCTAAGTTCTATTACATTTCCCAAGAAAAAAATTTACTTGAAGACCTCATAAATATATATAATATCAATAATTTCACTCTCATTTTATTATGATTTTACTTATAAAGAGCATTCAAATTATTCTTTCATTTTGTTTCTAAATACTATTTCAATAATGATTTAAAATCATTATTGATATATTTTAAAAAGTATTTTATTATATATTTAGTAAACTCTATAAATGTAATTTAAAACCAATGCATTCTTTTTTTTCTCTGTTCAACTAACACTCTAACTAAAAATGAATGAATCAGTAATAAAAATTTAGATTTATAATTTTAGGCAACATATAAAAATTTACAGTTAAAAAACACCATGGACAACTCCGCAAATTAATATTTTAATATATTGTTTATTTTATTAGTCACCAGATCAGAAAGTGATTATAGATTAATTTTGAAATTCTTATATAAAAAAGTTGAGATTAATATTAATTTAGAATCTGAAGGATAAGAAGGTTATTAACCATTAGTACTAATTTTATATAAAATTAAAAATATTTATATATAATTTGTTATATAATAAATATTGTAAGAGATAGTTATAATTAATTGAAAAATTTTAATTTATTAAAATAATTAAAAATAATAATAATGATAAATACCTATATAGAACTTATAAATAATTATTAAAGTAAATAAATTAGCTTAATATGTACATGATCTATTTAATTTAAATTAATTAATATTCTTATTTATTTTATTTTTAATTAAATTTATATAAATACTTTAATCCTAATTTATTATATATTATTTAGGGAATAAAAAAAGGGGACATGGAGAAATAAGAATTAAAAATTCTAAAAATATTTAATACTATAAAATTCTAATTTATAGCGAGTTTGCCAAATAATGACTTCTTAAGAAAAAACGAAATATTTATTTTATACGAAATAGATTTTATTGAGAGTCTTTCTTAGTACACAAAATTTAAATTTAATTCTGAGAAATATAAAACTTTAAAGTCATCAAGAATTTAATAATTTAATATTGTGAGATAGTCTTGAAACTATAACAACAAAATCAAATTAATGAATAATAAAATAAGAGGGCATTTGATCATTAAATTTCAAATCAATATAATCCTATAAAAAAAATGATATGAAATTTGATGAATAATATTTATTTAGAAATATATTATGAATTTTTAAGCAAAAATATAATTAATAGGATGATGAAATTGATATTTTTAAACATCAATTTTATGAAAGAATATCTGACTGAGAAAAAAACTGTTCTTAAAGTGATTTCTAAATGTAAACGATTCTGCATTCCTTTGTGTTTTAATATGAGGACAATCTTAAAGTCAATCAACTTGAAGAAGTTTTAAACTATTATTTCCTTTCTTATAGAGCAAATTTAATTCAGATATTATTTGTCAATAATTAGTTAGCCTGCTAAACCAAAGCCCTAATCTTCTTATTAAAATCCTATCTAAAAAACTGCGCAGTTGAAGATTTTATAAAATATATACAGAAAAGCTTCTTAAGGCTATAGGTGCCTTTTAACAGGATAATAAAGATTGTATAAGTTATAAACAAAATGATCATTTTATTTGAGCTTTTAAGTTATTTATTATTCCAAAATATTTAAAACAATATAATATTCACTCTCTTTGAATTTCCTTCTTAAATTATAATTTAATTCTAAATGCAATATAAATAAATTAATTAAAATCCAATTGATTTTAATAATCATGAAAATTGGAAAGATAAAATTTAATTTTATAATAAATATTTTAAGGATATTTTTTATTATAAATTAATTTAATGTTATATCTTTAAATTTCTTTATAAAATGAACTGATAAATAAACAATTAATATATATAAAACTTTCAATATTATATTAAATTATGTATTATTATATTCATATTAACATGAATAAATGAAGATTCTTAAATTAAGACAGGGACCTTTTAGATCACAATTTAATAAATACTTTATTCAATGTATTTTAATTCTATTTAAGGACAATTCTATTATAAATTTACAAATAATAATATATTTTAAATAATTCAAAATTGAATTAAACTTTAATCTAAAATTCAATTTTTATTTTATATTAAAATATTAATTATATAATCATAATTTCTATATTAATTAAAACTATATATATTGCAATATATTAAAAAATCAAAGAGAGGAAAGTTAATGAAAAGCTTGTTTTCTAGATTATTATCTAATGAAATTCCTTCATAATTTATTTGTATTCTATAGATTAAACTAAACTAAATTATAAATAATTTAAAGTCAGATTTATTCTAACATTTTTCTTCATATAAAAAAACAAAATATAGTTATAAATAACCCAACTGATGATTAACGGGCATTTTAAATTATTATATAAATAAAATGTTTTGAAATAAAATAAATTCAAATTGTTAATAAAATAGATATTTTAATTCATTTATACCTTATATGTTAACCTTTATATTTTCTTTTTTATTAATTAATTGATAACATATTTATTTTAGCATTTTTTATTAATATAAATCTGAATTTCATTTATTTCAATGATTAAAAAACAATTTTTTTAATTAATATTTTTATAATAAACTTATTTATCTAATTAAGATAAGTATTAGTAGATATTTAAGTTTACTAATATCATTCAATTGGTGGTTGGAAAGCATGAATTCCTTAATATTACTAGATATTTTGTCTAAACTCTATTGTTATTTTAGTGTCTAAGGATCAGGAGCATTTTCATAAAACTTCTTTTGCTCTTCAAGCAACCCAATTTAGTTTTCGATCAAACAATATATTATGATTATATAACTCTTCTTTCAAAATTAAATATGTTTAAATATATTTATATATAATTAAAAAATAAATATATACTAATTATATAATATAATGTAATATCAATAATGGTTTAGATAAAATAAAATTTAAAACTTTAATTTAAAAATTAAATTTTATTTTAAAGCATAAATTATATTACGATTAATTTCAATATTATATATTAAAAATCAAATTCGAACAAAAAGAAAAAAAGAGAATAAAGACTATTTATTGAACGAAGTTGAATATAAAAATAATAAATTTATAAGTCAATAATATGTTTAATTAAGTTCAGTTGTAATTTAAAAATTATGTTGAATCAGAAAAATACACATCCAATCTTTTAATCTACTATAAAATATTCATTAAAAACCTCAAAAATATTTCAAAATCTAACACTCAAATAATATATAATAAATGAATATCAAATGTGGATATAACTATTTCATTATATATTTTTTAATTAATTTCTGCTTTAAAATGAAGTTATAGTTTCTATTTTTTAAATTTAATATTTTATATTAAAAAAAATTTAATATATTCGCTATATGTTAAATTTGATATATCTTTAATAAATATTATATTACAAAACTTTAATATAATTTAAATTTATTATTACATAAAAAATTGAATTTTTATTATATAGGGATTATAAGAAATATAAAATGCACTAACACCAACGATTAAATGCAAATATATAAAAGTCAAGTGAGTTTTCAGTGAGTAAATTTATCATAATCTCCGTTGTCCTTCTTGTCATCTTGGCTTTTCATACCAAGCAATTTTTATTATATTTAAAATAATATTTAAATATAAAGAATTCAATTTATTTTGAATTGAGATACAATTACAGCAATTTTAATGTTAAAATTACATTAATTTAAGAAATTTCTGTCTTTAATTAAAAAATGACCTAGACTAAAACAGTTATTTACCAATTTTTTCAAGCTTATTTTATTATCAATTCATATTAAGATAATATAACTTTATTATTTTCAAATATAAGAATACTATTTTATTTGAAATTTATTAAAATTTAAAGTAAATAATATATTAATTTAAATATAAATTTATAAGTATTTTGATAAATAAACAGTAAACATTATTTATAATTTTCTGCTTTAATATAAATTAAGTAAATATATAAAATAAAGCCTGATTTTAGAGATAATTTAATATAAAGGTTTTAATATTAGAAGATTGTTTCAAAGCTATTAGAATTAATTTAGTAATTTAGTTATTTTAATATTATATTAATCAAATAGCCTTATATATTAATATATAGTTAATAATATATGTGAATATATTAAAATCTTATTTTAATTTAATATTCAAGTATTAAAATTTTATGATTAAATAAAATAAATTTAAAAATGTTATTAAAAAAAAACTTTAATAGGCTGAAGAAAAAGTAATTAGTAAATTGAATACTCATATAGATAATAGATAGATGAATTATATAATATACAAATTCATTTTAGTTCAAATCAATTGTCAATTTTACTCTCTTTTTAACTTTACTTGAATTCATATCCTATCTTAATCTATCAATCCAGTCTATCGATTAGTAGCTCAACTATATTATTTCCTATCCTAATTATATATGGCGTTGATAATGATTTTCATTAAGCAAAAAGCTTTCCTTTCTTTTTTAGCTTATTAAATCTGCCTAGAGAATACCCTTCATAATTTAAAGTTGATGGTCTCTAATATAAAAGATCCCTTTTTCCCTTAGATTGAAAATCTTAGGGAACATCTGTTGATATAGTATTTGATATTTTTCTTAGTTTTATTTCATTATGAATTTATTATTTTATAAGAACTATGACAATGACAAATTAAGTTCTTAAAGGAATTCAGTTAAATCTTATGAATTTTCTGAGTGCCAACAAACTCTTAGAATAAGTTGGCCTTGTCAAGATTTTACTATTTGATACTTTTAAATTCATAATTCAAGATTAACTTTTGAACTTATCTTATTCTTTTAGAATTTAGAAACTGAAACTGCCTAACCTTCATTGATTGGAATGAAGCACCCAAAATTGAAAACATATATAATTATATTAAAGTATTTCATTGAATTTAGGATTGTATACATATTATTAGATATAAACAAATTTTATACAAACTAAATGTAATTTAAAAAATAAATAATTTTTAATAAAAAAATTATCATAACCAATCTATGCAACTGAATATATTAAAATCATTAATTAAGTCATACTAAACTTATAATGATAAGATTAGTTTAGAATATAAATTTTATTAAGTTTTAAGAGTCTATTTAATTTTCCTCTAAAAAAATTATAACATATATTTTCATAAAAAATTAAATAAATATCAAATTTACTTATTTATTTTTATTCTTGAAGAATATAGGCTCATTTAAATTGAACTTTAATAAAACTTGAATTTAATAATAATATATTTCAGTTAAACAATAATAATTATATTAAATTTATGAAATCACCTTATATGATATATACAATTTCTTTCATGATATACCATAAAGAGTTTACCGAATCATAATTTTATTTTATGTCATTCATGACAATCAGACAAATAAATAAAATTCTGACCTTGTAATAGATAGATTAATTTTTAGTTTTTTACTATATAATTTTTATTTTTATGTTAAATTTATTTGTTTTATACTTAAACATGACAATTTACACAAGTCATTTTATTTTAAGTATTACATATTGTGTCAAGATTGATTTTATAAAATGATAAATATATAATTTATTGAATGAATATTAGCATTAATAATTTTAGTCGTAGGTCAAATGATTGCTTTGAGTAAAAATAAATTATTTAAATTAATTTATAAATTTGCATTAAACTTTTATTCAACTTATTTTAAATATTGAAAAACTTTTAAAATTTATTGATAAATGCTTATTTATTGATTAATTCAGAAATATCTAATTAGTGTTTAAAATATATAATCTTTTCTTATGTTATAATTTTAATCAAATTAAATGGACTATATATATATATTTTAATTTAGTAAAATAATTTGAAATAATTGAAAATTAAGGCATCTATAAAATTGAATGAAAAGTGTTCTAGAGAGTAATAGTGCAGAATCATAAAAAGATAATTCTAATAATATTAATAACTAAGGCAGCAACTGTTATTATTTTAAAAACAAATATATATGGGAAATAAAAATATAATGCTCCAAAAGAAGCAAACTCTATAAACAAGCCACTATGCTAATTTTAATAA
This sequence comes from Oxytricha trifallax, assembly GCA_000711775.1. Taxonomy (NCBI): domain Eukaryota; phylum Ciliophora; class Spirotrichea; order Sporadotrichida; family Oxytrichidae; genus Oxytricha; species Oxytricha trifallax. The sequence continues at coordinate 79,358 of ARYC01000113.1, forward strand.
AGTATGACAATAAAGTTCACAAAAAACCTAAAAAAGCTAAAATAATAATTCATATTAAGAAATCACTAATTATATTTCTGAATTTTTCAATGAGGATTATTTTCTTTAAAAAAACTTAAGCAAGAATGAATGACGATAAAGATTACAGGTATTTTAAATTATAAGATAAACTAGGAAATAAGACTTATAAAGATGTCATAGAACAACTGAGAAAAAAATAGCAAAGCTTATTTAGAAATAATACTTTTAATATAATTCATATTTTTGAATAAAAGTAAATATAACTTAGTTTATAATTATATTTTAAATATATATATATATATATAATATTATAAGTTTTTCTGATTCACTTAAATTTTATATTTTATTAATTATAATAAAATAAATAATTGGTAATTAATCGAAAGTTACAAGATTATAAAATAGTTTTCTTTAATTAAAACAAATTAATAATTACATTAAATTCTTGAAATTCAATTTTTTGGAGTTGAAAAATTAAATATTTTAATTTTCGGTATTATTAATTTAGTCATGACTATTACCCTTTGTTAATGTCATTTATATTTAATTAGCATATAATTATATATATATTAATGGTAAAATATTTCATAAAATTTATTAAATAATAGTAATTAAGGCTTTGTATTTTGATTATTAAATTAAATACCATAATAATACTTTTTATTTTGCATCAGAGATAAATTATTTTTATTAGTGGGAATTATTTTTATTAGAATTTAAAAAACAATTCATTAAATTTTAGAGACAAGACTCAATCGAAAAAATAATATTGCTTTCCTTGAAGGTCCTTTAAGAATAATAATACCTATAATATATTCGCATTAAAAGACAAGTATCTTAAAATGGTATATTAATATAATAATACTAATAATCTAATAGCTTTCAGCAATAAATGTTCTAGAAATAAAAAATTATCAAAATCCAACTATAATATATTTCAGAAATGAATTTAATTACATTTAATTTATTAAGATATTTTTATCTGATCAAACATTTAAAACTTTATTTATTCTTTATTGTGGGTGATGATTTAAATTCATTTATTTTTTAATTCAACATGCAATATTAAATATTATTCAAATAAATCTAACATTGCCATTTAACATTTTTTTCACAGAACTATAATTTGAACATAGAGGGAGAATCTAAGCATGGGAAAAATATTTATAAAAAATGTGGATAGGTGTTAAAAAATTTTTTCTTCTATGACATAAAATCATAAGCCGGTGCTTGATTTTTTCTCTATAAGGATACCCCATTTAAAATATCGTTTAATAGGAACTTTCTTTCATTAGGCTTTAAATTTGAACTCCTTCATGACATTTATATAAATTGACGAACATGTTAAAATCATAAATCTTCCAAAGATATTTATTTCTTTGGGATCAAATAATTGATTTCATTTTAGAAAAAGAATATATTTTTAATTATATATATGTCCCATAGATAATACTAAAATATAGTCTATTCTCCTTCGACTCATATAACTCTCTACAATATTCTTTCTTGACCTTTAATATCATTTGATTATTATCTAAAATATATCAATATTTGTTAAAAAAAAAATACATAACTTTTGATGGATTTATGATTTTAATATCTATTAAAATGTCACTTATGTTGTTTGATATTTTATTAAGGAGTCAAAATAAAGAGTTTGATGATAAAAATATCGTAAAAAATGATATTTTTCATGAGAACGTGGTCTTAGAGAGAATATTTTTTATTTTGCATCCCAAAAGTAATAAATATTAATTTGATTTAATTACGTTTATTTAATTTTCAAATCAAAATTTTAAAAAATTGTAAATTATAATTTTAAAAATTTATTTTAAGTAAGTTTAATTTTTTTGCTGAAAACTAATTACAAAATCTTTATTTTTTGGAAGATTATATCAATTAATTAATTAATAATTTACTTTTTAAAATACAATAATTTTCAATAAAAATGAATATTAGTGTTTAATTTATTATTTTATAACAAATTGTTAATGCAGATTTTGCTAAAGCTGCAATTAAAGAATAATTTAATGTTTTTAAGTAAAATTGTATAAAATAATATTTTTTTATATAATATATATTTTATTATAAATTTACAATTTAATAATAATATCTTTAATAATAATTTTATTGATGGTCAAGCTAAGAGAGAAATACTTTCATGATGATATAAAAATCAATGTTATATCAGAAAATAAGATTTTCTTCTTTTCTGCCTTTTTACCAAATCATGAAAAGTCTAAATTACTTGTAAAAATCAATGAATGATCGTATCCTAGCAATTTAATTTAATTGCACCAGTTTATTGACATTAAACTTAATAAAAATTTAAGTTTTGATTAATCAAGGAGTCTCTCTATCCAGAAGCTAAGGAAGTCTCACTTCATTCCAGCATAATAATCATTCATAAAAAATTTTGAACTTGACAATATAAATTAATAACAGAACGAGTTCTAAAGAAAAGTGAAGAAATTGATGGAACATTTCGAGAAGATAACCTTATTCCTCAGAGAATCATTAAACTTATGATAAAATGTAAATATTATATCTTCCTTTCTCATAATATCATATTATTTTCTTAAAAATATAATATATAAAAATATATTTAAGAAAAGGATATAATAAACTACATAAGAGGTAAATTTAAAATTTAATTAGTTGCTTTTTTTAGATAGCAAATAATTGAAAATATAATAGTTATTTAACTAATTAATATAATCAAACATAAATAATTATAAGCATGAAAATAAAGGATCAGGAGTTACTAAATTTTATTATAAAAACTTAAAAAAATAAATGATAGATTATCTCAAAAATTATTAGTATAATTTAATTCCAAAAGATGTTGAAATTCAAATATCTGAGCCATTTTTGCTAAAATTCTTTTGAATAAAAACTAATTTAATAGAATAAATTAAATACATAATATTCATATAATAATTTTTATGTTGATTATAAATAGTCAAACTTCACCCAAATTTAATAAGCATTAATTTAAAGATATATTTTTATATTATCTATTAAAATTTAGAGAAAATCATTTGAACTTTGCAAGATAAAATATGCGAAAGAGAGAATAAGATAGAGCTTTAAACATTTGAGTAATATCATATTAACCTACTAAATAAATAATATTTTAAAACTGAAGGATTATTTACTATTACATTATAATTAAAAAGAATATGAATTTCGTTAAATATGTTGATCAACTCCAATTATTAAAAAATATAAATAATATTATTATTAAATATAAATTTAAAGCATCAAAAGAGTATAAGCTTTCATTATCATATATTGATTAATTAATTTTATAATACTATAGCATATTAAAATAATAAATATTATTAGTAATAATATATAATTTTAATTAAGTTCTTAATTATTAAAAAACTATTAACTATTTAATATTAATCATTAAATCTATTTAGAAAAACTTCACTTTTAAAGATATGTATATCAAAGTAAAACTGCTAATAATAAATAATTAATAATAAATTTGTATTAATTTAACTTAAAATGTTATGAAATCGATAGCAAGTATATATAAAACTCAAAAAATAAAAAACTTTTACTTCATAAATATATACAACTTAACATTTATATTATTTATAAATATTATATAAAACAAATTTTAATTCTTGATCTGATAAGATTTTCATAAACAATCTGTAATTAAAGTTTTCTTATATCATATTAATGAATTGATTTTAATAATTTGTTGCTATTTTCTTTAAATGATTATATCCTAATATTTTTGCATCAAGATTTGGCATTGTCTAAGTCACTAGTATAGTATAAAAATGATACTATATTTAATAATCTGATATTTCACACTATTCTTAAATCAATTAATGGACAATTTCTAAATTATAATTATTTTTAATTAGGTCAAATAAGGTTTCTCTTGTTTATCATAAGGGATATAATCCTTAATTTAATTAGTTAAAATTTAATCATCATAATAATAATATAAATAATAATTTAAATAATGAAATTTGAATCTAATTATAAATAATAAAAATATAATATTATATTGATTGCTATAATATAGGAAAAAAGGAAATAAAATATGATCTAAAAAAAATTTAGAAACATTTTTTATAGACGAAAAAATAAGAATTGTCTTCAAAATAATGCTTAAGTGACCCATGTGTGAAACACCTGAACGCAAGATATAAAATCATTTACAAAAGCTATAGGAGATCATTTGTCCATTTAATTTATATTTGGAAGTTTGTCCAGGGTCAAACCTTTCTTTTTGGCAAAACTGAAATTGCAATATATATTTCCAAAAACACCTGAAAATATTGATTCTAGTCATTTAGACCTCGCTGAACTCGAATATAACATCAGAATATCCCTATCTATCTTTAAAACGCGGAAAGATATTGGCATTTTAAATTTTATTTTAGGAATTGATGGTAAATTATTCAATTTAACACTATATACATTAATAATTTTTATCTATTTAATAATTACAATAAGAATATATAGTAAATATATTGTATAAATTTCTTCTTAAATTCAAGAATTTTTAATAATTAGCTCGAATAAATCTTAATTTTTTCAAGACTAAAATTATTAATAATATTATGGAATTGTTATTACTTGACAATTAGACCTTAATCTTCTGGACTATGATTAATTAACATTAAGCATTAAAGTTAATAAAGTTGAGTTAAAAACGAAATAAATTCAAAAAATATAAATATTAATGTGAGATATTGATTGACATTCATTTAGTTTTTTTAAAAATTACTTTATTATCTCAAAATATTATAACTTAAAAAAGAATTAAGTTTAATTCAATTCAAAAATATAATTAAAACTTAGAAAGCTTCGTTAATAATTTGATATATAAATTATTGAAACTTTAAAACATAATTATATTATTTATAAAATTAATATATAGAGATCTTTGATATATATAAACAATATGAGATGCATAAATAAAATGAGAAAAAAAATATTTAGTTTTTATAAATAATAATATTGTAGAAACACATTTGAACATGGAAAAATGATTATAATTATATATAAAATATATGAAATTCGTGGCAGTTAAAGTTGGCCAATTTAAACGATCTTGAGCTCATTTGTTAGGGAATTTAAAAATAGCTGGACTTTGTTATTGGCGGTACTATTTTATCACATACCTGGATCGAAATAACTTGACTTTAATTAAACCCTAATAAATTCATTAAATTATACCCTCACATTAAAGTCAAGTTATTTCAATCCAGGTATGTGATAAAATAGTACCGCCAATAATAAAGTCTAGCTAATTTTGAATTCCCTATCGAATGAGCTCAAGATCGTTTAAATTGGCCAACTTTAACTGCCACGAATTTTATATATTTTATATATAATTATAATTATTTTTCCATGTTCAAATGTGTTTCTACATTATTAATTGTTTCTGTATTTTTTAAATCACTAATTAATTTAACATTAAAACCTATAAATGTGAATTTTTAAAATTATATCAATGAACCTACAAAGTTACATTTTTAAAATGATTGATTACTATAAATAATATTATAAATTAAAATTCAAAATCAAAATTTATTAATTTTTATACAATATTTAATATGTAATTAATTTTTGAGAAAATATGCAGAAACTGAATATATTTTTATTTATAGTTTAGTCGCATGTTTTTGAATTCACACTTTTGATGAACTAAACCTCATCTATAATTTTATGATCAAGAATATTTGGTCTAAAAATCTTTTTTTAATTCTAACATATTTTTTATTTATAATAAATAATCGATTCAATCATATTTACATCAAATGTAACTATAAGTTAATATAAAAAATATTTATTTTTAATAAAATAATTAAAATTAAATATCGTTGGAATACATTTGAAATTGGTAAAATCATTCTAATTAAATAATTATTATTCAAAATCTTGGCAGTTTAAGTCGGCCAATTTAAACAATTTTGGGCTTGTTCGAGAGAGAATTCAAAATTAGCTTTACTTTACTATTGGCGGTACTATTTTATCTCATCCCTCGAGCGAGTTAACTCGACTTTAATGTTTGGGTATAATTTAATGAATTTAGATGGTTTAATTAAAGTCGAGTTAACTCGCTCGAGGGATGAGTTAAAATAGTACCGCCAATGGTAAAGTCAAGCTAATTTTGAATTCTCTCTCGAACAAGTCCAAAATCGTTTAAATTGGCCGACTTAAACTGCCAAGATTTTGAATAATAATTATTTAATTAGAATGATTTTACCAATTTCAAATGTATTCCTACAATATTATTTTTAATTTTTCAATGAATTTGTTGCTAATTGCTGCTCGCTAAGAGAATTATTATATCATGTATTATTTTTATATTTTTTTCATTAAATTATAATTAATAATAAAATAACTGGATAAATTATTCTTCATTTATAGTAAGTGTATAACAAAATAAAGGTTTTGCATCCTTATAATAAATTTATTTAAAAAATATTATTCTTATTATACTGTAACCAAACAAAGTTATAATAAATTTTTATAATACCAGAGTTTTAATATCCTATAAGTTACAAATTATTTAAAACAAATATTATAATTGCAATTTAATTATAATTTATTAAAATTTAAAGATTTACATTTAGAATATCAGTGATATTCTCATTGTTTATTATTTTTATGCAAAAATATTCCTCTAAAAATAATGGGAAATTTTTCACCTCAATAATCTAGAAATATTTAATATTCCAAAGCAATCTAGTATCTCAAAAATAAAGTTATAAATTAATTATTTAAATGTTTAAATAAATAAATTCTTTTAACAATTTAATGTATTTAATATTATTCTACAATAACATAAAATTTATTATAAAAAAATCATATAAAATAGAAGTGATAAAGAATTTAAATGAAATATACAAATTATTTTATTTAGATAATAAATAAGTCATTAGTTTTGATAAGTTAACTATATATGCTAATTTTGGTTCGGTAAATATTAAAAATGAAATCTAACAGTAAATTATTTGTGCAAATATTTTTTATTTGAGTTTAAATGTATATAATTTATGGTATTGAATTAAAAATATTAGTAAATGCCGAATTTGCTTAAAACAAAGTGTCTTAAATTGTATTAATAATATAATAAAATTATAAATATTGATTTAGTTAAATATTTTTGATCTTTCCATACTGTTAATTGAATGGCTAAAGCTTAAAGGAAACATATTAAAATATCGTAGTTAATTAATAATTTCCTGCAAATAAAGCCCGAAAAATTTTAGGATTTAATATAATATATATCAAACACTGATACTTTTTAGGCATGCTTTTATCTGTATCATTAACATTTTACTTGTGTCATATTATTTAATTATTCAATTTTAACTATTTCTGACCCATTAAATTTATACATTTTATATTTGGTGTAAAAATTTTGTATGTTATGGAAAACAACTTTCAAATTTCTAAATTTGCTACATATGTAAAAATGCTTTTCCTAATTTAGATTTTTTTTGTTGCTATACAATTAAATTCATGAAATTAAGAATTGAAATAAGATTAAAAATAATAATTATTCATCATTAATCGTTTTATTTCTAATGTCACTTATTTATCGTAGTCTTAATTAGGCTTATCTTTTTATTGGTTGATTATTCTAATTTAATATATTTAAATATTATCATAGAAAATTATTCCTATTATTACTTTATATATATCAAAATAATCACTTTTTAAAAAAGAACTTAATGCATTTTAAGTTTGCTACCTTATTAATAATACTTCTTATATTAATTTTTAATAATAATAATAGATTTAGGATAGATGAAGTCAAATAAAAGTTTAAAATCAATTTTTGGTGTTTATAAATTTAAATTAATTTTTATTATTATTTTATAATTTTGCAAAATGTTTTTTGAATTATCTTTTTTCATTAAATCTAAATCTAGCTGGCAAACTTAAAATATTTATTGATAAAATTCAATAGTTTAATTTAATTATATAAAAAATACACATCTATAAATATATAAATTACTAATAATAAATATAAATTTATATATTATTTAAAGAAAAAGATATTATTTCAAATAATTGAGCATATTATAAATATTAAATGAGAATTATTTCTAATTTAATCACAATTATAAAATAGATTCTGAAATTTATGTATATTAACACCTATAATGAGAAAAATAATACAAGATTTTCTTGATTTGATTAGTGTAGGTATAATCGATATTATTTAAATTATTCTTATTTAAGGCTATCTCTTATTGTTTATTAATTTTACATATTTATTGCTAAATATAATTATTATAACACAAAAATAAAAATGAAAGATTTCTTATGAGTAAATTTGGGGGGGTCTAAGTCGGTGCAAAATTTTTTTTCGCAAAAACATCAAAATCCCTAAGTCGGTGCATGATCAATTTTTGACATTTTTGATATAATTTATCATTCTACCCCACTTAAAAAGTATCATTATTATCTAAAATTTATGTCTCAGCTTCTAAATCGAACTCCTTCATGAAATTTTGATCATAGGACACTTATAATATTATTACAAAAATATTTTTTCTCTGTGACAGATATTCGTTTAAGTAAAATAATAATATATTATTTCATATTTTAATATCTAATTAGTCAGTACAACAAAAATGGGGATTAAAAACATCATAATTATTCGTTAAATTTAATGTTGTCTGGAATTAATATAAAAACCATCGACTCAATTAATCGTTTTTTAAATACACTAATCAATGTGTACGAATTTTTTAATTCCAGACAACATTAAATTTAACGAATAATTATGATGTTTTTAATCCCCATTTTTGTTGTACTGACTAATTATATATTAAAATATGAAATAATATATTATTATTTTACTTAAACGAATATCTGTCACAGAGCAAAAATATTTTTGTAATAATATTATAAGAGTCCTATGATCAAAATTTCATGAGGGAGTTCGATTTAGAAGCTGAGACATAAATTTTAGATAATAATGATACTTTTTAAGTGGGGTAGAATGATAAATTATATAAAAAATGTCAAAAATTGATTATGCACCGACTTAGAGATTTTGATGTTTTTGCGAAAAATAATTTTGAAAAAATTTTTGCACCAACTTAGACCCCCCCGAAATAAGTGATGGATAAAGAATTTTCATTAAAAAAAGAAACAAGAATATGAAATTAATCAAGCACCAAACCCAGAGGATTGTGGAGTGATGGTCATTCTAATGATAAACAATATTCAAAACCCCAAAACCCTTTCAGTAGTTTGATTGAGTTTTTGATTGATAAAAGTAGACTATTAGTGCATAATTTATTAAGTTTTAATTGGGTTTATGCAGGGGTTTAATGTTTAAATATTAGTAATATAAGTGAGTATAACAAGCGAATTTTTAATATATTTCACACAAACATAAGCTTAGAGTCATGTGGCAGTTCTCTGAATTTTATATTTCTAAGAAGATGTTTAATTGTTTCTATTGTCTATTAATTCTCTTAGCTTGGCTTGATAATAGTTGAGTATGCAAGTTCTCTGAGACCTCCATTTATTTTATTTTTATCGAGATATTGTTTGATTCTCTGCTTAGAATCTCTCTCACCCCTGCAGCTAAAGTAATCGTTTCTTGGCATGTCGCTCTCTATTATTATTACTGCTAGAGCCCAGATATCCCATTAAGTGTCTCCATCTCTCCAATCCTCTCTCTCTGGGAAATATCCAGGAGTGCCGTATACATTTCCTTATGCAGAGGCTTGCACTCTTTGAGCTCTGTTGAAGTCTATAATATAAACTCTAAGAGGCTGAAAGTTCAACATGATATTCTCTGGCTTTAAGTCTCTATGAACATAACCTAGCTTGTGAAGCTCTTCAATCCCCTCAACTATCTGCTATACTATCTAGCTAATTTATCTCTGACATCTATTGTCAGATAAGAATTCTCTGTAAGTCATTTCAAGTAAAGGAAGCCTGAAGGCTACATGATCTTTACCAAGTAAAATAGCATCAAACTAGATGATATGCCTGCACTCATTTAACTTTGCCTTTTAAAGAGCATAATACTCATTTGCAAATTCCATTTGGAACTTGTCATCAGCAAGGAAGTAATTGAATGGATATATCTTGTAAGCATATTAGTCATCAGTAATGACTCTCTTCTCTATTTTATCTTCAAGAGTGAGGTAGCTTTCTAGGCAAGAATCTAAGTCAATAATTTTTAATATAGGAATCTTCATAGCCTCTATTTTAACCATGATTTTATTGATCTCAGAGACTGGAAAGTTCTTGACTGCTTTCTTCATTTTAACTTACTTCTAGACTTCAACTCTAAGAGACTCCACTGGGTTTCTTGATCTTCTCTTTAAGAGGAATCTATTCCCTGTAGGTTCATGAATAAAGACAAAACTTTAATTGTGCTTTTTCTTTAAGTGCACTTTGAGGTCTCTAGTATGAGAATATGGCTTCTCACAGAACTCACAGACATACTTCCCATCTTTCTTCTAATGCTTGAAATATAACCTTGGCATATCGTTATGTATATCTCTAAAGTATCTCTTAAAAGTCGACTTGTAAGGGAAAACTTAATTGCATTCTTTGCATTAATAGTCAACTTTAGCTAGAATTTATTAATGCTCTTGGCGGCTGTTTAACCTCCTCCTCAATTTGCACAGCTTCATTGATAACCTCCTACTTAACTTATATTTAAATATCAAAACTAGACTGGTCAAAGTTGTCATAAGTAGGCTCCCACTGAGTATAAGCGTCTCTGGTCTCTACTTTTCTCGGTTGCTAGAATGATAACTTTTATTGACTTGATCCAAGTAATGCCTCTTCTTAACAGGTTAGCGCTCATTTTAGTTTGCTGATATATTTTATTATAATAATGATAAAATATACCTTGATAAACTATAGTAGTCGAGTATAACACACTCTGGTAGATTCTTTGCTGAGAGGTAAGAAAATTAAATAATCATAAAAGACTATAAGTTGACATATTTTATGAGAATTTTAAACATTTTAGTAAATTAAAATACTCCCAATGAAGTTTTGATTCTCTAGGAGGTCCTCCAAATCAAGTTTGAACTTAATTTGGAGGTAAAGTTATTAAAAATTTTTAAATTTAAAATGCTCCTAATTAAGTTTTAACCTTAAAATTTAACTCCTAATAAAGTTTGAACTTAATTTGGAGGACCTCCTAAAATAATTAAACATTATTAGGAGCAATTTAATGGAGATAGATTGATAAAAATGGAAATCAATCAGTGAAACTTGGATCAAGTTTTTCAATGCTTCTCCGCATATCTTTTCTAGGTTGACCTCCGGTAGGTCCTCTCTATTTAGTAGTAAGATTTTAATAAACTTAGAATGGATATCCATAATTTTAAATTTCATTAACATTTCTAGAAAGAGGAAGCAAGATGGAGTCTATGAATAATCAAATGAAGAGAATTTAATCTCAAGATTTAAAAGGAAAATTCGAAGTAAAGAGGATCTTTATAGATATTTGGTATAGCAAGGTAAGTTCTTAAGTAAGATTAATAAATCCATTATAGTTGGATTGTTCTTGCCGACTAAGGAGGGAACTAAAATCTCATTCTTAAAAGCTTTACTGAGTGAAGAGAAAAATGCTTTTAAGTCTAATGAAATTAGGATGATAGAGATACCTAACTACCCTGAGATAGCAGTGACAAACCTATATGACGATGCTATGAGTGATCCGGACGTAGCTCTCTACCTTCCATCAAAGCTACAGCTCTCTAATAAGTTGCCAGAGATAAACTCTTCTTTGGTGTTCTTGCAACTCTGAAACCTGAGTACTTAAATGAAGTTATTTAAGAAGCTCACAAGAAACGATTTAGCATCTCTCCTGAAGAAAAAGAGAAGCAAGGTATTAAAATAAGTGATACCTGGCTGTAGGAACTTTTAAAACATCCTTTCATCTCAAGTAAGCTTAGTCTTCTAACTTTATAGAAAACCTGGTACTGCTATATACTTGATGAAAGAGCGCAGCAAATTAAACAGAGAGAGAAAGTCTCAAGTAAAGCATGAATTAAGTTAGAGACTCTTCAAAGATTTATAAAAGTCAGACAAAATGAACATAGATGCAGGGGCTGGCACTAAGAGAAGAAACATAGGCCCAAGCAAGCCTTAAGAGGAAGAAAAGAAAGAGAAGCCAAATCCCTTTACGGGCAAATTTAATATGTGAACTTATTCATTCGCTTAAATCTAAAACTATATACACAAAATCTCCCTTCTCTTGCGCATACTTTAGCTTTATCATCGCTGACTCTCTTAGCAGCACTCTTAATAAAATCGACTGCATCTACTTTAAATCATGCATCAGATGGTAGAGCAGCAATTTCTTATAATGACCTTTCAATAAACCCCAATACAATTCAATTCCATTGAACTAAGGCCTATAAGGAACATTAAATACAGGTGTTATATTAGCCTTTCATATTCCTTCCTTGAGTCTTTAGTTTTATGAACTGACAAGTTATCAACGAATAGAATAATCTCTTAGTCAACGTACTTATCTCTAAGTTATTGCAAGAATTTAATTTATTATTCAGTCTTTATAGAACGAGGGTGAATAACATAAGTCTCGAGGCCATTATCTTCGCTTATTCCACCAAGAATTGATGAGTTTAAACCTTAACCTTTTAATCATATACTTCAATGTTGCTACATCTTTAATACCAAGACCTTGACATAAAGGTATTAAACGGGAATACTGCCTCATCAGCGTGTATGAACTTAATATTATTAGAAATAGCCCTCTGCATTTAATCGGATATAATTTAAATTAGTCTTATAAAATGGAACATTAAAATCAATCACTCTCTTAATGCAATTGACTGTCTAGTAAGATATTCCGTTCTTTTTATATATGTTGGCTATAGATTAAGCAGAGATGTGAAGCTCAGGAAATTGGCGATGAAACATCACAGCTCTCTAGGCCAGAGAGAAGTGAGCCCAGTATTTAAGAGTCTTATCATTAATTAGATAATCGATATGATTCTGCTAAAATTTGAGAGGTCTCTTAGGCTTTGAATTAAGCTGCTGTCTCTTTAAATTTAATGCTAATAGACAATGATACCTCACAGTTGCAGGAGATTTATGGAGCAGTCTTGCAATAGATGTATAATTTAGAACAGGCTAGAGTTATTCACTATATTCATCACATCCATAACGCAACTTAAACAATAAATCTATATACTCGCTGTCATAAACTGACCCCAAACCTCGCATATACTCACTTAAATTACTAATATTTAAACATTAAACCCCTACATAAACCCTATTAAAACCCTAATAAATTATGCACTAATAGTCTACTTTTATCAATCAAAAACTCAATCAAACTACTGAAAGGGTTTTGGGGTTTTGATTGCATCAGAAATTCGAGACTCAAAGGGTTCCAGATATTTGTAATAATTGGATCAATATGCAATTGTACTATTTATTGTTCAACCTCGAGATTGGTTACATCATGATGAAAATAGGAAGATTAGAAATAGCATTTGAAAAAAATAAGAGCTCGAAAGAATCACAGAAAATAAAAACGAAGCATTATGGTTATTAGTGTAGCAGGAAATGGACATACAGAGATGACCAATCAAACTCATCACATTGAAATGGAGGACGACTTCATTTGAAGAACCGCGCAAACTTTGAATTTCAAATGAGAGAGAAAATTATCAATGAAGGGAATTCAGCTATGCCAGCTTGGGATGTTTAATGATAATTACTCAACGAAGAAAAAGGATATCACAAAGAACTTAATGGGAAAGGTGAAGTGAAATCTAAGTGAGAAACACAAAGATGATAGAAGAGAAGACAAACATCCCTTATGGATAATAGATTTATAAGAATTATTAGGTGGAGACGATTATTCAGAAAAAGAGAAGTACCCGGAAAATAAAGATTAAAATTTAGGAGAGAGACGAGAGGACCAGAAATTATAGTAATGAATTATAAGTTTTTTGCACTATTTTTAACGTTTTTAAATCGATTATTATTTTGATTTATTTACCTATGTGATTTCTAATAATTAACAATTAGAAAATATGCTTAACAATTTAGATGATTATGGTTAGAGAGCAAGACACTTGACTTTGCAAAGTAAACATTTAAGTCATAGCAATTCATTATGGGGGTTGAAACTGAAATAGCAGTGATAAGTGTTATTAGCAAAAAAAAAATTTGGAGGTGCATCGATCAAATGGTATTTGATAAATTTATCTACAAGACGATGAAATTAAATTAATCTACAAATATCTGCCTATAAAGAAGGTGGTGCACTAGTTCTTAATGGATAAAGCTCTAATTCATAAGTATTTAAAGATGCTAGCGACTGCATGTCACATAAAGTTACTAGGTGCAGTTTTCTTAAATTTAAAAGAACCTCAAGAAGCAGATCATTAATATAAAATAATCATACTCTCATTAAAAACTTTAGAATGCAGATGTTCAAGCGCTTGAAAGAGATAAAAAATTAATGCGCGATAATGATGCTCGAGAACTCTAGGGATCCAGCATCAAGAAATTGATACATAACACTGAGGTTAGGCTTTAAATAAGATTCTTCTCAAAACTAATAATTGGACCTTAAAATATAAATTGTACAAGCGCTTAGAAATTTCTCATCGTCATTCCTACTTCAATTACTTTTACTTCTGCTAATATTCTTGTGATAATACAATACTTGAAACTTTCCCTCTCCCACTTTAAAATGCGACTTAGGTATTAATATACATAACATGATTTTAATTAACTCTATATATTTAATCGATATTTCTGGCTTATTACTTTATTTAAAATAAAAATGGAAACAAACACTGGCTTCTCAATTATTTACTTGTAAAATTACAAATTTCTATTGGGTTCACTCCTGGCTTAGATAAATTTGACAAAAGCCTTACTAGAATTCAATTAGATTAAATGTCGACGAAATGCTAAAAGATTTCAAAATATGTAAAAATATTACTGCATAAATTGCTTTGGTTTAAGATTTAGAGTAATGCACATTATAATTTCATACTTTGCCTGATTTTAATAGCAATTGATTGAATAATGCTCAAGCATGCATGTTAAGATTATTTTTGGTAGGAATTTAGTAAATGAAACACTAAGCTCAACCTAGCTAAAACTGGTAGATCATTGATCATACTTTTCACTATTATAATAATGGGAACAACTTCAAGAATTGAGTTCATATTCACTCAAAGTCATAAAATTAGTAAATTGAAATTAGTAAAAGTTTGAAGTGCAGCAAGCATACCATATTATTTATAAATAAAAAATGGAGAATGGAGACTTAGAGTAGTGGTAAGTAATTTCCATTAATTGGCAGATTTGACGACTTTGGGAGAGAAAGTTGGTTTTCTATCTGTTTCTAGAGATCTCTCATGACATTGGTAATTTAAAAATTAATGGGTAATGGTTCCATAGGTAGAGCCGCTATTCATTTCAAATTTTCATAAAATGACCTAAAAATGATTATAACATCAATCTAATATGATATAACTTATATATAAGGTCTAAAATAACCTTTTCAAGGAATACATTGAGACCCATATCAAAGTAACATTCCACATTGACATCATAAAATACATTAGTTTTTGAATAAATATTATTTTTTGTCTTCAATATTTATGATTTCACTAATTTAATAATTCATAAAATGATTAAGTGGTATATTATCTTCTAATATAATATTCCAGTTATAAACTATATGTCTAGCAACATCAATAAAAGCACTATCAAGATAATATACCACTTAATCATTTTATGAGTTATTAAATTAGTGAAATCATAAATATTGAAGACAACAAATTTCGAAGAAAAAAAATAATATTAATTTAAAAACTAATGTATTTTATGATGTCAATGTGGAATGTTACTGTGATATGGGCTTCAATGTATTCCTTGAAAAGGTTATTTTAGACCTTATTTATAAGTTATATCATATTAGATTGATGTTATAATCATTTTTAGGTCATTTTATGAAAATTTGAAATGAATTTCAGCGGCCCTCCCTATGGAACCATTACCCAAATTAATGTATTCAAAATATTCATAATTGTACGACTGTGCTAAACTTGCATCCAATCGTCGAGATCATACCAATTATTTCAAATTTGACCATATTCTAGCAATATTCGCATTTTTATCTCTCCTCTATAAAAATGTGTGGTGGTCATTTTGTATTTTGTAAAAGTTTTATTAAATGCAGCAAATAAGCGATTTTGCAGATTTTTGGCACTATAACAAAAAAATTGTCACTTTCAAAGAAATCTTCGTTTTTATCACTAATATGAATAATTTTGTTGTAAATAAGCATTTTGAAAAATATGTCTCAATAAAACAAACTAAATAATTTTATAATTTGAAATTAAACTTGCTTCTAAGTCTAAATTACGACGAAAAAATGTCACTAGAATCCAACAAGGCAATTTAAGACTCCTACCTCATTGAACTATACAGAGAAAGTCAATATGATGAATGAGACCTACAATCATTTGCTAATGACTAGCAATAACAAAATTTAGTTAATTTTGCTATGATGGGACCTTGAACATCGACTCCAACTTTTAAAAGGTCATTATACTTTCTTGTCCGCTTGAAAAACCTAACATGACTGACTGTTTTTCAAAAGGATTTATTGAAAAAGACTAAACAAGGATCATACAACAGAAAAAACAACTTGAAAAGGTGAAACAAGGGATCCAGACTAACTTAACCACTTCTTTTCCAAGAGCTCCAACAAAACAGAGACTAAGGATAGTCTCTTCTGCTAAAACTCCATAAAATACTGAATAATTTAGACTTTTAAGGAATAAAAAAAAGGCACAACTTACTATGTAGTACCCAAATCCTTCATAGTCTTAAACCCAAAGTTTATTCTCCTAATAACCATCAAACATACTCCAAGCTAAGCAGTATCACTTTTTAATGAAACTAATACAATATGGCCAGCATATGAATTAATGGGGAAGACCGTGTAGTAAAAATAGCAATAAAAATAACAAAACATTCTATGGAAAGATCTGTTTTATCAAAACATAAGTATTGCTAAAATTAATACTTTCCAGAAAACCCAGAGACAAGAATAACAAAACCCCATTTTCATTGTTTTTACTCTTTTACAAGTCTAGCATACAGTAGTAGACTTCTAAGAATTTTTGGGAAAAAATCATCTCACCTATAAAATAGGGAAACAACTAAGGACCTAGGTAATACAAAATCTCTTTTATACAAAAAAATAATATCACCTAACTCATACTCTAAAACTCAATGATCCTTTACACTCTCTCTAGAGAGAGTGTAAATGAATACTCATCAGCTCCTGTCAAAGAATGAACTTATCAATGATAAAATAAAAGCTAAGAAAGAGATTTAAACAAGGCAATCAGATTTGAGATCAGAATTGAAACGTCCTTTATCAGAAAACAAATTGAAGCCGACACTAAGATCAGATCCACATCAGAAAATGAAAATAAGAAAGAAATCTTATTAACGTTTTGAAATTAAAGTTATAATAATTAAGAACATATTCCAAACTCAAACAGTGGATCCAAATCAGATGATTCAAATGTAGGCAATTGGAAAAACTAAAATAATATTTGAAAAACTAACTAAGGAAATGTGTAACATATTTATAAGTAAAGGAATAACAATCAATCATTACTAATTTATCAGCAGTGGATAATACCAACACAACTTTTTACACAACCAATAGAACTACAACTATAAAGAATGTAAAAAGCAAGAAGACCAGAATCATCAATATGAAGAGGATAAAGCAAGATGAGCTGAAAAGGGAAAATAGTCCTTAACAATTAAAAGCACTCTAATTTATAAAGGGCTTGTCCCTTATCTTTTAACATATACACTTTATCGGGGTCACCAGAGACCTCAATGTGATTATCATTATTATCATTATTATTATTATTATAATAAGACAAACATAAATAAAAACACTAAATAAGGCGATTTTTACCGTGATTCTTAATTTTTGTAATTTTAAGGAAGATTAAGTTGAGACATATAAAATATTTGGCATAGATGCTGGGAAAAGCACAATTTTTAATAAATATAGTAATATCACCTTTTTTTTACAAATTAAGGAATGTACCTAATAAAATAATTTATTGTTAGCTTTTACAATTTTCCTTATTTAAATTTATATATGTCAATACTTGTGGTAGAATGCTTTAGCATCTAATATAACGCTAATTTACCCGTTTATCGTGAGTTATGTGATTTGAATAAACATGGACAGTTTAAAATCATAATGTAGATACTTTAAACCCTATATAGGTTATCTTTTTAAAAAAATAGAAATTAATGTTAAAAAATTATTATATAATTATAATATAAATATTAAAAAAATATATTTAAAATAGGAAATTATTTAAAAGAATATTATTGCTAAAATAGAATTGAATCAGGAAATTGTGAAATTAAAATTAAAATATAATTAATAATATAATTAGACCAATGGAAAAATACATAAACCCCAAATCCCCTCAATTTCTAAACTCCTGTGTTTTTGTTGCCATGTGTCAGTTTTTTATAAGTAGCTGGTCAAAAAATTTAGGGGGGCTGGCCAAAATTATACATGTATTTGTAAAAAATGGATACATCTCAAATTCAGGGTCTGTATAATTAGGGAAGTTGGGAGATTTGCGGAATTATCGATTTCAAAGACTTGCGTAGTTTAGGGCAAAATAGGGACTTTTTCATTAAAACCTCTCTTATTTACCGAAAAGGGGCTTGAAAGTAGGGTAACTCCATTAAAATCTGTTAGTTTTGCCAAAATAAGGCACTCATGCATAATTTGGATAATATAAAGGCAAATTAAACTAAGTAGAATCGCGAAGGGAGTGGTTATTTTAAGAGTGCAAATGTGAAATAGAAGCAGTATTTTAGAATTGAGTGTGGTTGAAATAGGATATTTTAAGAAAAATATAAATAGTGTTGTTAATTATTATAATCTGTGATGAATTTAAAACAGACATGCCAGGGGAAATTGTAAAGGGAAAAAGGTTCTATGCACTACTTCATTTATGAAACAAACATCATCACACAAAGCCGAACAGAAGAGTGTATTTCCACTTCTTGATACTAAATGCCCACATCCCCTGGATGTCTTCTTTTTTTAAATTCTGAACAATTTCCGCAACCCTCTTCACCAATTGCTGCCTTTAGTGTAAAGCCCATTTAAACTAACTTGTTCCGAATAGAGTCCATATTCATCTCCTTCTTTGCAAAGGAGAATAACTGCTCAATTGGATTGAGCCAAGGCGAGTATACGGCGTTGAAGAGCACATTCAGTTTGAACTTTCTGCCTGTGGCTAACATCTCTGAATATTTATGAATGACTGCGTTATCCATCAGTAGGACCACTTTCTTCGAGTGTAGTTCTTTGTCAGTTTTTACACTGCGTAAGGTATGGTAAATGAAGTTTTCAAAATAACTGAGTCAAAAGATCCTTCTATCACTTGACTGGAGATAATTCTATTCTAGGAAATTGCAGCAATATAAGACATTGAGAATTACTATCTCTTAGTTGAGCTTTTCTTAATTGAAAACTCTCTCACTTTCATCCCATAGTGTCCCAGGTTCTGCTTCATCTCACTCTATAATTCCTCAACGCTATTCAAATGAGGGTCTATAAAAAGCTGTGGCCAAAGCTTTTAGTAAGAGCCCCTTTCACTCTGCAAGTTTCCCTGCTTTGACCCAGGGTTTGATGAGTCTTTTTATTAGCTACTTGAGAGTTTTAGTTTCCAAGGAGTGACTGCAAACCGACTTTCCAACTTGATTTCGGCACCTAGGTCAACAAATTTCTTCCTCTAAGATTCAAGTTTTAGTTTTGATATTTTATCAATAATAGGAGTTAAACCTGTCTTCACTTTCGAAACTGAATTGTTTTCAGACACCACTGATTTCACTGAACTATTTATGCGGAAACTCTGAAAAGTTTTAGTTAAGCTGAATTTCTAGTTGGAGGTCTCAGGGACCTCTAATATCGAGGAGAGGTCCTTTCTAAATGCAAGTTGAGTTTTCATTGAAGGGGTCTGAAGTTGCTTTTTTGTGGTTTCAGTTTATTTCCTTAAAAGTATTATTCATTAATATTTACCTTAGTATTTACAATGATTTTTTAACTATAATTACTGGTTTTATATGACTACTTTGACCCCCTTAGAACTTTCGCTCCATGAATTTAGATTGAAGTGCTGACAAAATTCTTTGGCGTTTAGGATATTTCTTAAACCCTTAGCATCCCTGATGGCCTATAAAGCTTTTTATTGCAGAATTTTTAATTGCTTACGAAATTGACTAAGTCATTCCGAATTTTCCACTTTTAATATTTCCAACCTATTTATTACAATTGTTATAAAATCCTAAGTCAAATGAAATTGAAACCTTCTTCAATTATTCCCCAACATTTTCGATTTTTTCCAGGTGTAAGCTCTCTGAGAATTTCGAAGTTAAAGAATCAGAACTTTGATTCATTTTGAGAAGTATTTTTCCACACAAAAGTTTGTCATCGCTAGCGAGAATCATGCTATTATTTTGCAACCTTTTTTATCGCTTCTGTAATTTTGCAGAATCTCTATGCATATCTTTAATGTTGAAGCTCCATTAATTTGAGGTCATCGAGTCCGATCGGTAGTTGCTCTTATCAACTGAAATGATAACTGCATCCTCATTTACGAACTGAGCCAACAACCTGCTAATCCAGAGCCTCTTCTCATAGAAGTTCGGATCTCTATACTTTGTATTAGCAGCCTGAGTTTTCCCATATCTTAAATTAACTTATCTCACAGAATCTTTTGAAGTGTGTTAACGCAAGGTAGCTTAAGTAGCTTACACTCTGGCTTTGTTTGAGCCAGGTTTAATAAATAATAATGAAGCTTCTATTCTGTAACTTCGTAAATTCCGTTCTGTTCTAGGTAGGCCTGGATAGAATCAAGTAAGAGCTAGTTCCCACAAACCTCTTTTCTACCCACTTTCTTTTGGGGTTCAAAATCAAGAATCTTATGCTTGACCTCGTACTTAAACATTCGATAGTCTTATATGCAACATCCACATCCATCCTCAATTTCTTAGCCACTTGACAATGCTTTAATTGCTCGTTATAGTATAGATTATAACCTTTAATTTCTTACATGCGAGCTTAGCTTCTCTTTTCTTCAAAAAAGGATTGCTGCTTAATTTCTAGGATTTGCCTTTTTATTTTATTGTCTCTTTTAGTGCCTCTATTAAAATTTTGACTGCCTCTAAGAGCTCCTCATTACTCATCAACTTTATATTTTCTTGTAATATTATAGCTTGTGTCGCTTCCTTAATTATTCATAACTGGTTTATTCCTGATTCTGGCAAGTCGAAAACTTTAAAAGTAAGCTTCAAGGAATTTGCAAAGTTCATCATCATTTTATATGTAACAAACATCAACATTGATAGCTAAATATTCTTGAATTTATTCTTAAGGAAGTTTTAAGATTGCTCCACCTGTAAGTTTCTATATTTTTACATTAATTTCACCACTGTTAAGCAGTTATCCAGAATTTTATGTGAACTTTTTTGACTAAATAACGTTTTGGAATAATATACCAAGCAGGACAGGAGTCCTTTTAACAAAAGATTTCTATTAAGCCTTAACTTTGCTTGGTTTAATTACAGATAAGGCATTAGAAATAAGAAAATAATCACTTAATATTGAGTGCTATGAGCAAGAAATCTCTGATTAAGATCGAATCTAAGACTCTTCGTTAGGGTTTGAGTTTATACGTGCATTCTTGCTATCTGTTTTTTAGAACTTCATTTATTTATTGGTTATTTTACAGAAGAAGCTTGATCAAATTTATTATATTATAATATCTTTAAGAATTTATATAGATAACTTTAGTATTTTAATTATAAATTAAAATGTAAGGAAAGCCATAATTGCTTGGTGACCAAGCAGCATTTTAATTACTACCAAATGATGTGGGACAGATTTCATATGCATATAATCAAGGTGACTCTCCTCTTGAAATAATAAGACTTTATTCTTTGACTAGAATGGAAAGGTATCATTTTTGAGTTTCTTATTTCTCATGATGAAATGCAAGTGAACTTCTTCTCTGCTATTTTGAATAACTTATAAAAAGCCCAGAATTATGCAAGCATGACTTCTTCAAAATCTTTATGTCAGTACTTCACGCTATTTTCATCAACAAACTTGATTAGCTGTTAAATGAAGTTTTATTGTAAAGCGAGCTAGAACTTAATCAACTTTCAATTCTACCTAATAAAAATACTCTTGCAAGGAAATAGTTAAATAACACTTCATTTAAGAGTAATAAAATTGTGAAAATCGCTAATTAGAATATACTAACTACCAAGATCACTGATTTACAATTCATACGCTTTGATCATAATGCTAATTACTTAAAATTTTGATGTACAATTTATTGAAATCATGATTCGTTAAGTATAAAAAAGGATGTTAAGCAAATGTAGAATTCTTCTATCATATAATATGAACACCTTAAAAGAAGAATAGAGCGAGAAAGGGTAGCAAGAATTAGAGACTATATTCAAGATAAATGTCCAAATCAATTCCAATATTGAGGATTAATATCACAATGAAGAAGAGAACGTAATTCATAACTTCTAGGATAATGATAATTTGAATGCCTATAAAATAAACTAAAAGGATCTTCTTAATCAATCTATCGAACAAGATTTATAGCCTTGAATGATTCTGATGATAATGAAGTTGATTTTTAGGAAATTGGCTTAGTTCTGGATACTACATGACGCAGGTCACTTACAAATAACCTAGGCTTCTGAATAAAAAAAACCCATGCTTTACTGCAATAGTAGTTGAGGGAGTACATTTATAAATGAATGCTACTACTATTGAAGCTTGTAAATTTTTTGGTTACAGCACAAAGCTGTATTACTAAAGCTTAAAGCTAACACTCACCGCAATATTTATTCCTTGATTCACTGCTGGAAATTGAGCGCATGCATTCTATAATTAATAACAAGCAGTAAATTAAAACTAAACAAGAATTCCATTGCACAGCAAGTAAACACTAAGATTTATTTTGGAAATCGATAAATTCAAGTTGATCGCGCAAAAGAGAAATATTTACACCAAAATAATAATAATCTATTTTTATATATACAGATTTAAGACTTAGATAAAATAATGGGGTTTATTAAGAATTTTGGTAATCGCAGCGTAAAAATTCTATATGAGCGAGCTCGTGCCAATATGTTTATTTTCTTTAAAGTTCACTCAAAATCTCAATATATGCGCGACTGCACTCAATTTTCACCCAATTATTCCGATTGAACATTTAAAGCAAATTTGATCATAATCTAGCATTTATTAAGATTTAGACCTCACTTCTCTAATGGGGTTCACTAAAAAATATTAAAAACATGATTTCTAAAAAGATTTTCTCCAATCATCTAAAAAATTTGTAACTTTCACACTAAATAATTACTTTGGCAACTTTACTGGACAGTATTAATGCTTGCATTTATTTTGGGCATTTATTTGACCACTTTTTAAAAATCAAGCAGTCAAGAATGGAAACACTCTACATTTGACTAAAACCCCTAAATTTGATCATTTTAAAAACAAAAAAGCAATATGATCATTTTAGATGGGATCGCTCTGCATTTTATCTTATTTGACTACAAATTCAAGGGGGGGGTCTAAGTCGTTGCAAAAAATTTTTCAAAATCCTAAGTAGGTGCAAAAAATTTGTCCTCAAAAACATCAAAATCCCTAAGTCGGTGCATGATCAATTTTTGACATTATTGATATATTTTTATCATCCTGCCCCACATAAAGAGTATCATTATTAACTAAAATTTATGTCTCAGCTTCTGAATCGAACTCCTTCATTGAATTTTGATCATAGGACTCTTATAATATTATTACAAAAATATTTTATCTCTGTGACAGATATTTGTTTATGTAGAATAAAAAACATTATTTCATATTATAATATCTAATTAGTCAGTAAGCAACAAATTGGGGATTAAGAACATCATAATTATTCACTAAATTTAATGATGTCTGGAATTAAAAAATTCGTACATATTGATTAGTGTATTTAAAAAAAGACAATTAATTGAGTCAATAGTTTTTATAATATGGCCAATAATATTATAAGAGTCCTATGATCAAAATTCAATGAAGGAGTTCGATTCAGAAGCTGAGACATAAATTTTAGTTAATAATGATACTCTTTATGTGGGGCAGGATGATAAAAATATATCAATAATGTCAAAAACCGATCATGCACCGACTTAGGGATTTTGATGTTTTTGAGGAAAAGTTTTTTGCACCTACTTAGGATTTTGAAAAATTTTTTGCACCTACTTAGGATTTTGAAAAATTTTTTGCACCGACTTAGATCCCCCCCCCCGTAAATTTATATATATTTATATAATATTTATATTTTTTGGTAGATTTATATAATTCTCTATAAAATCAGGTAAATTGATAATTAAGGATAGATTAAATATATCATAGTTTGATGCAAAGTTGGAATTGAGTAGTCATATAATAATATATAAATTATAATTTAATTTAATTTAAATAAATATTATCCTACTATATATAAAAATATTAAAATAAATTTAATTATAATCAAAACAGATTAATGTAATTAAAACATACAAGATGACCTACTTAATATAAAAAACAAATCTCAATATATAATATATTTTATTATGATATTAATTTAGAAAATCAAATTAAGTTTTATCTGCAATCCAAACCTATTATTTAATCAGGTATTTAATAAAAATAAAAATTTTAATGCGCAACAAGACTAGTTAAAAGAACTTTTTAGATTTTAAGATTCTCAATAATAAATTTAATATTTTATTTAAGTTAGTATAATTTAAGAATTAAAATAATAACTCAAATCTTCCTATATCAATTTATTTTATCGTTTTAAATTAAAGTTTATAAATTAAAAATTATTCTTATTGAATTAAATAAAAGGATTTCTTTTTAATCAAATATTTTATAATAATTATATTTTTAGCATAACCATATCTCTGTGATTAAATACTTGAATTACCTCAAATATAAAATTAATATTTTTTATTGCAAATAATAGCTTAATTAACTTTGGAAGCGTTGGTAATGTGCTTATTTATTTAATTGAATAATTATTTTATTCAATACTTAATATAACTTTAAATTTATAAGTATGTTGAGTGTTAAATTTATAACTCCAGCAATAATAAAGTAAAATTATATTACAAATTTAATAAAATAAAATCTTATGAAAATTCAATTTAATACATTTATAATTAAAAAATGAATAATATTAATTTTTATTTTTTTTATTAAACTCTGCCATAGTTATAAATTTAAAAATATATATTTTTTTTTACTTATTGCATATAAGCCAATTAATAATATGGTTTAGTTATACAATAATGCATATAAGCAACCAACAACTGGGCAGAAAGCTTATTTATTTTTTTATAACTATTTAACTCATATAATTAAATATTAACTTTTTTATTACAATTCCTTACATATAGTGAAATAAATCTCTTAAATATTCATATTAAATTATATTATAATTTAACTTTTAAATATATTTTAATTAATTAATAAAATATATTATATAAATATATATTTGTAAATTATTTTAATATAATTATATTTGGATTGAAATGAATATAAATCATGCTAACTTTTTAATATAGCTGCTCAAAACAATATCAATTATATATAGAAATTCCCTCTAGATAACTCTCTCAATCAAGTTACATAGTAAAATATAATTTTAATTTTTTTAATCTTGAATGATTATTTTTTAAAAAAATCTTAATTTTGCTATTATACTTTTTACTTCATCACTTTCCTTTTTGAATAAAACTTAAATACAATTAAGTGAATACCATTTTAATTTTTGCATGTTTCAAAGTAAATTATTAGTGAATACTGCACAGAATTTTAAATTATAGATATTTATTTAAAAAATCAAAAATTTAGTTCAAAAAATTATTTTGACAAAACTTGTCAACAAGATAATTATATTTATAAAATAATGGTTTACTTAAATAGGATGATATTTATACAATAAAAATTGAATTAAAAACCCCAAAACCCCTTGATGATGTTTATAAGAGCTTTGATTTTTCGGGTTTAGTTGAAGTCTTATTGGGGTTAGCAGAGAAAACGCAAGTTTTCTGTGAATTAAAAAGAATATTAAATAAATATTAGGTGATTTAAATCAACAAATTTTATCTGCTTTTGTTTGTTGTATCTCTTGAAATTTGCTCTCTCTAGTGGCTCAAATATATCATCTAATGATTATCAAGGATATGAGGAGCTCTTACGATAATCATCTCTACTATACCTTTTAGTTCTTAGCATACATCTTGTTACTTTTATATGCATCCAAGCTAAGCTAATTGATTATTTTTCTTTCTTAGTACCAAAGAAAGACATACAATCCATATCAATTTCTTATCTTAAGGCTCTAATAAAATTGATAACTACAACATCTAAAGGACAGAGGTTCAACATCACATTTTCAGTCTTAAAATCTCTATGAACATATCCAAGTTCATGCAACTCCTAGACGCCCTTATCATATTTTATAGAATATCATTAAAGTCATCGGGTATCTATTTTGATATAAATAGTCTCTAAGAGTCATTTTAAATTTCTTGAGCCTTAGTGCAATAAAACCATAGCTTAAAATAAAACTATCCAACTTAATCAAGTTCGTGCAATCTTTTCTTTAAGACTATCTAATAATCATGTGTTTTTCAGCTAAATAATTTTAATACTGCTACTTCTTTATTAATTAGCTGAAAGGATATAACTTGTATGCATAATTATCAACACTATTAGCTTTGCCTTGTTAGTCACGCTTATATGTTAGTAATTTTCAATAAAACTACTAAGATCAATTGCATTTGATTCAGGAGTATTTATTGCTTTTACTTAAAAGCATGCTAAAACAGTATTTTCTATAGGTTAGTTCATTGATTCTAATCGTCTCTGTCTCTTGAATCTCACCTGCTGCTCTCTTTATGACTCAAGAATTTAGATCTTCTATTTGCTGGAACTAATTATTAATTTTCTTCCTTCTGCATCAAAAACTCGCCCAAATGATACTGTGCATATGATTATTTACTTATGCAGAATGAGTGTAAGACTTCGTACAAGCGATACAATAGTACCTTCAGAGTGAGTGTGAGACTTTATAGAAGTGATACAATAGTACCACTTTCAATCAACTCATGCTCTTAAAGCTTTATTCGGTTGCAAATTAATTTTGACAGTCTTAGCATTAGAATCTTTTAATCTTTTCCACATGAGCTGTTCTTTCACCACCTCAACATCTTCGATTAGTGTTTAAATTTCCATCTCAGCGCTCTCTTTTTTATTTTATACTTCAATTTTTAAGTCCTCAGCTTCAAACTGAAGGCTCTAAGCTCTACCTCCCTCTCAAAATAAATAATTTCAAGCTGTTTAGTGGAACCAAAGTTTATCTATGATTATCCAGAACCAAAATAAACTGATTTCTGATTTAAGTTAGCTGGAATGTTTAATTTAAATTTAAATTTCTATTATAATGCTCTAATAACCTGTCTAGTTATAGTTATTCTGTATAGGAGTTGCCTAATCAGCAATAATGGGTGATTTTGAAGTGTTAAAGATCATATTTTCACTAAGAATATAACTATAATTTTTGTAATTTCGTTATTAATATATTTTTTAATTTTGGTACCATTTATGAAAGAATTCAGGTTCACTAGTACAAATTAGGATTTCAACCATTTTAGAACTTTTCCATTAAACCTTATAAGTTTAAACTACGAACTCATTAATTTTTAGGACTATTAAATTGGTACCAATTAAAATAAACTGATTCAGTACAATTATCAATAAAATATAAACAAATTTAGAACTAATTTAATGGAACTAAATTGATAAAAATGGAGCTCCATCTCTGCTGTTTGTTACAGCTAATGCGAACATTCTCCATGTATCTTTGCAGGGTTGATCTCCTATAAGATGTCCATATTTAATAATAATGTTTTAAACAATAGGATCCAAAAATCTTAAATAAAAATTAGAAATTCATTAATAGGAAGAAGAGTAAAGATGGAATCACTCAATGATCAAATGAAAAGAGTTGAGGCTCAAGAAATGATATCAAGATTTTGAAGTAAAGAAGATCTCTATCAATACCTCACTTTACATGTTAAGCTAATTGATGACTCTTATCACATTATACAGTTGATTTATTCCATCCAATAATGGAAAGTACCAAAATTTCATTATTCTTGAAAAGCAATATATGCGAGGAGAAAAATGTTTTTAAAATAAGAAATTAAACTAATTGAATTCCAAACTACCCTAAGATTCCAGTTACTAATCCTTAAGAAGATGCAGTGAATGATGAGGAAGTGGTTATTTACTTTCCTTTAAAAAAACAACTCTCTAATACACTACCATAAAGAAGCTTCTTCTTTAGTGTTTGTTCTAACCGAGATATTCCTCCCCACCCTAAACTAAGAAATACCTCCCCACCAAATCCTGATACCCATCACCTTAAACTTTCTTTCACTAACTTATTAAGTATAATAAGTTTACAATTGATAATAAGATTAAATAATTTATTTAAGTATAGGTCCTTAACTGTTCACCCCGAGCCCCTCCCTCACCTCCATAATAATAAGTATTTTTTTCTAATTTTATTTTTGTCTTGCGGACCGAAAATACATGCAATTCAATAATTTTATAGGATTCACTTTGTCCGATGATCATTTTGGTTATAAGCTTTTTTGAGAAAATGTTATAAAATCAAAAGCTAGCGAAGGAAAGTTAGAGGTGATGAGTATCAGGATTTGGTGGGGAGGTGTTTCTTAGTTTAGGGTAAGAAGGGGCGTATGGTGAGGGGTACCTCGGTTTAGGGTGGGGAGGAGGGATATCTTGGTTAGA
The DNA here is from genome assembly GCA_000711775.1 of Oxytricha trifallax. Taxonomy (NCBI): domain Eukaryota; phylum Ciliophora; class Spirotrichea; order Sporadotrichida; family Oxytrichidae; genus Oxytricha; species Oxytricha trifallax. The sequence goes on from ARYC01000113.1 coordinate 108,363, forward strand.
ACAGGTGTTCTTTGTACAAAAGAGGACTATCTCATAGAAATAATTGAAGAAGCTCATAAGAAACGATATTCTATCTCTCCTAAACAATAGAAGAAGCAAGGGATTCTAATAAGCTCAGCTTGGCAATAGGAACGAAAGAAGCATACTTATCTTTCTAGTAAGCTTTGACATATAACTTTGTAGGAAAATCTGACACTGGTATGTATCTTTTGAAAGAGCATGCTAAGGTTCATAGAGATAAAAAACAGCAGACAGTTCATTGAGTTAGCAAAAAACTTTATAAAGATGTTTAAAAGTCAGAAGATATGAACATAGATGCAGGAGTTGGCAGCAAGAGAAGTAACTTAGGTCCTATAAAAGCCTTAAGAAGAAGAAAAGAAAGAGAAGCAAATTTCTTTTTAGGGCTCTTTAATATGTGAATTATTTCATTCATTTAAATTTAAGACTTATTTATCAACATTCATTCTTCCTTCTCTTGTACATAATATTGTCCTATCTTAACTTACTTTTTTGCAGCTGCTTTAAATCAAGTTTACTGTATCGATAGGCAAGTTATGCTTAAGATTATACAGCAGCAGTATCTTGTAGTGAGTCTTGATTTAACTCCAAAAGAATTCGATTCCATTAAATTATGGGCTGTATGGAACGTTATATACAGGAGTTATTTTTAGCTCTTCATAAGCTTTCTTTGGCACTTTAGTCTTATGAACTAGGAGTTGTCAACATTAAGGATGATCTCTTTGTCAGTGTATATATCTTTTAGCATTTTAAAGAACTCAATATTCTGCCCTCGCTTAATAATGCGAGTATGAATGACATAAGTTTCAAGTATTAATAAAAGTCTTGAAGATAAACACAGCTTCATCTGCATGTATGAACTTGATGTTATTATCAAAAGCTCTCTGCATTTAATTACAGATATAGTTAAAAATATAACTAAAATATGGTACTGTAAAATCAATCACTCTGTTGACAGCCTTGAAAATAATGCCATTTCTTCTATGTATAATCTAAGGAGAGATATGCATGCCATGAAACTAGCTAATCAAGAGGATAGTGGGCCCAATACTTTAAAGTTTCAAAGTCTTAGAGTAACCGAGGCATTCATAATGGGACTGAGAGGACTTTTATTTTCTTGTAGAATGTTTTCAAGATCCAGAATTGAAATGGTAAACAGCTAGCAGACAGTGACATCTAACAGTTAAGACACTTTTGTGTAGAAACTTTGCTAGAGCCTTATAATTCAGTACTGATTTTACTTAATCTATATTAATACTTATACCATACATAAACTTCAGCAGTAAATCTAAATATTATTAATAAAAAATAGACCTTAAAATTTTGATTATTTCTATTGTTCATTTTGCAAATTGGCAAATTTCTCTATTAATCCCAATAAGACCCCAACTATACCCTAAAAATTAAACCGCTTAAATACCTCATTAAGGGGTGTTGAGGTTTTGATTATATCTCAAGTTAATTAAAGTCCAGGCCAAGGAGAACTGTAAAACCTTCCATGTTTAATTATTAATGTTTTATAATATAATTTTTTAATTTTTAACTTTCAAACATTGAAAGCATTCATCTATTAATTTATCTCTTAAAATAGGACACCAGACAATCTTTTAAGCAATTGTTCGCTGGACAATCACTTGTTAACGATGTCCGTTCTATCATTTATTTTTCTTTATTTACCAAATGTAATATAGAAAATCAGAGTTAGATATAAAATAGTATTCTATGTATTCCTGGTAAATAGAAAGGCTCAACCATAATCATCAAAGATATTCGAAAAGGCACCCTATATATCCAAAATAAAATATAACAAGATTTATTATTGGGAATTAAATAAATCATTTAAAATTAAGAAAATATATAGAATTTTAAGAGGGGGGAAGTTTCCTGCACCTACTAAAGTTTCCCGACTCCTTTGGAAGTTTTCAGCCCCAACATTAAAATTTAAGATTATACATTAACCCTATATAAAAATTATTTTAACATAATTTCAAGGTTTATATTTATCTATGGTCTTTTTTTATATTGTAAATATGTTGAATTTATTATTTTAAATATAATCAATGCTACTTTGATAAAATATTTGAAATTTTTATCATGATAAAGAAAAAAATAGATGTTAAAATATGAATTATTAAAAATAATTGGTGATATAAATTTTGAGAAATGAATAAAAATTTTTTATTTTTATGTGGGGGCAGGAAACTTTCTCCCAAATTGATTTTATAGGTAAGAAATGACAAGTTAAAAAGAAATTTTAATATTGGTTCGTAGTTTTTTACTAAAAAAGTTAGCTGCATTTTAGAGTGTAAACTTTTTCATTAAATTATAAAGGCATTTACTATATCAATAATAGTAAATTAAAACTTTTACTATATACAAAATGCCTATAATTTTTTTTAAAAAAAATATTAATTTAGTATAAAGTTTTAGATCTTTTTATACTTTTGTTTCAATGACCAATTCCATGAGGGAAGATATTCTAACAAAAGAGTTAACTGATAATATTTCTGCCAATAAAACACGAAAAATAGTAGGATTTTAATATTTACTCTGATAATTTTTTAAGTATTGTTTTTTTTCTGTATCATTAGCATTTTTACCTTTGTCATCATATTTAATGATTCCATTTTTATTACTTCATTCCTTTAAAATTTTTCATATTAATTTGTTCTAGAAATATTGTATTAATTTAATATCAACATTTAATTCTCTTAAAAGGCAACAAATACAAATTATTTTTAATTTCGTATTAAGATCTTACTTTTTGTTTAATTTAAAAAATATAATTATATTAAGTTGAAAATATTTATGGATGTAGATATGATTAAAGTTATGAAATTATAAATGAAACGAAATCCAAAAATAAAAACTACTAATTATTGAAGAATATTTTTATAATCTCCCTTTGATTATTGTTTCCTTGATGCGGTTCATTCTCTTTTTATGATTAATTTGATTCTTCTTCATCATTTTCAGTAAAGAGACCTGAATTGGTAGATTTCCTATATTCTTTTAGTATTGCAAACCATCAATATTTAAAATTTATTTTCAATTATTAAAATTTGAATGGAAAAAGTTATTAAATATAATTTAATAACTAATTATTTTTAATATATCTGATTAAAAAATTTATAAATAAAATCATGATAAATACTTATACAACACTTATAAAGAATATATTTCATTGTTTAATTATTTTAAATTGTAATAGTATTATTATATTTTATGAATAATTAAATTTACAAACTAATTAAAATTGCTTTAATTTATATAATAGTGCAAATTGTTATTAAAAAACAATAAAATTATTTATTTTATTATTTAATATATTTTATTTTTGTAGTGAATTAGAATTTATCTCTTTACAAGTTCATTTAATTTATCGAATTGATTTTAAAAATAAAATTAAGTTTAATTTGAAGTAATTTGTTACATAATTCTATAATCTTAAATATAATCTCTAACTATCTTTTATGATTCAAAAAATAGTTCCATTTATTGCAAATCGTAGTTATTTAAATTGATTTATATCGAGCAAGTTCTATATTGTCAGATTTTGTGAAATTTATATGCATTTTAATACAATAAATACTAATCCATTTAATCAATCAAATTATATAAAAGTAACAATTATTAAAAAAGTAAAGATTATTATATAAAATTAATCAGTACATCTAAATTGATGAATTTTGTTAATTTTAAGTTTATATAATATATAATAAAAAGCTGCTTAGATAATAGTTAGTTAACATATAAGAAATCTTATAAATTATAAGAAAAAAAAATAAAATAAAGAAAAAAAAGATGCTGCATATGTTAAATGATTATCATATTATGCGATTTTATAATTTATAATAAATTAAAATATTTTGGATGTAAGTTTGCTCAATTCAAATTTTATTTATAGTAGGGAATATTTGAAATTAACAATTTATATAAATTTTGTATTCATCTTATTTTAAGAATAAACAATAAAATAGAGAAAATTACTTTTATCTTTCAATCTAATTCTTTTTTAATTTATAGAAATATATCATTTAATATCGAAATGATTTTTTAATTATTCTTTTTAAAAAAATGAGTATTTACAAATATTTTTGATTTATATTGTGAAATTTTTGCAATATACGATTTAAATTTTATAGAATCAATGGGGAATAATAAAAAGGATGTTAAGAATTGTAAATTAAGAGTTAAAATTCGATAATAAAATAAAATTAATGGTTTTATTCAATTTTATAAATCATTAAGCCACTTATTTGTTTTGCTTTTTTTACTTGGCAATTTGAAAAGTCAAGATTGTTGAATATACAGATATAATTCAATTTTTATTTTGTTTTAATTTACAATAAATATATCCTCTTCTTTTATAAAATTATGATTATATTCAATATCATAATATCTCATCAAATTTTGACTATATTTTTTGTTATAAACTTATAATATAATCGTACTTTATTCGTGATTTATTAATTAATAATAATATGATTAATTATAAGTTAAGGAAAGCAATCAATTATAATCAAAATTAGATAACCTTTTATTTATATTATTAACTATAATAAATATCATATATTGTATATATTTATTTACATTTACAGAATTATTTTTTATTTATATTCATATAATAGTACAATTAATAAATTATTTAATCTAGTACAAATTAATTAATTTTCTGAGAAAATTTGGAATTCCTCAAAATTAAATGAATATTCTGTCTAATAAATAATTAAAGTAAAATCTAAAATATAATGTTTTAAACACGCTGAACTAAATTAAAAAAATTTCTATAAAATATTAATAAATATTTTATTTATTAATATTTTACATTTAATTCTTTTTGTAATAATGTTGAAGTTAATTAAAATTAAATATATTTATCATTAATTAGTATTTGAAATATAGAAATATCATAATTCTAATTTTAGTTCCATTATATTTTAAAATAAATAACTTATTAAAATATCATTATTCAAATTATTATTTAATTACTTTTTTATTTATCGTTGTATTCTACTTAAGAATATAAAGTTAATTTACTATTTTACTTAAAATATATCATTTAATTAATGCTCTCAACTTATTATTTATATAAAATGCAATAATAAAATTAGAGAAAATTAGAGTTTAAGATTACTACAAAGAATCAATGAGAGATGTAAATTTTTGAAAAATACTTTAATAAATATAAAAAATTAAAACTCTTAATTAATCAATTAAAACGTTTTAAATTTTGCAGCTCGTATCTGGCTTAATATATATTTCAGTCTTTAGTATTCCTCCAAAAAAACTTTAATTATCTTATACTCGTTCTCATTAATTTATATACTATTAAATAGTTTTTAGTGTTATAAGATTTTCAACTTATTTAAGGAATTTTTCTAGGGTAATTTCTCGTTGTTTTTATTAATTATCTCAGTTAAATTTAGAAATTCACAAAGATATGTCTTGAAATCTCTAATTGTACATTAGATATACTTTAACATACTAAAAGGGATATAAATTAATTTAATCTGCTATAATGAAATATGATTAAGTTGTTTATAGGGAGACATATCTTAGTTCTTATTATAGTTTAGACCATATTAAACCCATTTTTTAAAAATTTTATAAATATTAATTTTGATTATTTTTCCTTTTATCTATTAATTAATAAAAAATTAGTTAGTACTTTCTATTTTATATTATTTTAATATTTTATATTAATTTATAAATTATATTATTTTCCTTATAATTTACTCAAATAAATTTAAGATTTTGCAGTTGAATATATAAAACAAAGCATAAATATTATATATTACACAGTAGATACAAAAGAGTAGACTTCTCAATCTGTAAAGCGGCAACGGTTATTTTTTCTCTCAAAATTTACAACTACTTCATAAATTTTTCTCTCATTATGTCTTTGAAATTATATATTTTACTCAAAGATGTCTCAGAAGAGAACTTATAGAGATATAAAAATAAATAAATAAGACCTCTACTAAATTTGAGTAAGAAAAACATTAAAAAGAAGTTCTTATATAAGATATGCCATTTGAGGATTTTAATGTTTTCTTGAATGTTAAAAAGATAAATTTTTAGTTGATGTGAGCGACATTTAGGAGCTCAAGATTTGAGAAACCATTTATTAAAATAATTTTTATGATGGCAGTATATGATCTCTCTTTTAACTTAATTTAATATGAAAATTATTCTTGAGATAAAGAATAAAAATACAATTATATATTTATCTTTTTGATTTATAATTTAAAAATATTGATTTAGTTTTTGAGATTTATAATAACTAAAATTTATTTAAAATTAATTATATCTAAATAAACTTATAAATATAAAATTATTTGTATTCTTTATAAATTTAATAATATTTTATTAAAAATTATAAATATTATTTCTAGACAATGTGGAAGACAGGACAGCAATTTGCATGACAGACAATCACTCTTGCTAACAGCAGCAGTTCCTCTTGTCAAATTATAAGTTTGACTGAAGAAAAGAGGCAAGACTATCTTTCATTTTTAATCCATCAATGCAGTTGTTGTTGCTGTTGTTTCCAACAGCATATATATTATCGGTCCTCGATTAAATAATTGTGTTTAATCTATTTAAAAATACAAGTTTTCAATGAATCTTTATTTACGTTAATAATATATTTAATATAAAAATTATGAAAAGATAAATTAATTTAAAAGATTAAAATTAATTTATAAATAAATTAATAAAAATTATTAATTATTATATAAAGTGACATTATAAATATACTTTAACAATAAAAATATTCTTAATATATATTATTACAAATAGTTAAAAGTAAATAATAAAAAAATTCTATAAATTTATAATAAGTCTAAATAAATTTGATTTTAATTGCAATTTAAGATCCATATTCATTTTATAAGTTAGAAGATTATTTTTAATTTTAGATATTAAGCGAGTATAATTAAAATGTGGAGACTGTTTAAAATAAATAAAAAAAGAGATCAAATAAAATTATGTTCATATCAATATACATGTGTTAAGATAAAACAGTCACTAATTTGAAATATGTTTGAGTAGATCCTTATTTAACTTTAATTAATTAATCAACTATCTAAAAATGGAATTTTTGTTTTTTCAACTTTTCTGATTCATTTCTATTTTAGGGCAGTGATCAAGTTGATGCTGTAGCTGATCTTTAAAGTTTTTCATAAATTTTTCATAGATATCTTCAGGGTATCCTCAGGATATCTTCCTCAAGAAATTTAAATTGAGGAGAGTGTGGAGTTTAACATCAACTATAACAGTAGTAATAGCACTAATAACATTAATAATCTCAAAATCAAGCATTATTAGGAGTCTGAGATTTTTCAAAAACATCTATATTTTCTTAAATTCATAGTTGGAAGACCTAATTTTGAAGATGGTGATGAAGATGATGTTGATTAAAAAGATGAAAAAATCTGCGATGTAAAATTTTTAAATTCTCTAGAATTTCTACCAAACTCCTAATAATGCTTGATTTTGAGATTATTAATGTTATTAGTGCTATTACTACTGTTATAGTTGATGTTAAACTCCACACTCTCCTCAATTTAAATTTCTTGAGGAAGATATCCTGAGGATACCCTGAAGATATCTATGAAAAATTTATGAAAAACTTTAAAGATCAGCTACAGCATCAACTTGATCACTGCCCTAAAATAGAAATGAATCAGAAAAGTTGAAAAAAACAAAAATTCCATTTTTAGATAGTTGATTAATTAATTCAAGTTAAATAAGCATCTACTCAAACTTAATTCAAATTAGTGACTGTTTGATCTTAATACATGTGTATTGATATGAACATAATTTTATTTGATCTCTTTTTTTATTTATTTTAAACAGTCTCCACATTTTAATTATACTCGCTTAATATCTAAAATTAAAAATAATTATTTTAAAAATATTTTATTTCTAACATATATATATATATACAGAAAATTGATTATAAAAAATTCAGAAAAATAAAGAAACTTACCATGCCAAAGAATAAAAAACTGGACAATTCATAATCAGAGCTAGAAGCTTCAGTCTAAAAAATATAAAAAGGGGAATTGAAGTATTTAATCAATGTGCAAATATGCAAATATATGACAAAACTTAAATATGTTAGCTGAATGAAAACCATTCTCCTACATCTAAACCATTAAAATTATCATAAAAATTATAAAAATTTCTGCCCATTTCAACTTATACTAAGAAGTTTATTTATAAATTACTTTTCCTATTTATAGCACATATTTTTCTGTACAAACTTTTCTCAATTAAAGGCATATTTTTCACAACATCTGGAGATTCTAAGGTAAGATAATCTTCATTTCAAGATTTTATGAGTGGAATTAATTTATCAGTTATTAAAATTAGGTGGAAAGCATATAGAATATTTATTTAAATAGTATTACAAAATTTGGGGGTGTAATCGCTTTGCACAGTAATTAAATCCTTATTTTTAAAAAACAAAGTTTGTTCTTAAATTCTATAAATTTTAATTTTTAATAAAAAAATCAAATCATTTAAATATTCTTATATTTTATTTTAAATTAATTAACAAAGTGCATATTTTATCAAAATAAATTCTAAATTGAGATAATTTTTAATAACAAATTATAATTCTAAATGTGTCTATCAATAATTAATACATATAATACTACAGGATTACTTTTTGGATTTGGAAAATAAAATTATAATTTATAATAATTATTAAAAGTTAATTTTCTTGAAACCTAGAAAATCTTTTGTTCGTTTGATAGAGATATAAAATCAAATGTCTTTATAATTGGCGGTACCGCTCTATTTCATCCTTTAAATGAGATAACTTTACTAAAATTTTAGCAACAAATTAAACTAATCAAAACTACGATAAATTTAAAAATCTAGTAATCTCGCTCCGGGGATGTGATATATGGTATCGACATTTGAAAACACCCGTTAATTTTTAATTTTCTTAAAAAAAGCAAAAAATTGTCTTATTTATTTGAAATTTAACTGCTTTAAATTAAAATAATTAGTAATTTGATTATAATTAATCTTCTTAATTCAAAATATATTCTATAGTAATAAATTGAACTAGTTTTAGTTTCATAAATTAATTTTAGATTCTAAAAAATACAAATCAATTGTAGTGAAACATCATAATGATGTTCTTAATTTAAAAAAAGGGGGGGGGGTACCTGTCTCACAACTACATTTTTTAGACATAAACCAAAAATGTCATAGTTCTGATCAAATTTGGGTCAAATTCTAATAATAAGGTAATAAAATTAATGTTTTGCAACTCTTAAGATGATTAAAGTTACAAATAAATGCACTTTTATCATAAAATTCATTATATTTCATATGGATTTTGACACGAAAGGTAATAATCATTTTTGCATTAAATAATTAAATGTAAAAACGTCTTCTTATTTATTGACTCAATTTGCTCTTCATTAAATTTCAGATTTTACTATTTTAATTTCTTAAAACAAAAAGTAACCTAAAATTAGATGAAATGGCAGAAAATCTAAAACTCACAATGAAAGTAATTTGTAGCATGTTGGTTCTTTTGATGTTATATTAGGAAGATTTAAATGCCTAACTTTTGTTTATTTTTAATTGTATAATTTATATATTATAAATATTTCGTTTATTTTAATGAAAAATTGCTTTTAAAATAATATAATTAATAAGATTATTAAATTTATTAATTAAAAGATTGATATAAATATTTATTTATATAATTTATTCTATTTACTTTTAATATAATTTAATAATTGAATAATTAATATTATAAATCTAAAATTAATGTAATACTAATTAGATAATAATTGAAATATCTATTAAAAAATTTTATTATTCAAAATTACCTGTAATTAAATATATTTTTAAATTAAATTCTATTATAAATTGAAAAATTATATTAAAAAAATTATAATTAAACTAAAATATGCATCTTTCCTGAACTTAATAATAAAAAAATTCGTTATTTATAGTTAATTGATTTTTTTAATATTGATAAGACAATAATAAGATTATATATATTTAAATACTATTATTGTATTAAAAATTTATAAATATTAATTATAATAAATTTTATATTTATTAAAAAATGTTTTTAAATGTTCGTTCGAGTGGAATTTTAAATAGAAAAAATTACTAAAGCATTATTTTTTTTAAATTTGAGCAGATTATAAATTTATATTTAAGCAAAAATATTTCAAAAGAAATCTCAATAATTAAGTTATTTTAGTTATTAAGAATTTAATTGTAATAACACATATAATTTTAATAAATAATGGAATTATTAGAGTTATTAGCAAATGAAAGCACAATACCTTTACTCACACTATCACTTTTTTTAATTGAAATTATTTATTTTTATTAAAACCGCATAGATAAATTAAAAACGATTATTGGAGCTTAGTACAATTAAATTTAAAATTAATTTTAATTAGCTGAAATTAAATATAATTGGACTATAATCGAGTTAACACCTTGATCGGATTAATTTATAAAGACAATTAATTAGATCATTAGTTTTTTCAATTAACCCAAACATTAAAATTGTAAGTCAAAAACAAGTAATTTTTAATATAACTACACTTAACTCCAATCATCCTCGCTCATGTATATTGTAGGTATACATTCTAAATTGGGAAATTATTTATAATTAAATAATTATTATATCAAATTAGTGGCAGTTAAAGTATAGAGAATTTAAAATTAGCTGGAATTTACTATTGGCGGCACTATTTTATTACATCCCCGGAGCGAGATAACTTCAGTTTGATTAAACACCTCTAAATTCATTTAATTATATCATCATATTAAAATCTAGTTATCTCGCTCCGGGGATGTAATAAAATAGTGCCGCCAATAGTAAATTCCAGCTAATTTGAGATTCTCTATACTTTAACTGCCACTAATTTGATATAATAATTATTTAATTATAAATAATTTCCCAATTTAGAATGTATACCTACAATATTTATATATGAGTTTTTATAATTCAATTAAAATTTCTTAATAAACATCATTTAGTTTAAATAAAATACTTTTATTAACCAAATTGTTAAAATTTGATTAAAATAATTTTTAGAATGAAAATAAATATTTGATTTTTTTAATTTCTTCATTGATTTAATTTTTATTTTATCATCATAGAATTATTGGGTAAATATCATAATTAGTAAATATTTTTCTTTGAGCATCTAAACCTAATAATATAAGTAAATTATTAATAATAATTATAAAAAATATTTTTTCTTTCAAAGAAAAATCGATTTATAATTTAATGACATATTATTTTTGCAGTTTCAAATTTAAATCAAATTAAATTAAATATTAATTATTCGATAAATCTTCCGCAATTATAATTAAAGATCTGTCTCTAACATTGCATTTTTTGGAAATAAACTTAAATAACAAGATATTTGTATATAATTATTTTTAATAATACATTAATTTATTATTACAATAATTATTTTTTTATCAATTTTATATTATATTCATTTTTAAAAACAATTATCAAATTTAAATGAATAAATCTTAATTTATTTTTTATAATTTAAATTAATTATTTATGTAATTAAGGTAAATATTATATATCATTTAAATAAGTTAACCATTTTGTTTGAAATATAAATAATTCTCACAATATTTATATATTTAATTTGATCAAAAACCTAAATATTACTTGTATATAAAAATAATATATAATTATTTTAATTAATCTTTTAATTGATTAAGCTGTTCTAAAAATAGCATTGGATAAATTAAAAAGATATAATTTTTATTAGTTCTTATTAAAATATATTTAATTTTTTAATCAATAATTAAGTTTTAATTATTGTTTATTATTTAATTTATATAATGTGATAATATTAAAATTATTCAAATGAATGATTTTTAAAATTAAATCAGTTATTATTTATTATTTTAAGATTAATGCTCAAAAGTAAAGTTATAAGAAATTTTACTATAAAATACTTTAACTTGCTTCGAAATCATGTTTTATGATATTAATTAATTTTTTAATTTAACAAAACTTAATCATATTATAAATTATGTATATAAAACCCCATCGATCAATTAAGACACGAAGATTGGGGTAAAGAACAATTAATTAAAAATTATTTTTTATTAGCTGAGATTAAATAGGCTAAAATCAAATTAACAAACCCTAATTGGTTTATTTTATAAGGGCAATTAATCGAGCCAATAGTTTTCATAATTAACCCAAGCATTATAATTATGCGCCAATTATAATTAATTTTTAATTTAATTGTTCTTTTCCCCAATCTTCGTGTATTAATTGATCTATGGGGTTTTATAATTTTTCTTAATCTTGAGTTAATTTCTCTTAAATTGTTATTGTTTTATTTGAAATAAATAAATATAAATATTTTAATTATAATTTAATCAAATTTTAAATTATATTTAAGGAAATCCGACATCAAAAAAATAAAAAAATAATTTAAAAATAAAAGTATTAAATATTTGTATTATCAAAATATTATTAACTTTTCTTTTTGAAATTATAATGAATATTTTTTTCAAAAGTATAAAGCAAATTAAGTATCTCAAGATAATAATATTATAATAAATATTTTAAGAAAATAATTGATTTATAATACATTAATTTTAAATTAATTCAATTCTTAAAGTATAGTGGGTTTTTTTAGTGGCACGCAATACTGAAGGAATAGATCTAAAGAAGTCCTGATTATTTAATGGGGATATTAACAAAAACAGATTTGCTCTATATTAATTATTAGTTATAATTAAATATTTTAACAAGTCTATAATATATTAATAGATAAGGTTATTAACTCTTTTTATATTTAATGAAAAGTGTATTTATTTAAATTTTAACTAATAATCTTCAAGCTAGAATTAAAATCCATATTGATAATTTGATCCTAATAATTCTTATATCCAGAAATAAATTTAATATTCTTAATTTAGTAATAATATTAATTATATTAGCATCCCAACTTGATAAAATTGAGCAACCATTCTCGCCATGCATTGGATAGAAATTATTTGGACGCCATTTCATCATGCAATCCTGACGATTTTCTTTTTCTATACTAAATTAGTATGATTAGTCTTAGCAAAAATTATATTAAGGAGAGGCAACTACTGCATTTAAACTTATTAATTAAGTACAATATAATATAATTTCTTATTAAAGTGTCAGAACTATATATAATTTATATTTTATTTTTATCGTTCAGTGAAATTTGCTAAAGAATCAAAATTTATTCACAAAAAAATGCTAAAAGGTTGGAATTAACAAAATAGAGATGCAAATTTATTTTAGATCTCTATCATAAATTAACCAGTATTATTATTACTTACTAATGTATTATTAAATATCTTAACTTAGTTAGTTGTGATTAGGTATAAATACGCTGGGGACTCCGGGTTTACTGTATCACATGACTCCTCTGGTCACTAATGTGGTTTTGTATTCCTAAATAATTTCTTGATCTCATAATGAGTTGCAGTAGCCGGTTTGCTCTTCTTGCATTTAATCATCCTTAGTTCTTGCAACTTCTCTCAGAGTTTCCTTGATCGTTGAGATTATTTAAACTTTATCGTTGAGCGACACACCTTTGCAAGAATATGTAGTCCCACTACCATACATTGAGTTTACACTTGACTCTTCGGCACTGACTGTTAGTTGGGAGTCGTAAGCTTGTTCCTGGGGGCCATGTCCCTCGCGTCACTCCAACAGTTCCCGTTCTTTTAGTTGCTCCATTATCTTCAGCTACATTAGTAAAGTAATATAATAATAATACTTATATAAATTAAATTATATTAAGCTAATATTATTTATGAAAGTGAATATTATTAAAGTAATGAAAATATGAATTTAATAAGATTCAAAAATTATAATTATTTATCATTTATCGTTTTATTTCTAATGTCCCTTTTATTTATTCTTTCCTTAATTAGCCTTTATTTTTTTAATTATAAATTTGAGTCCTCAACCAAATCAATGAATTTACTTAGTTTTTTTTTAATTTGACTAAAGCAAATATTGATACTCTTAGCTTACTACTCCATTTATCAGAGTTCTTATTTAATATATTTAAAATATTTTTTATAAATTTTTCCTGCTCATACTTTTGTTGAAGATACAAATTGAAATATTTAAAAGAATTGGAACTTAACGTATTTATATATATCCAGGAAAAGACAGCCATCATTTTAATATTATTTCCTATATTTATTATCAATATTTATCAGTTATTTAATAGAAAATTTCTAATTAAATAATAATTAATATTTGGAATATTAATATAAATATATATTTAATTTTTTAATATCTATTTTTGCAAAATAAAATGTGGCAAAAATTATTTTTTTTATAATAATATCTTGTTGACTGAAATATATCACTAAAAATTATTAGTATAAGTTAATTTAATTAAAAACAACTATAAATTTATAAATTAATATTTATAAATTTATCTAATTAAAAAATATAGATATTATTTAAAATAATTTATTAGAAATTTATACAAGATATAATTGTGTTTGAATTATTAAGGCAAAATAGATATTTTTTATTATTCTTGCATGTTAATATCTGGTTATTCACAATTTAAAATAATATTACATATTACATATTAGTTTCTAAATATTATAATTATATAGAAAAAAATAGCATTAAAAGAGATATATAAAGTAAGTTAAATAAGAAATTTAGTTTTAAAGGTAGACTTAAAAATAAGAAAAATTAATAAATTAAGGATGAATAAAATATTTTATAGTTTGAAATAATTTTGGAATTGATCAGTAATTTTAATAATAGATAAATTTATCAAATAAGAATTAATTATCAATTAATAAATTAAAAAGTCAAATTTGATTATTATAAATACATTTTAATATAATTTAAAACATCTAAAAAGGTCCTGATATTGATAAAAATATATAAATACTAAAACATTACTAACTAAGTTTATTTTAGTTTCTAATCCAAACCTATTATTTAACTAATATATTATAAATTAAAAATAAAATTTTACTATACGTTCTTTTTGAAATTATAATATAGCAAATTTCAATAATATTTGCAAAAACACTTTTTAAATATTAAATTTTATAAAATAGATTAAATTAAGAATTTAAAAAATATAGTTTTTAAAATAATGCTTTATAACTTCTCATAATATTATTAATTTTATACTTTATATTTTAATATTTTTCGGTTTTAAATAAAATAATAGG
Source organism: Oxytricha trifallax (assembly GCA_000711775.1). NCBI lineage: Eukaryota > Ciliophora > Spirotrichea > Sporadotrichida > Oxytrichidae > Oxytricha > Oxytricha trifallax. Next base: position 123,621 of record ARYC01000113.1, read on the forward strand.
ATTTCTTTCAATTATTATATTATAATAATTATTTTTTTTAGTAAAGTACTTTCATATTTTATTAAATATTTTAATTACCTAAATATATAATTATCGATCATTAATGTTAGAAATTTAAAAGTTATATGAAGTTTTAAATGAACAAATCGAGATTCTATATTATTAAACCAAAGCTTTAATGAATAAATATCAAACTACTTCTATTTGAAACCTCTCTCAAAAACAAAAATTGTTTGCTTCATTTCTCAAAATTGGTAAGTATTTTCTAAATCTTGAGCATTAAATAAAATTTTGTACATCTCTTATAAATTTCATCAGCATAATAATTAAAAGTTTTACAAACAAATCTAAAATGTAGGTTGAGAAAAATGAGTATAATAAATTTGCTCTATTTTCACTATAATATCGAAAACTGTGAAAACTTCTACCTAAAAACATATATCTGTAAAATTAAGACTCTTCATAGAATCATAAATGATTCAGAAAATTCATTAATAAATAAAATATATAATTGCTTAATTAATTGACTAATGTTTAACAAGTATAAACACTGATTTTTAGTCATTTATTATTTCATTTATTTCTTATTAAAACTAATTATATTTCTAAATAATAAATTAATACCGTTTTTATTTATTTCTTCAAAAATAATTTCCTGATATTTTCTATTTTATCAATAATAAACTTGAAATAAATTTGTTATTTAACAATAATTTTTACATTTATATCCTTAATTTATGCATTAAAATTTGTCAGTCTACATTGTTTAGATTTAATAGTTTAGTGAATAAATTAAATTAAAATATAATTATATTAAATCAATTATATTTTTTATAAATTCAATATCAATTTCAATATTAATTATTTTAATAATATATTGAATAAAATAATTTTATTTATTTTAAGATAAAGTTGAGCTTTACTTGCTTTTTTTATTTTTAATATTATATTTTTAACTTATTAATAATAAACCATTTAAATTTTTATTTACTAATATATAAATAAAAAACAAAAGTCAGCCTAATATTTTTGAAATTAAAATAAATTAATTTTTAATTAGATTGATTAAAGTATTTATTGTATATATATATAGCATTTTCCTCTTGAATTTTTAATGGATAACTGATTTAATATTAATTAATTTTTATTATAAAAAATTATATATTTCTCAAAGAATTAGGCTGAAAATTATATTAAATAAGATAAAAAATATATTTAAAAATTATTAACTATCAAATTTTCAAGTTTATAATCACAAAATAAATATGAAGATATAAATTTAGAATATTAATCATTTAAGAATTTTAAAATTGATAAATAAAAAATTTAAACTTTATTAATTTCTTGAGATAGATTGCATCATTTGTGAAATATATATTTTAAAAGTTTAATTTTCAATTGTTTTCACAAATATCAAATTTAAAATATATTTTTATAAATAAATATTTATAGTAATTCATAAAAATCTATATTTTTTTATTGATAATTTAAAAATATTGTAGATTTCTAATATATAAACAAAATTTTATCATCTTATAATTGATATATTTAGTTTGCTAGTTTTTAGAATTAAAAATAGTTAATAGCGCATATCCAACTAAACAAATTTTCATTTCATCATAATCATATGATTAAAGTCTATTGCTTTTCAATAAAAAAAAAGATCAAAAGAATTTAGAATACCCTCCCAAATAATTTTTGGATATAAAGAACTCTCAGAATTTGTAGATTTGAATATCTTTTATCTTAAATATAATTCTATAAAATGAATATTTGCTCAATTATTTAAAATAAAATAATATTAAATGCTAAAATTTGGATACCCCCCCGTAGTTCTGTAATTCAAAAATACCCTACCACAATTCTGGAATTTTTGACTATCCCATTGTTCTGGAACCATAAAAGTTCACCATGAAGAAAAACATTTAAAAAAAAAATTCAATAACCACCTCTCATTTAATAGAGATCAGTTAAAAAATGAACGGATATATCAAGAAAATTACTTTTTATTTGTTATAATATTATTAGCTTCAATTTTATAATTGATTTTTATTTATCTATCCTTTATTATTGTTTTAATTTAATTTTTAATTGATATAAATTGTATCTAAATTATATGAGGCGGTGATTATTGAATTTTTGAAATGTTTTATTTCACGGTGAATTTTTCATGGTTCCAGAACAATAAGGATAGTAAAATAATTTCAGAATTTTGGGAGGGTTTTATGATTTACAGAACTGTGTGGATCCAAAATTAATATTATTTTAATAGTGATATCCCATTTCTTCCTGTTCTTCACAAAAATCGTGAATAGTAAAAACTTTTAAATATAAAGAAATATAATTAAAAATTGATAATAAATTTTATAATTATTTATTATTTTGTTTAATTATTTTATTTATTTATAATATGGAATAAATTGTATATTTTTCTACTTCGTTCCACTATTTATATTTATATATTTAATTAAAATCTATAGATAAATTAATTCAGAATGTATGATACATATAAAATTAGTTGTCTACAATTTTAAATTTTTTTTATTCACTATTTTCATATATTTTATTAATCACAATTTTAGACAAAAAATTTGACTAGTTTCAAAATTTTCTTAGTTTTAATAGAATATTATAAATAAATTACTCATTTTTTAAGTGATATAATCAAATTTAAAATTTGTAGACAAGTAATTTCATTTATATCATACACTCAAAACCACATATTTCCTCAATGAGTTTTAAATGTGTTTTAATTGAAATGGGCAATGTTGGGGATTAGGGTTTCTTTGGGTTATGAAGCTCATTTTCATGCTGATTTTATAATTTATTTTTTTTAAGAATACGTTTCTTTCATACATAATATTTAAGATGTTTGGATATATTTTTGAGAGCTTTTTTTAAGTAAATGTTATATTTTATAACATTAATTTCAATGTTTTTTCAACTTTTTCATAAACGATAAATTTATCAATCATTTTTGAGAAACAAAATATTTCATTCATTATTAATTTTTGCCATTAATGCAAAAATTATTTACTATAATTAAGCTATTATAATAGATTCAAAACCCCAAAACCCCTTAGTGAGGTTTATAAGTGCTTTGATTTGTAGGGTATAGTTGGGGTCTTATTGGGGTTAGTAGAGAAAACGCAAGTTTTATGTGAATTTAATTAATATTTAATGAGTATTAATGTGCTTAATTCAAACAAATTTTATCTGCTTATCTTTGTGGTATCTCTTGAACTTAGCTCTCTTCAATGTTTCAAGAATATCTTCTAATGATGATCTTGGATATGCTGGAGCTCTTACTATGATCATCTCAACCATTTTCTTGATCTAAGTGCATACATCTTCTTGCTTTATATGTTTAACAGCCATGCTTATTGATTACTTTTCTTGCTTTGTTCCGAAATACGACATACTTTCCATATCGCACTCTAAAATAATTGCTCCTACCGCCCAGACATCCCACTAAACAGAGCCATTAGTCCACTTCTCTCTTATTGGGAAGTACCCAGGTGTGCCTAGCACTTTAGCTAAAGTCACTATTTCTTACCTTATTGCTCTATTGAAATCAATGACTACTATTTCGAAAGGACAGAGATTTAGCATTACATTTTCTGGCTTCAAATCTCTATGAAAATACCCCAGATAATGCAGCTCTTTCACACCCTTGATCATTTCCGTGAGTATCTCATTCAAGTCATCTGGGTATCTATTATGGTAGAGATAATCTCTTAGAGTCATTTCAAATTTCTTAAGTCGTAGTGCAATAAAAACATGTCCAAGAATAACTCCATCGAGTTTAAGCAAGTTCTTGCATTACCTTTTATCAGCCTCTCTTAGTATTATGTATTCATTGGCAAACTCATTTTACTGCTCGTTCCTAATAAGATATTTGAAAGGATATACTTTATAAGCATACTCATCAACTACTATGAGTTTTGCCTTGTTAGCCAATCAATATGTAAAGTTGTCAATGCAAAAACTGAGATCTACTGCATTTAATGCAGGTATATACATAGCTCTCTATTACAAGCATGCTATATATAATTCATTAGCTGGTTGGTTCATTGACTCAAAACGTTTCTGCTTCTTAAGGCTCTCTTCCTGCTCTCTTTAAGACTCTACAGTATTGGACTTTCTCTTGGTGGTATAAGTTTTTATGTTTCTTTATCTTGCATTAAAAACTCACTTAAATGATGTTTTTGCATGTGTCTTTTAACTTTAGCCGAGTGAGTGTAAGATCATGCAAGTCGTGCACTAATACCTGCCATCGACCTTTTCGTGCTTAAAATATATCTTAGCTCACCCAGAGAGCATCTCTTTGATGTGCCTCTTCAAGCTCGAATCAGTTGAGAAGAAATTTTAGCATTCATCACATTAGAATTCTTTAATCTTTTCTAGTGGAGATGTTCTTTTAACTCCTCAACATCTTCGATTAGCGTTTAAATACTTATCTCTGCTCTCTGCTTCCTGATATTTATTTCTAGAACAAACACCTCTGATTCAAACTCAAGAGCTTTAAGCTCTGGCTCCTTTTCAATGTATATGATCTCTGGCTTCTTAGTTTATCCAAAGTTTAGCTAAGATTACCACTGCCAAGAGAGACTGCTTTGCGATTTAAGTTAGCCGCCATGTTTAAATTCAAATTTAAATTTCTATTATAAAGCTCTAATAACCTCTCTAGTTATAGTAACTTTGTATAGGAGTTGGTACTGCAACAACAATGGGTGATTCTTAGGCGTTAGACATCATATTTATACTAAGTTTATAACTATAAATTTTCTAAATTCATGCTTAATATTTTTAACTTTGGTACCAACTTAGAAAAAATTCAGGTTGGTACTGGTACCAATTAGGTTTTGAACCATTTTGGAACTTTTCCATTAAAACCTCATTAGGTTAAAAGTAGGTACTAATTAAGTTTTGGTATTTTAAAGTGGTACCAATTAAAATTAAACGAATTTAGTACCAGTACTAATTAAATTTAAACAAATTTAGTACTAATTTAATGGAACTAAATTGATAAAAATGGAGCTCCATCACTGCAGTTTGTTACAGCTTCTGCAAACTTTCTCCACGTATCTTGCAGGGTTGACCTCCTATAAGATGCCCATATTTAATAGTAAGATTTTAAACAATAGGATCCAGAAGTCTATAAGTTATAATTTGAAATTCATTAATAGGAAGAGGAACAAAGATGGAATCACTCAATGATCAAATGAAAAGAGTCGAGGCTCAAGAAATGATATCAAGATTCAGAAGTAAGGAAGATCTCTATCGATACCTAACTTTACATGGTAAGATAACTCGATGACTATTAACATATTAAACAGTTGGTTTATTCCTTCCAACGATGGAAGGTACCAAAATTTCATTCTTGAAAGCAATACTTTGTGAGGAGAAGAAAGCTTTTAAAAATAAAGAGATTAAACTAATCGAAATTCCCAACTACCCTGAGATTTCAGTCACTAATCTTTATGAGGATGCCATGTAAGATGAGGAAGTGGTAGTTTACCTTCCTACCAAGAAACAACTCTCTAACAAACTCCCAGAGAGAAACTTCTTCTTTGGTGTTCTTGGTCAATAAAAGAGGATTATCTCAGAGAAATTATTGAAGAAGCACATAAGAAACGATATTCTATTTCTCCTGAAGACTAGAAGAAGCAAGGCATACTTATAAGCTCAGCTTGGCTAGAGGAACTTAAGAAGCATCCTTATCTTTCAAGTAAGCTTTGACATACAACTTTGAAGGAAAATCTGGCACTGGTATATATCTTATGAAAGAGCATGCTAAGGTTCATAGAGAGAGAAAGTCACAGAAAATTCATGAAGTGAGCAAGAGCTTTATAAAGATCTTTAAAAGCCAGATGAAATGAACATAGATGCAGGAGCTGGCACAAAGAGAAGAAATATGGGCCCAATCAAGCCATAAGAAGAGGAGAAGAAAGAGAAGCCAAACCCATTTATGGGCCAGTTTAATATGTGAATATATTCATTCGTTTAAATCTAAAACTTATTTATAAACATTCATTCTTCCCTTTCTCGCACAAATTTTTGTCTTATCTACGCTCACTCTCTTACAGCTGCTTTGAATCAAGTCTACTGTATCGATGGGCAAGTCGTGCATAAGATGATACAGCAGAAGCTTCTTGTAGTGAGTCTTTATTTAACTCCAGTAGAATTCTATTCCATTAAATTAAGGGCTGTAAGGAACGTTGTATACAGGAGTTATGTTTAACTCTTCATAAGCTTTCTTAGACTCCTTAGTCTTATGAACTGATAGGTTATCAACAAACAGGATGATCTCTTGGTTGCTATACTTCTCTCTGAGCTTATGTAGGATCTCTATATACTACTCTCGCTTAATAGAGCGAGGGTGAATCACATAACTCTCTAAGCCTGAATTTTCACTTATACCAGCTAAAATTGCATGAGTGACTACCTTTACTTTTTAGTCATAAACTTCTATGTTATCATACTTCTTGTACCATGACTTATTAATAAAAGTGTTGAACGTAAACACAGCTTCATATGCATGTATGAACTTGATGTTATTATCAATAGCTCTCTGCATTTAATCATATATATAGTTTAAATTATTACTATAAAATGGCACTGTAAAATCAATCACTCTCTTAACTCTGTTGACAGTCTTGAAAGTAATACCATTTCGTCTATAAATATTGGCTATAGTCTAAGGAGAGATACGCATGTCTGGAAACTTGCGATGAAACATGACAGCTCGTTAGTCAAGAGGAAAGTGAGCCCAATACTTTAATGTCTTAGAGTCACAGAGATAGTCAATATGGACCTGTGAGAACTTTTATTTTCTTGCAGGATGTTTTCAAGAGCCTGAGTTATAATGTTAAACAGCTAACAAGCAATGATACCTAACGGTTGGGGCACTCTTGTGTAGGAGTCTTGCTATGGCTGTATAATTCAACACTGGTTTGACTTAGTCTATATTAATACTTGTACCATACCTAAGCTTAAGCAGTAAATCTAAATATTACTCATCATAAATAGACCCTAGATTTCGCTAATTTCTATTTCTCATTTTGCAAATTGGCCTAATTTCTCTACTAACCCCAATAAGACCCCAACTATACCCTACAAATCAAAGCACTTATAAACCTCACTAAGGGGTTTTGGGGTTTTGATTACTTTTTACTTTAGACTATAATACAGAATTCGCAAATCGTTATCAGAAAATATTTTGAACAGATCTTTTAATTTTTCTTGCATAATTAAATAAAATATTCTAAATATTGGAGAAATGAGAGATTTTTAGATTTTTATTTATCCATTTGATCCATTAGTTTGAGGTAAAACGAGTAGAAATGTATGTTAATCTTTTGATGATGTATTACCAGAGTATATTATTGATATAGCACCTATTAAATATAGGTATCTTATAGGAAGTCAGTTAAAATTTCTATTATGGTAAAGGATATTGAAGTTGTATACAAGTTTTATATAGGGAATTACATTTTTGACATTAAGTTCCATTAAAAATGCACTAATTAATCGATGAATTAATTTTTGGAAAACCTCCTAATATAGTATAAATTAAACTAGGAGATAATGATTAAGTTCAAAACTATAATAGGAGCACTTAAGTTTAAAATAAAAAAAATAATTATACTCCTAATTAAGTTTAAAATTAATTTGAAAATAAAAAAACTATATTGAGAGTGTAAATTATAAAATTAACAACTTCAAATATGGATATGGAATTTGAAATTTTGAAGAAATTGCACTATTTTCATAAAACTAAAAAAAATTATTGAGAAATGAAGCCAACATACAACTTTTATATAATAGTTGATAATATGAATTTTTCAAGCATTCATAGTTGTACACAACAGTATCACATAGAAATATTGAAAAAAAATAAGAATATATAGTAAAATAAGTAAACAAAATTTCAATCAAACCCCAAAAAACCCTAATCCGCCATCATTGCCCATATAAATTAAAACACAAATAAAACTGATTAAGGGGTTTCGGTTTTTAATTCTAAATTAATTTATCTTTAGATTTTAACTAAATATATAAATCAAAATAGTTGGATGATGTAGTAAAATATATAACTTATTCTACTTAGTCAAAATTATATAAATAAATAAAATAATCAAACAAAATTAAATAAAATTAAAAAAATTTATCATCAATTATATATTATATCTCTTTACGTGAAAATTTAGTGAATTCTTTCTTGATTTTACATGAATTTAAATTAATATTCATACGCATTCATATGAAAGCAGCTTAATGCTTAAAAAAATTTATTAATTATTTTTTATGTTTTTATAATTCGATATGTATCACTTTTCATAATTGAAATCATTTTTTCATATTAAAAACTAAAAAAAACAATTCATGAGTAATTTATATTATTTAAAGGAATTGTTACGAACTTTGCTGATTAAATTTTCATTTTTTTTATCAAACTTAATTTTAAAATCATTATAGCATGAGGAATTTAACAATAAATAATGAATGAATTAATAGTATATAATTTATAAATCGATTAAAATAAAAATGAATTAAATTTTCTAATATAAAATAATAACTATTATTTTTTAATTTTTTTAATAATTACATACTTTAACAAAATTATGATGCAATAATAAATTATAAATAATAAATATCTATAAATTTTAATTAATATGATATATAATATCAAATGTTCATAATCTTATTTAACAATATTTTAGGAATACATTTGAATTTGGAAAATTAATTAAAAATAAATAAATATTAAATCAAAATCTTGGTAGTTAAGGTTGGCCAATTTGGACGATCTTGGGCTCATTTGATAGAGAATTCAAAATTAGCTGGACTTTACTATTGGCGGTACTATTTTATCGCATCCGTGGAGGGAGATAACTCGACTTTAATGTAGTGGTATAATTAAATGAATTTAAAGGCGCTTAATTAAAGTCGAGTTATCTCGCTCCACGGATGCGATAAAATAGTACCGCCAATAGTAAAGTCCAGCTAATTTTGAATTCTCTATCAAATGAGCCCAAGATCGTCCAATTTGGTCAACTTTAACTACCACGATTTTGATTTAATATTTATTTATTTTTAATTAATTTTCCAAATTCAAATGTATTCCTAAAATAGTATTTATTAAATATTATTTTATGAAATATAAAGTTACAGAGCAATTAATATTGGTCTAATTTATTGATCAGTGCGAATATAATGAAAATGAATAAAATAAAAAATTTAGAGTAATTTACTTATTTTGATTATTTGTATTTAATTGGAAATTAATTGTACTTTACTATTAAAATTGTATTAATCTTATTTGAATTAGAAAAGTAAAATGTGATGATTTTATTTGATATGTTACTTTATTTTTTATCTCAGATTTTATCTTTATCTTTCTCAAGATGCAATGAATAGATCCACTAATTGGTAATCTTAGCTAATTAATTGTTTTCATAAAAGCAAGTTCAATATTGTCAAGGTTTTTTTGAGGGATTTAATTATATTTTAATTTTAATAATTATTAAATCATTTAGCCAATTTATTTATATAAAAGTCATAATTATTCATTATGCAATATTATTTATAAAAATAAGCAGCCAATCTGTCATTTTAAAATATCTTAAGTTTAATTATATTTTGGACGAATTATCAAAGGGTGCTTAAATAATATATATTTAATTAAAAATTTAAATAAATTATGCTAAAACAAATTTGTTAAAATGTCAATCATTAATGCTGCATTTATTTTAATGATAATTATATTATTTGTTTTTTATAAATTAAAGTATATTTCAATATTTTTAAATGTAAGTCGGCTCAGGTCAAAGTTTATTTATAAAATAAAATATTTGAAATTACAAATTTATTTAATTTTTGTATTAATTTTATTAAAATAATTAGAAATGATAATAGCTTATTCCCAAGATTAATCTTCGTACAGCTTTAATAATTACATTAAAAATGATAGAAACTTGTTTTAATTGTTAAAATCTTATTCTTTCTCAAATTTAAAAGCCCCTTTTACAAAAAATATTAATTTGATTTATAAATTTTTTATTCTTATAAAGTATAGAAAAAAATTGTATATTTATTTAATTTTGAAATTACTCTTTATTTAATATAATTTTTAATAAGTATGTTTATAAAATATAATAAAGTATAAACAAAAAGTATATTTAAAATTCTATGGGTATAATGAAATATTCAAATAAAATTAAAGATTCATGTTAATTATAAACAATAAATCACATATTTTTTAAATCTTCTGTTTTACATATTTGATAAGTGTAGTTAAAAATAAGAAATATTATTACTTTTTTATTTTGAGCTAATTTACAATAAATTGATTATCTTCTTATGCATAAATCTTTCAAAATTATGATAAATTCTAATATTAAGAATTATATCTAATATCCTTCAAATATTCTGTAAAGTTTAAGATATACTAATAGAGTACTAAATTCCTGATTTTTTAATTAAATTTAAAACCATTTCTTATTTAAGATATGGAAGCAATCAACAATTTTCAAGATTTACAATAGAGATAATTTTATTAATTTATATTGTAGGAATACATTCAAAATTGGGAAAATAATTATAATTATATTTAAGATATATTAAATCGTGGCAGTTAAAGTTAGCCAATTTGAACGATCTTTGACTTATTCGATAGAGTATTAAAAATCAACTGGACTTTAGTATTGGCGGCCCACCTCTATCGCATCCCTGCAGCGAGATAACATGATTTTAATTTTAGGTGATTTTTTTAGTTGATTTTATACTCAAATTAAAGTCAAGTTATCTCGCTGCAGGGATGCGATAGAGGGGGACCGCCAATATTAAAGTCCAGTTGATTTTGAATTCTCTATCGAATAAACTCAAAGATCGTTTAAATTGACCAACTTTAACTGCCACGATTTAATATATCTTAAATATAATTATAATTATTTTCCCAATTTCGAATGTATTTCTACAATTCTAACTAAAATTAATATTTAAATATTTTATATTGTAAATTTTATATTTATTGTATTAATTGTTAATTTATATTCATAAAAATCTCCTATTAATATATTATATACATTACAATAAGTAAATTAATTTTTTAGAAAATCTGGAATTCCTCAAAAAGCAAAAGTAAATTTTTCCATTATAAATAATTAAAGTAAAATTAAGTAAGTTTATTTTTTGAATGCTGAATTATATTTTAAACTTTATCAATAAAAAAAAATGAAAAGCTTTTTTTTATATTTTTAACCTATAGATCTAACCGAATTATTATTTGAAATTATACATATCATTATAATTATATTATTAATCTTTCATGATAAAATCAAAATATTTTAAATATATTTATTTAAAAATTAATAATAAATAAATATATATTTTGTTTAAATAAATAATTTTAATAAAACATTTAGTGAAATCTTTTTGTAAAGCATTCTTTAAATTGAAAAAAGCTATTTAAATATATACTATAGATCTTGGATATTTCTATCAATAATACTATCAGAAGAACTATTAATTCTAAAATATTATATAGTCTTCCTAAATAAATGAAATCTAAATTATTTTTAATATTTTAGCAATTTTAATATAAATTGCTACAAAATGATAAAAAAGACTATGATAGCAAAAATTAATATACAACTTTTTGATATTTTCCATAAAAAATATAAAATTCATTCCTTTCTTCCTTCTAAATAGATTTTTTTTTAATTTATTTCATAAAAATACATTTCAAATTATACTAATGTGTGAAACTTTATTCTTAAATTATAAATCAATTTTAATTGATTTAACCTTTATTGTAAAAATATTAAAGTAAATATTAGTTTATTATATCATAGTTTAATTGTTTTAATTTATAAATATCATGATTTATTATTTTCAAATATATATTTATACTAAATAACTTATTAAAATATTATTATGATTAAATATTAAATTTTTAGGAGAAAATTTTATTATATGATTCATATTATATATAATTAGTTTTTTTGATTTGTAAGTTATTTTAGAATTATTGTTAATGTATTATTTTGCTTAAATTATATCATTTTATTGATGCTCTACAGTTATTATTTAAATAAAACCGCAAGAATAAAATTTAGCAAAATTCGAAGTTAAGACAACTACTTATAATTAAAAAGAGATATTAGTTACTTTTAAATACTTTAATCAATATTTATTAAAAATTTTAAGTGACTAATGGCTTATATATCTAGCATATTATATTTTTGTTTCTTTAGTATTTTACATGATTATTTTTAAATATATTATTTTACGTACTAGTTATTTAAAATAATTTTTTCTGGTAGTCTATCAATAAATTACTATAGAGTTATTAGATGTTTTCGCCTTTATTTTAAGGAGATTATTTCTTAAATTTTTTAACTTTATCTAGTGTAATTTATAAAATTCCTCAAGAAACTCTTGAAATTATTTTCGTACATGAGATTTATTTTTAAACATATTAAAAGTGATATAAATTAATCAAACTGCTTTAATGGAATATGAATGAGCTATGATTAGGGAGTTAATTTTTAGTTATAATAATAGATTCAAACCACATAATACTCAACTTTCCTAAAAAGAAAAAGATCAAATTATTGATATTTTTAATTACTTATTTTTTTAAGCTATTATAAATAAAATAGCAAATACCCTGTAAATTATATTATTTTTATTTTATTTTTTTCAAATTAAATTCAGTTAAATTAAATACTCGTAGTTTATTTCATAATAAAATTATAAATTCTATACAAGATATGAATGAGTTCTAAGCCTCAGAATTTGTTGAGTTGCAATTTTTAAATCAATTATTTCAAAATTGAACCCATTTTCCCTCTTTAAATGTTCTGAGAAATTATATTTTTACCACTAGGAAGAATAATGAATGATATAAAAATAAATATATAAAGATAAGATCTTTACAATATCTGAATATCTAAATAAATTCTTATATGAGAAACTTAATATAAAATGACATGTTTTTCTGAATATTTAAAGATACATTTTTGGGGATGTGAGAGACATTTAAAATCTGAAGATTTCAGTACTCATGAATAAAAATTATTTCATTACGACATAATATTAGTTCCTCTTTAAATTTAAATGAATATGTTAGTTAATCTTTAAAATACAATTTTGTTGCTGATATTTAAAAATTAAAAAAAATCCATCTAAAAAATAATATTAAATATAATTGGAATTTCATTTTAATTAATTATTTCTATAGAAACTAAAATATGAATTTAGATTTCATTTTTAAATAAACAATAATATTACATTATATAAAGTATTTTAATATTATTTCTTTATAACTTGAAAGCCACAAAAGCAATTTGAATTAAAGATTTTTTTTTTAATTTTTTGGATCTCTGGTTTCATCATTATTTTAATAAAATCAAGAAACAAAATTCCATATCTCCCACACATCAAAATCATTTGTTTTTAATTTATATAAATTTAAATCTTTAATCCACACAATTAATATTAATTATAATACAAAAATAAAATAATAAATAAACTCGAAAATAATTTTTAGCTTTAAATCTAATTAATTTTTTTAATATTTATTGAATATAGTTTCAACATTGAAATAATATTTTGCAATTAAGAATAATGATTATATATAATTTTGAATTTATAATATAATAATTTATTCCTTTAATTCAATAAATTATTAATAAGCTAAATAAATATGAAATTTTAATACGAAAAAAATTATTGTAAATTTATAATTAAGAAGATTATTTATTAAGTTCTAATTTTGCTTAGAAAAATAAATATAAATATATAAAATATTTAATAGACTTAATATTTGTAAATAAGTATTATAAAGCATTTTCGAATGAATGCGTTAAAGCAAGAAAATGCAGAGAATTAATATTTATCAAAGAGAGAAACCCATTACAGAATCAAGGTTTTTATAAGTTTGAGTTGACTAATGAGAGAGATACTGGTGAATTAATGTACAAATAAATGACTAAAAAAAAACATTTTAGTAGAAATTAAAAACATTCCCCAATATATTAAATTTATAAATTATCATAAAAATCATGAAATTATTTTACTTTTCCAACTCATACAAATCAAAGAATCTTTTTTTTTAAAAAAAATAAATCACATCTTTTCAGCAGCTATTTGTTTTATTGATAAGCATATTTCTCACAATAGATAAAACTCCAAGTAAAAATAGTCTTTGTTCATTTTCTGTAATCAATAAATAAGGTGAAAAGCCCAAAATAAAATTATTCGCTTTACAAAGTTTGGGAATTGGAATCGTTTTGAAGAGAAATTAAGTCCTTATTTTCAAAAATCCAAAGTTGGTATTTATACTCTATATGAGATAATGCATCAATATAAAATTCATTTATATGTTTGTATTTTATCAATAAATACTGTATTGTAAATTATTTTATAAACACACTGCACAAACATAATATTATAAAAAAAATTAGGGGTTCGAAAATTAATTATAATAGATTTTAATTATTTACAGTTAACATTCAAAACCCCAAAACCCCTTAGTGAGGTTTATAAGTGCTTTGATTTGTAGGGTATAGTTGGGGTCTTATTGGGGTTAGTAGAGAAATTAGGCCAATTTGCAAATGAGAAATAGAAATTAGCGAAATTTAGGGTCTATTTATGATGATTTATATTTAGATTTACTGCTTAAGCTTAGGTATGGTACAAGTATTAATATAGACTAAGCCAAACCTGTACTAAATTATGCAGCAATAGCAAAGTTATTACGCAAGAGTGCCTCAACTGTTAGGTATCACTGCTTGCCAGCTGTTTAGCATTTTAATTCTGGTTGTTGAACGCATCCTGCAAGAAAATAAAAGTTCTCTCAGGCTCATATTGACTTCCTCTGCGACTCTAAGACTTTGAAGTATTGGGCACACTTTCCATTAGACTAGCGAGCTGTGATGTTTCATCGCAGGTTTCCTGACATGCTTTTCTCTCCTTAGACTATAGCCAATATTTATAGAAGAAATGGTATTACTATCAAGACTGTCAATAGAGTGAAGAGAGTGATTGATTTTACAGTGCCATTTTATAGTAATAATTTAAACTATATATATATGATTAAATGCAGAGAGCTATTTACTAATAACATCAAGTTCATACATGCTGATGAAGCTGTGTTTTACCTTCAACACCTTTATTAATAAGTCTTGGTATAAGAAGTATGATAATATAGAAGTCTATGATTAAAAAGTGAAGGTAGTCACCCATGCAATTTTAGCTGGTATAAGTGAAGATTCAGGCCTAGAGAGTTATGTTATTCACCCTCGCTCTATTAAGCGAGAGTAGTATATAGAGCTCCTACAAAAGCTCAGAGAGAAGTATAGTAACCAAGAGATCTTCCTGTTTGTTGATAACCTCTCAATTCATAAGACTAAGGAGTCTAAGAAAGCTTATGAAGAGCTAAACATAACTCCTGTATACAACGTTCCTTACAGCCCTTAATTAAATGGAATTGAATTCTACTGGAGTTAAATCAAGACTCACTACAAGATGCTGCTGCTGTATCATCTTACGCATGACTTGCCCATCGATACAGTAGACTTAATTCAAAGCAGCTGTAAGAGAGTGAGCGTAGATAAGACAACAGTACGAGAGAGGGAAGAATGAATGTTTATAAATAAGTTTTAGATTTTAATGAATGAATAAGTTCACATATTAAACTAACCCATAAAGGGGTTTGGCTTCTCTTTCTTCTCCTCTTCTTATAGTTTGCTTGTGCCCATATTTCTTCTCTTAATGCCAGCTCCTGCATCTATGTTCATTTCATCTGGTTTTTAGACATCTTTATAAAGCCTCTTGCTCACCTCATAAATTGTCTACGACTTTCTTTCTCTGTGAACCTTTGCATGCTCTTTCATAAGATATATACCAGTGCCAGATTTTCCTGCAAAGTTATATCTCAAAGCTTACTTGAAAGATAAGGATGCTTCTTAAGTTCCTCTAGCCAAGCTGAGCTTATGAGAATGCCTTGCTTTTTCTAGTCTTCAGGAGAGATAGAATATCGTTTCTTATGTGCTTCTTCAATTATTTCTCTGAGATACTCCTCTTTTAATTGTACCAAGAACACCAAAGAAAAAGTTCCTCTCTGGTAGTTTATTAGAGAGTTGTTTCTTGGTAGGAAGGTAAACTACCACTGTCTCATCTTACATGGCATCCTCATAAAGATTAGTGACTGAAATCTCAGAGTAGTTGGGAATTTCTATTAATTTAATCTCTTTATTTTTAAAAGCCTTCTTCTCCTCGCAAAGTATTGCTTTCAAGAATGAAATTTTGGTACCTTCCATCGTTGGAAGGAATAATCCAACTTTTTAAGATGTTAATAGTCGTCAAGTTATCTTACCATGTAAAGTTAGGTATCGATAGAGATCTTCCTTACTTCTGAATCTTGAGATCATTTCTTGAGGCCTCGACTCTTTTCATTTGATCATTGAGTGATTCCATCTTTGTTCCTCTTCCTATTAATGAATTTCAAATTATAATTTATAGACTTCTGGATACTATTGTTTAAAAACTTACTATTAAATATGGGCATCTTATAGGAGGTCAACCCTGTAAAGATACGTGGAGAAAGTTCGCAGAAGCTGTAACAAACTTCAGAGATGGAGCTCCATTTTTATCAATTTAGTTTCCATTAAATTAGTACTAAATTTGTTTAAATTTAATTAGTACCGGTACTAAATTCGTTTAAGTTTAATTCGTACCAATTTAATAGTACCAAAACTTAATTAGTACCTAGTTTTAATCCAGTGAGGTTTTAATGGAAAAGTTCCAATCTGGTTTAAAACTTAATTGGTACCAGTACCAACCTGAACTTTATCTGAGTTGGTACCAGAATCAAAATTATTAAGAGTAAAATTACGAAAGTTATACTTATAAACTGAGTATAAATATGAAGTCTTAGAGCTTAGATCAAACCATCATTAATGCTGTTGCAACTCCTATATAGTCCAGATACAGCTATAGAGGTTTTAAGAGCTTTATAAATAGAAATTTAAATTTGAATTTAAACATGGCGGTCAACTTAAATCGTAGAGCGGCACTTTTAGGAGCAGGTCAATCAATGCTCAACTTTTGCTCCATTAAAAAGCCTGAAATCATTTATGTTGAGAGGGAGGTAGAGCTAAGAGCTCTTGAATTTGAAGCAGAGGTTACTATCATAGAAGTATTAAATCAGAGGGAGAGTGCAGAGATAGGGGTTTAAACTTAAATTGATTATGTTGAGGAGCTAAAAGAACAGCAACCAATCGAAAAGATAAAAACATATTAATGTGAAGACTGCTAGAATCATTTCTCAACTGAACAAAGCTTGAAGAGACACCTGAAAGAGGTACACTCTTGCAAAGCCAAGATATATTTAAAGCATGAAAAGGTAGATGGTAGGTATTAGTGTACGACATGCATGAAATCATATACTCACTCAGCTAAAGTTAAAAGGCATATGCAAAACATCACCTCAGTGAGTTCTTGATTGAAGATTAAGAGATTAAAAAACTAGTGCCAGCTAAAAGAAAATCTAATGCTCTTGAGTCATAAAGAGAGCAGCAAGAGAGACTCAAGAGACAGAGGCGATATGAATTGATGAACCAGCCAGCAGGTAATACAATTTTAGCATGCTTCTAAGCGAAGGCTATGAATATACCTGCATTAAATGCAGTTGATCTCAGCACTTGGATTGAAACTACTTGAATATAAACGTGCCGGCAAAAGCAAAGCTCATAGTAGTTGATGAGTATGCATACAGGGTGTATCCATTCAACTATCTTCTTAAGTACCAATAGTATTAAAATTAGATTGTTAATGAATACATGATAAATAGAGATACCTAAAGAAAAGACTGCAAGAATTTGCTTAAGGTCGATGGTATTATTTTAAGTTATAATTTCATCGCATTAAGGT